>BOPP01000013.1:4772115-4854722 GCA_017312745.1 Gryllus bimaculatus
GGGGCGGGGGCGGGGGGCGGAGGCCGAGACACTTCCGGCTTTCGGCGTGCAGCCGGCTGAGAGCCCCACACGCGCCTTTTCATGGCATATTTCCCGGTTCCTGCCCACGAACGCCGCCTCTGTGTTGTGTTTGCCTGTTGAGCTCCTTCGGACGGCGCGGCGCGGCGGAGAGCGCCTCTAAGCCGGAGAGAACTTCACTGTGCTACTATGGTGCACTGACGAGAACAGATGGCTACTGTGCGGCTTATTTCGTCAAACCAATACCCAAATGAAAGGGGTTGCACCTACGTCGTGCTAAAAAAAGACACTTTTTAGCTCTCTTGAGCGTCGTTGGGAGGAAAAAGATATCTACTGTCTTTGAACTTGCTAAGTAAATTTACCGTTATTTTAGCAGGGAGCGAAATAAGGTATACAGAAATTTTAACATCCCGAAAGCTGTGCAGCACGCAAACGTTTATAATTTCAGTCGAGAAATTGTAATTGCCCTCCGAATAATTAAAGAAAATTTCATAAAAAACGTCTTAGGTGACATGTATTTTCAATATTCGGGAAAATATACGACTTTACGACGTATCGTGGTGTAAAAATTTCATAAGCATCTTTACATTGAACCATGCTCAATTATAAGTAGTAGTACGCTAAAAACCACTAACGTGTTTATAAATTAATATACACCCATTGAAAATATTTATAAAATTTAGTAGTTATTATTTACACACATAAATTAAATTTAAAACAAATGTTTCCTTTAATTCCTTGAAAGTGCTATTCCCTACAATACTTTCTAAAAACGTATTGGCCCGCACTCTTATTGATGTCATGAATAGACTTACCGCGTAAGTAAGTACATAATGTACGTTGTAATAGAATCTTTCCACTGAAACCTTCCAACACGAGTCCGTCAACACGAAACCGTAGGTGGGGAAGGGGTCCGGTGAGGTGATGACGTGGGAGGGAGGAGGTGGCGGAAGGGAGGGGAGGGATCGCAGGCGACGCAGAGCGTTCGCACCTCTGGAAAAGTGGCTGCTCCACGATTTCCATCTGGGCCTCTCGCCCCGGCCCAGCCCAGCCCTGCGCGCCCGCGCCTCCATTTCCGGCTGCACTCGAGAATTTACAGCGCAGCAGAAAGAGGCCTCTGCGGGAGACGCGGCATCCGACGGCGGCTTCCTTCCGGCGCAGCGCGTGGCCTCCTCACCTCCCTTTCCTCTTCCAGCCACTCCCTCTCGCCCTCCTTCGCCATCCTCTCCACCCCTCTCGCACTCATTACCTGCTCCCTTTTTCCCTCAGTCCGGTCTTTCCTCTTTTTCCATCATTACCTTGTTTCCTCTTTTTCCCTTATTCCCGTCTCTTCTTATTCCCTTCACCTCTTTCCCTCTCTTCATTCCTTTCGCCCCTCTTGCCCTTATTTCCTCATTCCAGTCTCCCCTCTTTCCCTTCTTCTCTCTTTTCCATCTGCCCCTTATTTCTACCCTCGTTCTCGTGATACTTCTTTCCCTTCCTTTCCCTTTTCCTTGAGATTTCTCTAATGCTTTGCTGTCTCTTTCTTTTAGGTTATTCTCCTCTATTTGTTCTCCCACGCCCTCCCCCACTTTCACTCGCTTCTCTTTCCTTTTGCTCTTATTTATTACTCTGGGGTGATCCGTTGTGTTGTGGTCGGATTCTTCACTTTCTATGTGTAGATACGTCGATTCTAATTCCGCATATTCCAGGCAAAATGTACCACATCCACATCCCGCCACATCCCGCAAAATGTACCACATCCCGCATGTGAAAACATATCAGCATCAGTACATCGTTTGAGACACTTTCATAGGCCGGGTTGCGGCTACATACCCCCTGTTTACCCGAAAAAATTAAAACGAAAAAACAAAACTAGCAAAACTATGTCTTACAGTAAGTGCTCTGGGCTCTCAGGGTGACGCCGCAATGAGCATTGTGATGCAGAAATTTTGAACATCAATAACGTTTTAAAACAAGTTTTATTGTAATTTTTCAGAACATTAACCTGAAGATCGGGTTACATTGAAAACATCAGGTCGTGGTCTTCTTTAAGGCTCAAGGTCGCCAGGGAGGTCGGCGGATAGAATTATTGTTTACCTATATTCATACGCGCGTGCGCACGAGGGGCCGTGGGAGGGGGTTTGGGGTTTTGCCCTTCTGGAAATTTTGAAAGTCAATGTACGGAATTGCTGTAAGTTATTTGGGAAAACAGATCTCCAAGCCTTCTGGCAAACGTATACATTATTTAACATAAAACCAATTGTATTTATTAATTGTATAATTTCTTACAATTTCATTATTTTCGTATTTTATTTTGTTCATTTCTTAGTAAACGTTGTGTATAAGTCAATAAAAGAGCTGAATCGAAAAGGGGTCCAGAAAAATAGTTGACTTCTTCATTTCGGCTACGCACGCCTATGCCTATATTGGCTCATGGCTCTGGCCGCTGAAGGAAACTATTCACGAAACACGAAACTCCCACTTACCCCGAAAGTGTATAGACCCTTCACGGAGAGCACCACCACACGTCGGCGCCAGGAGCAGCAGAATGAAGGGAGCCGTGAGAAGAGAAGGCTGGGGCGGAGCAGGGGCGGGAGCGGAGGCGGTGGTTGGGGTGATGTTGAGGGCGGTGTCGGTGACAGAACGGGGATGGGGAGTAGGCGGGGGCGGATGCACGGGCGTAGGCGTAGGTGGGGGCGGGCGAGTTTTGCACTCAGGCGGGGAGATGGTGAGTCCGACGGGCGATGGCGAGGGGGAGTAGGCGAGAGCTTAGGTGAGGGCGTAGGCGATGGCGATGGCAGAAGCGGGGGTGAAGGTGAAGGTGGAGGGCGGGCGATAGCGCAGGAGGGGGAGAGGCATGGCGAGGGGGGCGATAGGGGCGAGGGCATGGCCGGAGGCGGCGGCTGGGCTCCAAACAGTCCCTAAATCCGTCCTCGCACCCACGCATGCGGTGGCGTCTGCCGCGCCTCCTGCCTGATACGACGCAGTCTCCTGGCGTCGGAGGAATGCGCTCGCATTGCGCCCTGGGGCGTGGCGTCGCTTCGGAAGGCCAAGAGCGCCCACTGGGCCACATACCAGCGATTACTAAAATGCATGTTTATTTATTTTCGTTCTGTACGATTACATTATCATAAAGACATCAAACACAGGGATGAAATGCCTCTCTAGATTTTAATTCTTAAAAATAATCAAAACAAATGTGTCGAGTCTGGAGCACTCATATCCCAAACAAAAATATTTCTAATCTATAATATGTTTTTCCTATAAGTTGGTAATACGAAAAGTATTGAAGGACACACAACTGGTGTCAATATTAACTGCCTTTGTTACACAGGTTTATGCTCTACCACGTCTCCAATGGCATTTTTATTCGTTGACAATTGTTTCATAGAGAATTAATTCAAAGATTCCCACTTTTTCGCTCCCGCCGCGAGGTTTGTTGTCGTTTTTGCGTTTTGTCATCGTCTTAAGCCATGCTGCAGTATAAGACAAACGCTGGTTGCGATGTACCTGAATACTGTACAGGCGAGTGCAAGAACGAGTATGCAGAATACTATTGTTGTTTCTGTAGCTGCTACTTTATTGTAAACAGTACTGATAATCATTAGCCAGAATGAATGGAAAATTAATTACTTAATTAATGACTAGATGTAAGAAGGAATGGGTATATTCATTCATTATCCATACAATTCATTATTCATTAATATCTTTAGAGATATCCTAGTTTCATCTTAAAAAGCAATCGTCCTGATTTTTATTCTGAGTTCAGCCTGTATTCTCTGCTTTGGAATTCTATTTCAGTTATCAATTTCACGTGTCGTAATAGCATCGTCCTCCGAATTGCTTTGCAAACCGCCCACTGCACTCTTCCGTGTCCTCGAGGCCATCTGCGCGCAATTGGCGCTGAGTCGTTGGCGCAGTCGCCTCCGCCTGCCCAGCTGGCCTGGCCGGCAGCCGCTGAGTCGAGGACTGGGTCGTGAACGCTTCCGGTGTGACGGCTCAGCTCCTGTACGAGCGCATCAGCACCGATCTGCTGAGACCGCTCCGCCGCTTTTACTTCCCTCTTGTCGGTGTTAATAGGCGTTACTCTGCGGCTGTTTTCCTTGCCAATTGGACAGTTGGTACCACCGTCCCGTTTTTTAGAATAATAAATTCACAAGGAAGTCAAAACTTTTAAATAATCCCTTCTAGTACAGACGTATTCAAATTATTAGAGTAAAACACTTCTTTCCTAAGTTCCATGACGTAATAGGAGACAAACGTTGTGAAGTGTGATGGCTATGAAAAGTCCTGGCAGATTGCACATTGTCGAAGGGATAATAAGGTAATACTGATACAAAAAAGGGGGGAAGTTTTCCACAAGTTAGAGTGGTGACCTAATGAAGATGTCATTTTTAAGCATGATGAAGAACAGTGCCACAAAGACAAAAGTCTCTTCAAGAATTTGGAAGAAAAGCTATTTAAAGTGTTACCTTGGACACGGAACATTTCTGACTTGTACCCCATAGAAATTTTATGAGGTATTACCAACAGAAGAATAATGAAACATACAAGAAGTCATGGACAAAGTAGAGGAGATTTGGTACTGCGATGAAATTAAAAACTCATGTGAAAAGTTGGTAAACATGCCAAACTGGATAAATATGGACATTCAGATGTACACCCAACAAGTATACTTTATTGTAAGCCACCCAACGCAATTCTGTTATCGTTTGAGAAGATAGAACTATTCAGAAGAATGGAAGATTCGTGTCATGTCTGGAAATTGTCGTCTGTTAAAACTCCCGAATTTCTTTCTCAATCTAAACAACTCTCGCTACAATATCCAGTAGCACTGAATTGGTACCTCTATCCCCGGGAACGGATGTTCCAAATTATGCCCTCATCTCGTATTTTGGTACACAAGTTATTATAAAACATTTTAAGTAACAATGTAAATGGAATTTAATAAAACATTAAAAGTAATCATCATTTCTTAATAGAAAAAAAATTTAAACAGGCTCTATTTTCCTTCCTCCATTCTCAGCCCGTTTCTGTTGTAATGATTTTTGTAATTTTTTGTAATTGATAATGTTGTAATTCTGTTGAAATGATTTTACGAAACATTTTATGCGTTTATGCCTCTTTTATTAGAAAACTAAACTTTCAAACGCTCATTCCCACATTTATTGTCTTGTCTTCGTCTGGTTTTCGTACATTTATTGAATCTTTCGTCCAATCATCTTGCTTGCGCTGCTGTAAGTTAGAGACGAGACATCGACCACAAAACTTCGATATTACAAATCATGGATAGTAAAAACTGCAGTTAATCGACGTTAATGAACCAAAAACCATCCATGTTTTTCAAAGTGTCAAGTAACCTCTATTATTGTGATTATTTATTTATAACCAAGTTTTAAATGACAAAACGAACTAAAAGATAAAAAGAACAATGAACAAAAGGTAGGCTAAAAGTAGAGGGCTCAGGGTCATCTGGAGGGTCAGAACTTGCTCAACTCTTCATAGAAGGATACAGGAAAAAGGGAGGCCATATGCGTACTGCACAATGCACATGCATTGACCGCATTTCCGCATGTGGAATACGAGGAAGGGCAGAGGAAATACCACGGCATCGGGGCCATCTCTCGGAGGAGAGAGAGTCTGCGCGATGAGGGGCGTATGAGCAGCGTCCCCTTCGTTCGGACACATGAATTGGTAGAGGTATAATCGTTTATTATTTCATATTTTAACGTTTGCAAAATTATGATTATGGAAAAGTTTCGTACACAAAACTTCGAAAACGTAAAAGCCTCCAGCACAAAACATCAAGGTTAATAAAACATCGGCTTTAATGATTCGATTTTTATAACATGGATGTTTTGAAAACACCATCGATGACGCATTCCCCCTTAGTGTGGTAGCACTGGTTTCACGCCGACCGAGCCCGTTTCACTGCTTCCCGTGGCGGCGAAGTGGAGCAACGCGAGAGCGGGGGCGGGATGCGCCCTTATAAGGGTAGGCGCCGATCGGGCGGTCGTCGGCGCTCTCGCTTCCAGGAAGGGCTGGCGCCGCGGCGCCGCCGTCGCGACGGCTGCGGCTGCGGCTTTCTCAGCCCGTTTACGGTCCAAGCTTCGCACCTCGCACGCCGCGCCGCACCGCCGCCGCGGCGTGCGATGCAACTCACCACCATCACCAGTCTCGCAGATGCAACTCGCCACCATCTCTTCCATTACCAAGTCCACCACCACCACTGCCACCATTCCACCACCACCATTTGCACTATTCCACCACTACCACTACCACGTCCACCACAACTATCGCCACAACTAACGTCACTATTATAGTTTTTACCACTACAGCCACCACCACCACCACCACCGACAACACAGTCACCAACACCATCGCCGTCGTAAACTCCACCACAATCACCCCCAACATCGTCACTATCAGCACCACCAACACTGCCACCATTTCAGCACTATCACTATCGCCACAACTATCGTCACCATTATTTTTCTAATCCCAACATCAACCACAACCACTGCCATCACCGTCACCGCCACCATCACCACCGTCATCAGCTCCACCGCCGACACCAACGCCACCAACATCGTCACTATTACCACAACCACCAGCACCGCCACGGACTACTTAAGAACTTTGCCCGAACAGGAAAATATAATCTGGAAAGTGTGAGGGACTTTCTTAGTTTTATCCATTTAATTGTAAATAGAAATCATATGAATAAGAATTGTAGAGTAAACGTATTAGTATCTTCTGTCAAACATGTGTTTTATATTAAAATAATATTAAATTAGTGAAACATTGTGTCATTTTGTGGTTATCATAAGGAAACAATATTGCACACGCATTACAACACGTTTCGTAATTTTTTCAGAATATCTGTAGTTTTAACTATTTTTAAACAGTATTTAAAAATTCAATTGAAACTAAATATTAAATTAATAATTTGTAATCCTGTTATTTGATCAAATGGACATTTAAGAAATTAGTAGAATTTTTCCAAAACCAGTGTAGTTATTGAAAGCAGACGAGCTTTAGCTAACTTGTTAAAACTTGTTTTGCAATCTTTCTTAATTTTTTTTATTAATCTTCTTCGTTTCTGTATTTATCAGAATTCCGAGTTCAAAAAGTGCCTTATTGTGTATGTACCAATCCACAGATCCAATGATAATAACTCGAAAACCTCCAAAATGCTTTCAGTGTCTTCAGTTTTAAAATTTCTCTTCAACTCCTGAATGCTGCATGGTGGGGTTAACAGGTGACATTAAAATGTTGGCTGCTGAACAGGTTGCACTACTCTTGGTATGTTGAGACTTTTACGCCACCATCGTGTTCTTAAAGATCGATATATTATTAAAACCGATGTATTTTTAACTGAATGTTTTACATTTTCAAAATAAAATAATCCAATAATCACAATTTTGTAAAAATTAAAATATGAAATAATACCTGATACGTTTTGTGTTGGAACCAAACGAACGCTGTTTATACTTTTATTGAGAAGACTATTTTTCGCCCGAATTGACCACGATGCCCTTCTAGTATTTTGGAAGGGTTTTTCTGTATTCCTTACATCGAGAGGCTGTTAGCGCATGCTCCGTAGTATTAGCAATTCTTTCCTCAGACTGTGTTATGGAATAATAATAATAATAATAATAATAATAATAATAATAATAATTATTATTATTATTATTATTATTATTATAAACCGGTCCCGTGGCGCAGGCTGTTGCGGCACTCGTTGTCGTCTGAGGAGGCTACAGGTTCCAATCCTTGCTAGGCGTGACCATATTTCTGATTGTAACTTCACCTCATCATCCTATCACCTCATGATTCAAGGCGTAACAACCTTCGGATACAGCCGAATAGCTGATTCCCATAATGACAAACGTTAATATCTCTCCGGGTTAGAATATGACTGGGCCTCGGAATGACTTTTGACCGTGCTACACGTTCTCTTAATTATATATATATATATAATTAATTTAATGTATAGTTCTTCTACACCAACTTTAAAACATTCGATGGCTTTTGGCGATGTATTCTTAACATCAGTGTTTGGGTAACTTAAGATGTTTGGTTATCGATGTCTATCACCAGTTCTGGCGCGCTCGCGTTGCGTTGGCGAAACTCCGTTGGACCGTCACGCGGGTGATTCGCGAGCGCTGAGGAAAAGCTGCAACGCGGCGCCGGGCGGCATTTCTTTGCTCTCTGCCGCTTTTTCACGAGCTCCAATGCACTGTGGGGCGCTAGCGCTGTCTGTGCGGTCCCTCTTCCAATTTCCTTTCCCTTACGGCGTAATAATGGATTAGGGCTTTCATCGAGCCAAACGGAATCCAAACGAAGTGTGAACGGTGTAGATGTACGTGAAACGTTTGCTGCATCTACAGCATCCACATGAACTCAATGGCCCGATTTCTTTTGCCTTTTCGCCTCAGGAGAACCACGGATTCTCAGGAATTTTGTTTTGACTCATAAGAGCATAAGCATTACAATTAAAAAAAATACGAGGAGAACCCAATATAAATATTAGGGAGGTAAAAAGAGAAGTCACTGTCTGATTTTCTTCTGTCTGTCTGTCTGTCTGTCTACTTCTGTCTTATCTGTTCTATCTGTCCATATCTGTCCTACTCTGCGTCTATCTGGCTATCTGTCATATCTGTCGATCTGTCTGTCTGGTCGGTCTATCAGTCTGTCTTATCTGTCTGTCTATCGTCTGTCTGTCTATCTGTCTCGTCTGTCTATCAGTCTGCTATCTGTCTGTCTCGTCTGTCTATCTGTCTGTTCTGTCTCCTCCATCTCTTCTTTATGTCTATCTGTCTGTCGCTGCTCTACTCCTGTTCTGTCTGTCTATCTGCGTCTGTCTGTCTATCTGTCTGTCTGTGCTATCTGTCTGTCCTGTCTATCTGTCTCGACTGCTATGGTCTGGCTATCTGTCTGTTCTGTCATCTGTCTGTCTGTCTATCTGTCTGTCTGGTCCTATCTGTTGTCTGTCTATCTGTCCTGTCTGTCTATCTGTCTACGTGTTCTGTCTTGTCTGTCTATCTGTCGTCTGTCTGTCTATCTGTCGTCTGGTCTGTCTATCTGTCTGTCTGTCTGCTCTATCGGTCTGTCTGTCTATCTGTCTGTCTGTCTATTCTGTCTGTCTGTAAATATCTGTCATGTCTTCTATCTGTCTGGCTGTCTATCTGTCTGGTCTGTCTGTCTATCTGTCTGTCTGGTCTGTCTTATCTGTCTGTCTGCCTGTCTATCTGTCTGTCTGTCTGTCTGTCTGTCTGTCTAGTCTGTCTCGCTGTCTGTCTATCTGTCTGTCTGTCTGTCTATCTGTCTGTCTGTCGTCTGTCCTGTCTGTCTGTCTGTCTGTCTATCTGTCTGTCATCTGTCTGTCTATCTGTCTGTCTGGCTATCTGTTCTGTCCTATCTGTCTGTCTAATCTGTCTGTCTAATCTGTCTGTCTATCAATGGTCTGTCTATCTGTCTGTCTATCTGTCTGTCTATACTGTCTGTACTATCTGTCTGTCTATCATGTCTGTCTATCTGTCTGTCTATCTGTCTGTCTATCTGTCTGTCATCTGTCTGTCTATCTGTCTGCTATCGTCTGTCTATCTGTCTGTCTATCTGTCTGTCTATACTGTCTTAGTCTATCTGTCTTGTCTATCTGGTCTCTCTCACATACACCACACACACACTAGTACTAGATGGGTAGAAAATGATCACATTTTTTCAATGAACATGGTGTGGGATATTGCATTTAAGGGGGTTATATGCAATTATACAAGCAGAAGTGGCATACGCCCCTGTTTCTCAGGCAATCCCGTACGCACATAGGTTCGGCAGGTCATGTTCTGTTGCAGTCAAGGAGATTTCATGTATCTGCCGTTCATCTATGCACCTAAAAATCAAGGGCAATTACTGGATATACAAACTCATATAACTCAACTATTAACAGAATCCACACTACGCGAAAAAAAATGTTTTAGCTCTATATGGCTTAGAAGAGTAACCTTTCTTTTGAGACACCTGTATATGTATATCTACTACTGCGTGTACGCCATCGAAACAGAGGTTTGCAATGCTTTCGGGCAAGAACGATAAGCTTACAATAATTATGCTTTTTTGCCCTGAATTAGAGATGTAGGCATGCAGCGCATTATGACGCTAGTTAATAAACATTTTAGCAATTCCTGGAGTGAACAAATGCTTTTGTTCGATTTCGGTAATGATGTTATGCCACGAAAGGTGAGGCAGCTCAATGATGAAATGAGAGGCGAGGCGAAACGGGAGAATCCGCTTTGTCACCCACAGAACATCAGCAATTTGAACCCCAATAGACAATGCTAAAAGGTGAGCTGTGTGACCACTACATATCTCCGATACTCTTTGGCACTGCGAACAATAATAGTCCATTAAAATAATGGTTGTAAATCTCAAACTGTGTCTCACATCCGGCTCCTACGCGGATTGAACGGCAGCTGTCACGTGCACACACGCCACGTTTATCGTTTCTCCCCGTCCCAGCGACACTATCGTGCCATGCAACCTGATAGCGTGCCGTGTCGGACGCGCTTCCGCATGCGGAATGATGACGGCGAAATAAGTGGGGATTGATTGGAAAATTTCAATAAAAAGCAAAGCGTCGACCCAAACCGAAACCATCTGATATACGTATTTTCGTCAAAGACCTGTAAAAAACTGTGACGAATCGATAAGTTTAATCTGCGCGCGTTTTCTTAAGCTCTTGAATCTCTTCATCATTCTGATACTACACATTGTTGAATTATTAATAAAAACAGCAACGAAGCAAGGTTAGCGGCACAACCGTTTAAAACTATTTCAAATTTTTACCACCAGACCTTTTACAAAACCATCCCTCTGCATCGTACACAATAATGGAACATGAATTTTCATTTTATTTGTATAAGTTACAGAACACATTAATACTAACTGATCCCAAGCGTAAATGTCATACCTATGTTTGTGGAGGTCGGTGAGAGTTTACTTCACTTGAGGGGCGCCTCGTTTACCCATCACATGTCTCAGTGTGTTCCCAGTCAACTACGCCGAGCGCGAGGAAATTTCTGACCGCGCACACCTGTGAAGCTGACGCACGGAGAGTAAAATCAATGTTGAAACCCCTTACACTGAGAAAGCACATCACTCGGGTATCTTGCCCGTTCTTGTCCATTTGAAAACACTGGTTCACTCTACACGATATAAGGTTCCTTCCAGCGGTGATGTGATATTAGGGAGTTTTTAGTGCTAATCATTTGCACGGCGAAGCGGTACAGCAATCGACAGCCCTATCGACCCTATGCGCATGCGCAATTGAAGTTTCGCAACCTTTGATGCATTACGCATGCCCAGAAGATTGATATTGCAGTTGATTGCTGCACGCTATGCCGTACACAAACACCGTGCGGCTGTCATTTCGCGGTCTTCTCATTGATGTTTTGTACGCCCTGTACCGAATCTTTAGTAGAGTATCCCCCGATAAGTAATAGTTGTTTATTGCATGTTCTTTCGTGTGTGTTGTTACGGTGTTCCTATGTTGCTAAGTTTTGACTGACACTGCGGTATGTAGTACAACATCTACTCCCATAAAGAAAACTCATATTTTAGAATCTGTAACTTTATAATTAGTACCCAAAAAGTTTAGTGTGAAAAAATGCGACATTGCGAGCACAAGGTTTGTGGTAGTGGATGAAATAGTGTGACAGGGAACACCCACGTGGGTGAATACCCACGACTGTGCTGTAGAACAGTATCTAAATATCGATTTAATTATCATCTATGCCAAAAATGGTGCCACCTCTAAATAAACATTCAAATAAGCACTGTATTTCATTATTCATTTTTGACCTTTGTTTTGTTGTTCAGTTTATGACTTCAGGAGCAAGCAATGCAAAATTGACAATTATAAAAAGACAAGCAGCAGGTATGTAAAATGGAATACCGATTCGGTGTAGATAACATATCTTAAACTATCTGTCTAATCCATAATGTGATAATCGCATCATCATCCCCACCGACAAGTACTCGTCACTGCTCTAATGCGAACTGCCCTTGAGTGTAGTAGTACTAGTAGAATGAATATAATGTACCTTTTTGTAATAATGCACGTTTTGAATAATACATCTGCGATATGTTGAAAGTGTTGGAATCTTTATTTTCCACCTTGTCAGGTGAGAATCACTTCAGGAATGGTAGTCACACTAACTCCCAAAATCGATTTGGGTGAATTCATTATATTTTTATGTGTATTCTTTATGATACCTCACGGACGCCTTCCCTGCACATATTTGAATCATCAGCATCATTATCATTGGGCTTTTAACTTCGGTGAACCACTAATGGTTACATTAACCCGACGCCCCATGTTCTTAGTTTAGCTCACAACCATTTGACACCTAGCTTCCCCGCCGTCACGCCGCATTGACCCTAGACCCACCCTTAGCGGATCGGGCGAACTTGCTAGTGAAGCCCTTTGGCCTGTGGTAACGCTTTGGGTATTTTACTGTTTAGGGAGGTTTGGTGGGGGAGTGCTGTCACACAACTCTCACTTCCTAAACCAATTGACGTCGCGTCCTCAGCCAGCGCGCTATCTATTAAACTTTGTCATCCCGTACGTCCATTTGGGCTAGGGGAGGAAAGGGAAGGAATGGTTGTTTTATTAGATATGCATGGTGATTCGGAAAACTCCAACCATGCTAAGGCCCGCATGCAAGCCCACGGAAACCCGAGGTTGGATTCTCACCTGCAAACCTTTGAGCCTATAGTGGTCAGGCACGTCCGCCTTACGATGTCGGCTACCCAAGTCATCTTACATTTATGAACCTTATGTTCGCACACGTCTGGCTGTACCATCGTTCGCGCCACGCCCCCTCTTTCGAACAACCCAAACCGAGCAACAGCTGTCACCCGCAGTAAGCGACGCGCTTATCATTTCTGCCTCGACCGCCGATAACATCGCTCCCCATATGCCACGCAGGGCCGTCTGCGGTCCGCAACCACACGCTGCAGGCCGGCGGCGACCAGCCGAGCGCGCCAACACTGATTTCGCACCTGAGCGAGCTAACCCAATTTATTACCCTTTCAATCCGCGGGACGTTGCGAGTTAATCGATGAGTTTATCGACCTCAACACGCGTTACGACCTCAGCCTCGGGGCTTGCACACCGAATCGCCATTTCCATCGGCGCGGGCGGGGCGGGGGGAGGGGAGACGCGCCAATTCACTCGCGCCAAAGCCCTGCCCCATTACGCGCCGGGCCTTCAATGCGTTGTGCGTCTGTTTCACTCTCGCAGAGTTCTGAAAGCACCCAATTTTTCGTGTACAAAAAACCGCTAACAACGGCGCGCAGCGACAAAAAAAGAAACAGAATAAAAAAACAATATCGCGACCCGCGTGGTTGCGGAGTGAAAGGGATGGGCCCCAAATGGAGGGCCTGGGCGCCATTAAATTATGCGGCGGGCGCGGTGCCATTGTGGCGGCGAGCCCGTGACAGTTGAAATCTCGGTCGGCGGTGCGCGGCGCGAGTCGTGGAGGAAGCGAGGAAAGACGCCGGTGGAGGCGGAGCGTGGCCGTGGTGGCAGTGTGGTTGGAGAACGAAGGGGCGACGGAGCAGGCGGCGGCGGGGTGGCGCGGGAGCACACCGAATGACTGCGGGCGCCGTCGGGGTGGGATGGGATCATTCGTGGAGGAGATAGCTGCGGCGGCAATGGCCGAGATCCCCGAGTCGGCAGCAGAGAAAGCGACGCACAAAACGTATGGTACGGCCATTCTAGGCGATCATAGCGTCAATTGTTCGGGGCCGTTGTGCGCTCGCCGCCCGAAGTATAGCAACAAGCATGCTAGCCGATCGAAGTGCATGGAATTAATTGTCGGCAGGTTTGTTGTTTTCTCGAGGTCCTCTCATTTGCCTCCTCGATCCACTGTTGATTCATCATTTATTTCGGTTTGATTAGTGTGTAACAAGTTTTGGTCTCAATGCATTGGAATTATTTGTGATTCATTGTGACATGAAATCATTAATGTTTCGATGCTTGAAATCCTATTAATAACATTATGCGCTATTGATCTTCTAAGCGAACATTACTCGTATTATGGTTGCTAATGCTGCGATGTTATACGACCAGATTTTCTAACTCTATTTTCGTCATGAATTTGTTACTTCTCTTTCGCAGAATTAGGAGCCCAGTGATTTCGGAAAGCCTCTGCATTTCGCAGCAAATGAAATTATTACTTGGGCGTTGAACGGCATTCGAATTATTCAAACTGAGGATAAAATCTGTCATGTAAACATTCATGAAAACGGAAAATAAGATAACTGTGTAAGACAAAAAAAATGTTGTGAACAATATAAGTTCTTCATTGTTTGAATAATTATGTACTATATATAACATATAAATTTTAAAGATGTTTAAAAAATACTTTGATAATTTAACAAGAGAATATTAAAAATCCATGTCGGGACGTTTCTTTCAATATTCCTTGATTCCGAGCACGTCAACCAATTCCGCAGTCTCGTAAGTGTATACGTTATATCTGGGGATGTTGTGGTGCTCCTCCGCTAAATCGCGCAATTCGCCTCTGGCAATTCTTCTCTTTGTGAGTTGCTCCACCTTTGAGTGTCTCCCCAAGCGGTGCACCGCCTGGGTCAAGACAATGCTCAAGCAACCACTAGTCCCCCCACATGCATGAAGGTGCAAATAAATGATTGTGCGGGGTGTACGTGTGTAAGTGTGAAAGTATCAGAAGAAAGGGGGGGGAAATGGATGAGGAAGGAAATATCGTGCGCCGTCCGAGGCCCATTTGTTAAGGTATTCCTCCGACATGATATCGAAAACAGAAACCAAGGAAAATGATGATCCGAGCAATTGTCTGCTAGAATCTCCTCCCCACAGTGGGTGAATTTGTCCCAGATACATAGCTGGTGTCAAAAATCCCCTACCGTCGGGCCCTGAACCCTGGGAACTTCCGGTAAATGTCTTTGCAGAAGCAACGGCAAATTGTGCCACTGAGCCAACGATGCTGGTGTAAAGTTTCATCTCAGAAATACCCACACATTCAACACACGCGAGGCTCACATCTATAAAATGTCTGATCTCTCCGGAAAAGCGTGATAGTGTGGCGCATGTAAGTGTAAGAGTGTGTAAAGCGAAGATAGAGCAAGGAAGAGGAAGGACACATCGCGCGCGATCTGTGGCCCGTTCGTTAGGGTACTGTTCCAGTATTCGCCTGTTGATCAGAGAAACTATGGAAAAATAGGGATTAGAGCAGCCGGTCACTAAAATTCTCCTCTAGATATCGGCTGAATTCCACCTAGCTCGGCTCGAAACCTGCCATCGTGGGGATTCGAACCTTAGAACCTCTTGGTGAGAGACACTGCGGTGACACTAGTAACTGCCGCACAGAGCAATGGAGCACAGAGCCGGGGCTGCGGCAGGCCCCGAGGCGCGAGCGGGAGCGCGAGACGGGAGAGCCACCGCAGCGGCCGGAGATAATATTTAAATGAGGGCGCCATTGTCGCTCCAGCGCTGCGGCCGGGCAACGACGTTAGCGCGCGCCTGCCGTTACAATCAGTCTCCCAATGCGTTCGCAGCCGTTGACTCCGCGAAACGAGCTGCAAACAGCCTCCCCCTCCTCCCCCGCCTCGTCGCACTCCGCTTGGCAACTCCACTATCGCCCCACCCCGTCACGAGGTGGCAAATGGCTGCGGTGGCGAGGCCAGAGGGCGACGGAGGAAGAGTTCGACGCTTGGAATGGGAGAGCCACACGTAACCTTGACCTGCGAATTGGCGTTATGTCTTTCAGAACCTCATACGAAGTGCGCACTATCCTAGAGGATAGAAAGCTACTTTCACCAAATTCATTTAAATATTCTAGTGGCTTGCCGAAGATTAAATATCATGGTCGAGTTACATTAAATTAATCCCACTAATCATCGTGAGAACAATTGAACATAAATCTAAAACACTTTTCTCTGGCAATGTAACACGGTGAATATATTGTCAAAACAATTGTTTGCTAGTGTGACCTCGTGATTCTCATCGAATGGGCATAATAATAATAATAATAATAATAATAATAATAATAATAATAATAATAATAATAATAATAAAGCAGATATAACATACAAAAAGTATTACAATGTCATGTAATGTATTGTATTGATGCATTATTGCAGTATTGCAGTATTGATGCATGAGGCATCAAAAAAGACGGGAAAATCCTGTAACGAACAGAGAGCGCGGAAGATGGTACAGGAAGTAGTAAGAGGACAGACTTTTCACCTGAACATGAAATCTCGTAGCAATCCCAGTTCCGTTCGTCAGTCCATGCGCTCTTCCTCGCCCGCTACTGTGTAGATTCATGCCCACTCCCCCCCTGCACCGGCGCGCAAGACTGACTGGTTCACGATGTCTGCGTTCTACTCTGAACACGATCAAACGCCAGGCGAAACATAATATGCATACATTTAAAAAAAATATTAAATTTCATGTATTATTCTCAACAATTCTATTCTAATCAACTTTTGAAATAAATACATAATATATTCAAAACACAACATAGCTTTATTAGAAATAAACCGACCAAATAAAACTTTTATCAAATGGTGGCGTTGCTATTATTATGTTAATCCAAGTTCAATTCGGGAACATAAATATAAAATGGAAAACATTTGTGCCAATGTAATACGAAAATTAATAAAAATATTGAGATTAATAAAGACAAGATTGGCTAGTTTGCCTACCCGGTGCCCACTGAAAGCGGTTAGTTCCTTAGGAATAGTCCTGCAAGTTAACAGGAAATGTTATACTCAATTGAGAATGTGATAATGAGTCCAAATCCATATCAATTAAACTTAATTATCTGTTTGTAAAAGGACGATTCAAGATCTTTTTACAGAATAATTCCTCTTAGATATTGGCGCAAATACATGCTTTGTGATGCCCCAGAAAATACACAGAAATCTAAATACGATTCTTAAGAATTTTGAGGAACTAGATTTCAAATAGCAAACGGATGCGACAAAATAAATTAATAAAGGCAACGAACATTGGACAAACTCCAGAATTGCATTTATTTCTTAGAAGGAGATCAACGAACCGTTGCGATCTTATTCAGAAGGTGCAGAAAGACGTCAACATTGAGATACGATCTATTTCCGACTCCTAGAAGAAACAGAACAATAGCAACAGCACGAACTGAATACGTCCCTTCTCCTACCACCTTTGATATGTACACCCTACTTGCGCAGTTTCTAAGGAACCGAGGAAATGAACTGGCTTCCTTCTATCCTAGTTCTGAATCAGCCAAAAGGAGAGGAGGCAAATTCAGGCCAAGTGAAGCAATAAATTAACCCGCCACATGAATACTTCTGCCTTGTACCTAACTTCACGATTTACCGAAGTAGAATGGAAGGAAGCAGACCTGAAAGAGACACAACCAAGAGATAAATCACTCAGCGATCTTCTAAAGAACACGAAAATAGACCAATGCGAAGTCCGACGCGACTTCGTGAAGAAGTATACACTGTGCAGCCACATGCAACGGGATCATTCGTTTATCCTAGATACGAGTACAAAGCCTTTTTCGCACGATCCGTTTATATACTGTTTATAGCACGACAACATGCTGTAAACCTTGCAGTTTCTCTCAAGCGAAACGGCCAGGCCGCAGTAACGCGATTCTACGGGGTGTTTCGCAACGCGCGAATTGGAACGAAATTCGAAAAGAGAAGCATAAAACGTACACACAAGTCGATTTTCAAGGCCACCGCCGACCTTGCGTGTTACACCTCCGCAATACGACACCCTCTGAACTCCTCAAAGAACAGGGCATTTATAGGCTCTCTGAGACAGGTCAGCTGTTTTTAATGGGCCGCTATACGCTTCCGGAAGGCGCCTTCGGTCTCAAATTGAACGTCCACTCTTCGGTGAAACGAAATCTAAATATAATTCTCCTCCAGAGGGGAGAGCGCGCCCCGTGAAAAAAAGTACTTATATTCAGCTCGCTGAGCCATTACTACGCGGCGGATAGCGCAATAAAAGAACGAACACGCCCTCCGCCCGATACGTGACCATAAAGCTTGCGCGCTGCGCCATCTTGGGAGCGCCGCCGCACGTCCGCGAGCCGCTACTCAGCTGTTTCTCACTCCGTCAAGGCCACCTGTGCGCCACCGCCGGGACTGGCTTTAAGCGAGACATTAAAGGGAGTCCGAGTTTTATATTCCCGTGGGTAGTATAAAGAAGTATTGTAATGGCACGGAAATTTGGTCTCGATATTTTGATATCACATATGTTTTGGGGGTCTGGAATAATAAGTTCTATTCTCCAAAAATGATACGTAGGCCTTCTGTGACATAAGAGTTATTTTCAAGCAGATTCTAATTACGATATTTGTAATTACGAAAAAAATTGCTTCGTGTTTCCGTACTGAAGGCTGTGTCAAGATGGTCATGGTTTTGGTCATGGCCGTGTCAAGACTGCTACTTATCTTTTTCTAAATTTAAGAATTTCAACCAAAAAAGACACCAAAACCTTTAATAATGTAGTGGCGAAAATAATTTTAGAAATTATTGTGATTCTCAGAACTCAAGCCTTTCCAGCGCCGGAATAAATGGGTTTAGTAGAAGGGTGATAATAATATGACATGAATGATGATATGGCAGAATGAGAGGCGAAAGGGAACAATCACGAACGTTTTATTGCCCGAATATATTTGATGTTTCCGGCCACGTCCACTGTTATTGTCATTAGTCTCGTTAGTGAAGTTAGTGTCTTAAGGTGCGAGGTGGTAGTGATTTGTTCCTCACTAGATGCTGAGAACCCACCCCCATCGACACGTCGGCTCGTGGGGAATTCCCCCCCCCCCAATTATATTCCCCAGCGGGGCATCGCTGCAACCTGGACAAGCTCCATGCTCTCGACTGGTTTCACATTTCTGCATGTAAGTGTGTAAGTAAGGGGTGAGAATAGAGCAAGGAAAACGATGGGAAGATCATGAGCCTTCTGTGGCTCGTTTATTAGTGTATTGCTCCGGTATTTCTCTGGTAATGATCGCTGAAAACACGGTAAACCACCGATCAGAGCAGTCGACCGCTAGAATTCTCCTTCAGCCGGCGGCTGAATTCGACCTAGCTACGGAGAGAGTGTCAAAAAGACTATAGAACTATAGAACCTCCCGATCAGAACAGATGCAGCGACAGCGGCAATGCTCGTTCTGAACGTAACCCGCAGAAAAACAGCCACGAGTCCACATTGTTCACTACAAAGTCCAAATAGATCGTCCAGAATTTTAAGCCAGATGCAGGTGGGCACTGAGACCCCTCCACCACGGGCCGAAGGGCTTCGAAAGTTCTGGAGGTGGAGTTGGTGGAGAGCCGTTTTCGTGAGGGCCCGGCCGCGCTGGGGCCGAGGGCACGCGCTGGCCACGCGCCGGGCAGGCGCCACGCCCCCCCTCCCCGCGAGCACGCTCGCCCATGCCCATCACGCGCGCGCGCGCACTGCAGCGCGCCTCCTTAATAACCATTAGGCGAACTCCAGCGCACAATCACCTCCTCCGGGGCTGGACAGCACAGCGGCGCGCGGCGCGCACGCGCTCTCCGGCCAGCCTCCGGGACCGGGCGACAACGACAACAAAACATCAATGTTCTCATACATTCATCTTAATACATCGTGGACCAAAATGTTGTCGTTGTTCAATCAATATTTTGAAACATCGATGTTTTTTTAAATCTGGTTTAGTAACCTCTAACATTGCATGCGGAACAAAATTTAATTTCACTGTGGCCGTGTACATTAATTTATAATTACTATTTAACAGAAAGCAAAGTTAAAAACGCCTCTTCCTGTGCGAAATACGAGAGTAGGAAAAACCAAGGTATCAAGATCATCTTGGGCGAGGTGCTCTATGAAGGGAGTGAAAATTGCGTTCTTCTGGTTGGAACACACAAACAGACAGTGGTACAATAAGTAATTATTTCATATTTTAACTTTTACAAAATTGTGATTATGGGAATTTTTCATCCACGAACAAACAACGAAAAAGTAAAAACATCGATGTTAAAAGACATCGTATTTAATACATCTATTTTAAAACAGATATTTTTATAAGAATATCGATATTTGAAAACATCTATAATCCTCCAAAATGGAGCGGCACTAGTGAGAGGATGGGAGGATAATAGTAATGAGTGAAAATAAAGGTGAACAATTCAATTCAATAAGGGCTTACTTTATGTGGCGAGACGCACACTGTCAAGTCTCCTTTTCTATCTGACCACGCAAATTACGCTGCTTTCGTTATCTAGTAGAGAAAGTAGGTGACGAAACCGGTAATTAGAACTTATCTAACTTTTTTTTAGACTTGAGAGTATTTACATACAGTAAATCTACAACATAGGACAGTTGGATTTACTTATCTGATTTATTTCTACGAAACATTTTTTGGCCCTCAAACAAATACATGATTTCGATCCGGGTTGAAACCGCGAAATTTGGTGTACCAGTCCAATACGTTAACCGTTACAACGTCGAATTTAACATATATATTATGATGAATCCGTAATAAATGTACGTATTACAATATTGACATTACATTTCTTCAATGGAATCTCTATTACCGTCTACCACACTCGTGAAAGTAGTCGAACATTTTGGTCGTCTCCCGCAGGGATCGCCCTGTACTGTAAAAGATGGCTTCTCTTGTGACGTAGTGCTGCCCGAAATGTTTTTTCGCGAAAAGATTGAAATCGGACAGAATAATATCTGATGGATATGGTTGAGCGCTTGTTCTTGGTTCCGATACGCCATTTTAAGCGTGATTTCCATGCGTATCGGACATGCGCAGAAACCAAAATGGAGACATTCGATGACCGAAATCTGGTCTTGCATCTCCTGGCTGACTACGTCCAACTCAGGAGGTGAAGTACTCACAAGATAGCCTTCGTGCACGATTGTCATAGAGAACTGTTGTTGCAAATACGTGGGGCAATACATGGTGAGATGCCCGAAAAAGAGGAAATTTTAGTTTTTGGAAAGGATATTCGATCATACTCGAATTGTAACATTACCAGATTGGGAAAACTTTACATTTTAAATACGATTTTCTACATAATTTAATGCGTTATTTCCGAAACGGGCTACAATACCCCATCATTAAAAATATGTTTCACCCACCTGTTAGACAACCCTTCAATCTTTGCTTCACCAGAACCACACAAAGTGAAATGGACTCGCTAAACTATTCGGAAATTGTCATTTCTTTAAAAACAATGGATGTTGTGGTGACATTGCTCTTCTTCCCGTGTAAGCCACGCTTCTGCCTGCTCATCATCCCACTAGAGGATACGACTGCGAAATTGATGTTTTCAAAACATCGATATTTTTATGAAATCATCGCCCTCTTTATAAAATCATCACAAGCATTACATATCATTTTCTTGAAGTCTGTGTTTTTCTCATATCGATGTTTTCTGCTCCACGTCTTTAAGTAGTAAATACTAAAATGAAAAAATAATTTAGTTCACCGTAAAAAAATCAAAAATAATTTTCAGATATCCATTCTTCAGACCAAAGTGACCAAGAGTAAAAAATATATTAAATCGACTTTTCGTCTATACATTATTTTTGAATTATCGAATCAGATAATCCAAGTTTTCTTAATTGTCCTGAGGATTTTTGGCTATTTTGCTCGTTAAAACTTAATTAACAATAACAATAAACGAAACTGACGACCTGGATCGCTCCAAGAGTGTGTACCGACTCAGCGCGCCTCGTCTTGGGCATGGTTGTTTGTCCCTTGTCTCTCATGTATGTGCTGTCGCGGAGAGCCTCACGTTTTGCTGATCCCAGATCAGAGGAACCCGCAAGTGTGTTGGTGTCCAGTGTATGGTTGAATACATGTCCCATCAATACGTAAAGGGTAAACATTGGATAAAAGCCTTGTAAAAACAAATCAAAAATAAATCAATGTTTAATAGATGGTTTTGAATGGAATTTTCATTAACATCGCTATTTTAATTTTGAGAATCGATATTTAGAAACGTTGATGTTTTGTAGGCGATGTCGCATCCCTCCAGCCCACTAGGCTGCGTTGGCGGTAGCAGCAGGACCGCCCGCTCGCCCATGCCGATCACGCGCGCTTATTGTGCGCGTCTTTACAACCTCCGCCGGCGACGAGCATCCCCTCCCCTCCCCCTCCCACTCGCACGCGAGGTGTGAAGGCGATGAGCAGCTGTCTTCCTGGTCGGGGCAGCGCCGCGCTCCGTTTTGACGGCAGAAGAAACCCCTGGCCGCTCCGATAACATCTTCATACAAACGCCACCGCCGCCGCCGCCGTTGTTTGTCGAGTCGTAAAGGGAGCGGGCGGACACGTGATTTCGGGAGGGCGATCTGAATGTTTTATCGAGGAAGGGCGTCGGAATGCCAATTGATTTGATCGATTCTTGGCCATCAGCGCTGGGGAGTGGAGAAAGAATTAAGAAAGTTGTAATTGATGGACTCATGAATGGGCAGTGTCAGCTACATTACAGCCTACTCTTTAAAATATTGTTTACACATACTAATCCATCTATTATTATTATTATTATTATTATTATTATTATTATTATTATTATTATTATTATTTCTTGCGAATCGGTCGACTAGGACCACGCATGCATGCATCCTACTTTTACCCTGGCTCAGTATCATTATCGCGGTGTCAGGTGCATGTGACTTTTTTTTTAATTGGGGTCCAGCATTTAGCTGAGTCCGATTTTTATTCCACCGGGGTTGTTAGCCCTGGAGTATGGATGATGAAATGATGATAATGAGGGATGGAAGGACGACACACTCATACATACACAAATACACCCATGCCCGCAGCGGGACTCGAACCCGCGATCTTCTGGTCCGAAACCACTACGGCACTACTGCCTTAGTGATCTCGGCCATCTGATCGGCTATTATTATTATTATTATTATTATTATTATTATTATTATTATTATATTTGTTGTTGTAACTTCTAAATTCACAATAGGGGCCAATAAAATATAAATGACTTCGGGTTGCTAACACCTTCTTAAGGAGCAGTTGTAGCTACTGAGGGTTCTACAACAATACGCGAAAATTATGGGCTGACTCACCCACGAGACATGATGTCTCGTACTTCTCTTTTGAGTGACTAGGGAGTTTATATGAGTTCTGACATGAATTGAATTGATGCCTTATTTTACGTGGTGAGACTCGGGTCATCAGGCACGCTCTTCCATCTGACCACGCAAATTTCGCTACGCTCCTTTTTCCAACTAGAAGAGGCAGGAAGTGTTCTTGGGCGACGAACAGGCGATTTGAATTTAGCTCAGATGCGTCATTTAGTAAATCTACTAACATGGGCCAGCCGGCTTTACTTCCCCTCCGAAGGAAGGCGTACGAAGGATTTTTTGCGCTTAAAAATCGACGGCTTTGATCGGTTTTGAATCCGCCAACTTGGGTATAACAGTTCGACATGCTAACCGTAACACCATCACCATTTGAGGAACTAATTCCGAAGTTCAGATAACTACCTGAGTGAATCTAGTTTTTACGCCCCATATGGTTGATCTCAATTTCCACGTTTAGGCCCTATGTCTCTGCCACATTTGTTAGCACGTTCTGATCGCATAGTACAAAAAGTACATCTACAAGTACATCTACAAGTAGTCATGCTTTTTTATCCAAACCCCGGATAACAGTGTGCAGTTTGTTTGCTGTCATCACACGGTCAGTTTGGATTTGTTGGTCCTACAGTATTGTACCCAGATAAATAGCAGTCACAGGTGATGGCGAAAGTTCGCTCAGTTGTATAGCGATCTAAGTTTAGTGTACATGTTTGTAACGTGAGGACGCTTTACTGGATGCAACTACAGATCCTATCTTTCAATTTCATTTATTTGGACTTTGCTACAATTGTTGAGTTTATACATGTTCGTAAGAAATGCTGCATTTATCATCTTGGGTAATTTTCAGGATCGCTTTATCATAGAGTTCTCTATGCCTCCTCTTGGGCAGCTATCCCGATTCTGGCTTAATTCTTCCTCTTTTAAGCCACATAAATTATTGTTTTTTGTTAATATGTGTCTTGTCCATTATTTATACGTATTATCCTACGAGTGCTTTTTCTCTTCCTGATTTTATTGTCTTTAATTCCATAACGTCAGATAAAGATGCAGGCGTTCCTACTCTTGACACTGTAATAATAATAATAATAATAGTAATAATAATAATAGTAATAATAATAATAATAATAATAATAATAATAATAATAATAATAATCGCCCAAGTACTTAATTACTATGGTTACGCGCATTAAGATCTCCATCCTTCAGAGATTAAAACTTTGTTTTCATTTTGTACACCGATAAATGAATACATTAACTTATTCGTATAACTCGGATAAATCAACATTATTCAGAAGTGTTTGTTGAATCATTTCTACTAAAGCATACTGCGTTTTATTCTGCACGAGAATGGTCAAGATTGACCAGCGGTTGAATGTATCTATTTCGAATATTATACACAATGCAAATAATAATAATATAAGTATATTTACTTTCCCAGGTAATTTTTTTTAAAATATGCAAACACACGAAGCCAACGCGGTTTGATGTGACGAAGCGCAATGTGTTCAATATCACGACCATCCGATACGAAGACAATGAGTAAATTTTCAATCATATTTAATTTCTTTACGAATAACGTACAAGACATATGAAATGATGATATATGAGTATGAATATCTAATAACGATCTTCCCTTACAAACGATTATATTAAACATTTCAATTCAAATCCTAGGTGGATGTGATGGCACCATCTTTCTTTACATCTCTCTGATGTAATCAACTAAAGACTCTCTTGCAAATTCAGTAGCTTATGTCTTCACTTCCTTCCATTCTCTTTGGCAATTCGCTCCTGCCGTCAGCATACTTAATGAGCAACTTGACACTAGGAATACAGAAAGTACTTACTCTGCGGGAAGAATCTCGTTCTGCCAGTGCTTAAATCTCTGCAGTTCTGGAACTCCGTCGACTGCTCGCAGCGCAGTAGGGACCAGGAACTGTAGCCGGATCAACTCTGCAACATGAAATTATATTTTGTCCTAAAAAATATTTGCTCCTAATTAGGTCAACATCTATGGTACATTGGCTCTGATTTTACATAACCCGAGTAAGCTCGGTTGGTGTGTTGTGTGTGTGTATATGTATTTGCGAAGTATATACAATTTCCGAGAAAAAAATGATAGATTTAGATTCATTTAGTCAAAAACCAGTAAGAACTGTATGTGACGTATGAGGGAGAAGATAATCAGCGCATGTTTTCTTGAGTCCCAGAATCCCTTCCCATTATTTTAACTATAAATAATTGAAAGATGAGTAAACGTTAAAGATAAATAAATAAATGAAAAAGAATAAAATTTTAAAAAAGCGCAAGATTAGCGACCTTTGAAAAATTAGACATTTTTGCTCCCGAGTTATAGAAAACGTATTTACAACTTTAAACGAACTGCAGATTTTATTTTCTGCATTGCTAACAAAATAGTAACTGGTCCTTACCTCTACTCCTACCACTACAAACAAAAGGAGAGTTCCACAAAACGTGCGCATGGTGAAGCTACATTTACGTCCAGAGGAAAAACAAGGGGCCATCTCAGCATTTGCTCAATGTATCAGGGAAACTTGGGCAAAATCCTGATCGAGATGGGGGTCACTGGCCCGGAAGTTGAAGTACATTATTTGTTACAAGCATATTAAGTCTTTTTTTAAATATGCAATACAAATGTAAACTAATTCATTATATACCACTGTTTTATTATTATAAACATTATTTTTCTTTTTGATGGTCAGTATAGACTCTAATTGTATAGAAACAGTTATGCAGCAGAAAATATTTTACTTTTAACTTAACCGACTTCAATTGCTGAATATTATCTGGCAATGCGTTGTAAAGTAACCTGAAGGCATTATGTGTGGTTTTCTGGTAGTCAGCTGCTGATACTGACACTTGATGAATGTGATTTCTACGACGTGTGTCGCAATCATAAATATCAGTATTGCATGAAAATATGTTCCCACCGCTAGGTGATAATGAAGAAACGTCCAGCAATTCATTCCAAGTCGGGGAAGAGCCAATGGGCACCTTTCCAATAGCCCATCCTCTAAATGAAGATTTATACAAATTAAATTAAGTTCATTTCCACTCAAATGTATAACCAAGTATTTATTCAAATTATATAGAAATTATCTTCAACCAACGGTATTATGTTCACTCAAAATATTGATGTAGAGATAAAACGCATGCTTTGTTGCCGATTCTATCACAGAGCAGAATCATACACTCCAATGCAAACCACTAGACAAACGCAATAACGTAGGAGAGTTGAAGAAAAAGAAATATCAAAAGTAAACAAGTCTCCACAAATCGATGGAAAGTGTGATTGAATCAGTAGTTTTGTGATTTAGTTGTATTGGTTCGTTCTGGCGCCCTATTTTCCGACCTCGCAAAATAACTCTCTCAATAACTCACAGTTTGAACCTTTCGCGTTGACAGTATCAATCGTCAACAAGCCCGGCATAAACATCGTTTCTTCATGTCCAATACTAATTATATTACGGCGCTTTAGCAGATTTGGGATAGTATGACGTTGGGACAATGTGTCGGTGATATTTTGTAGTTGGAAAGCGTTGTTTTCAATTGGTGACATGTTAACGGTCAAAAAGTCAATGAATTCAATTAAAATGAAGAGAACAGGTGCCACCCCGTATCAAATACATGTTTGATATGATAAAAAACACCTTTGTACCTTCGTGAGATTAAATTTTTTTATTGTTGCGCCCACAAGGACATTAAAAACAAAAGTGTATGATATAAAGTATTCCTGATACTTGTGAACTTCGAGTTTCGTGATATGCTTTATTAAAATGAAATTCAATTACCATTAACAAATTATTTTTATCCAGTAATGTCCTAATGCGGACGATCCTGAGGTGGATCCACTTCTCCCTTCAATGAGTACAGAAGTTTTAGTGACTTTAATCGTGAATCGTCGGATATCGTTACACCTTTTTCATCATTATCTACAAGGGTACGAAGGAAGACGAAAGATACCCCTTATCTTCCTTACATCTTTTGGGGGTAGAGCGCCTAAATACTAGAATTATTTAACCCAGTTTTAACATTTTAAGTCTTCGGTATTTCATTGGTATTGGTAAACAGTACACATTTGAGGCTGTAAGGGTGAGAGTACTGGGTTCGTGATGCAGTCAGAGGCTACCCTCCTTAAGCGTCTTCCTGCGTCTAAAATGCGGCAACGCCACGTTACGTGCCATACGGGCCTGCACAAGGGACGGCCCGCTGTTAACCTGGGTGGGCTAGGCTATTAGGCCAGCTAGGTATAGGTGGCTAAGGCAGGTAGGATAGGCTGAAGGTGGACTAAGGTAGGCTAGGCTAAACGTTCGGAGATGAACGACGTGTGTGCCTGGCTCAAAGACGAACGGAACGGGACGGACGGGACGGGACCGGACGGACGGACGGACGGACGGGACCGGACGGACCCGGGACGGACCGACGGGAGATGGGACCCGGGATAGGACGGTCATGGGTCGGTCCGAGACGGAATGGAACAGGAGGGGTCGGGCCGTGGCGGTGCAGTAACGGACGAACTGATGAGTGTCGGAGCCAGGCAGCGATGTTCGGTCAGACTGGATGGAGTTGGGCGGGGCTAATCGGGGGCGGGAATGACAGGCTGAGCGGGAACGAGGAGAAGATGCGCGGTCGGGAGAAACGTGTTGGGAGGGAGGGAGAAGTGAGTCGGGTAATGAGCGAGGAGGCAGGGGTGGCGTTGCCGCCTGCGCCTCACGCTCGTGCGCCGCGGGGGCTGGGGCTCGCGGGTGGACGTGAGCTGCAATACGCGCCCGCACCGACGCGCGAGATAAGGGGCGCTCGTTGGTATGCCACGCGCGGCGCCTTTGAGGGCGGCGCGGCGGTGCCCTTATACACCAGCCCATACTACCATTCCCACTCCACGCGTGCATATCTTGCATGCTACTTGCTAGCGAACTCGTCGGGCCCAATTGCCATTTCACAAGCGTTGAAAAATGCTTAATGTACTCATAAAAATAAATGTCAGTAAAAATTGACAATATCACTAAATTCTGGTACTCCTGCACAATATACGAACTCACAGAAATTACAAAGCGTCAATGGCAGGTGCTGCTCAAATAGCGTAGTGGCAACAACCGTTGGAGCCTCGACGGTGGCGTTGTTTCGACACTAGCTAAATACCTAGAACCTGAATACCAAAATTAGATGATGCGTGAAAGAAAGTTCTAAAGGCCGGTTGCTCAGGGTGTTTTCCGTGGTTTCTCTGATGAATATCAGACGAATGATGGGGAGCAATACCCTACATACGGACCTTGGGATCTTCACTTCCATTCTTGTCCTCCACTTTTCCTTTACACTCACTCTTACACGCATTAAACTTTCACATATGAGAGAGCTTAGAGTTTATTCCCGTTTGAGGTGATGATTCACACGGAGAAATACCTGGAAAGGACTTATCTTTCACATTTAAGGACGACACCTTTAAAACTGGAAAACGGTACATACGAATGCAGAGTACATAGTTTAATGCTTGATGCAACAAACGTGCTGACACTATCTATGGGAGCAACATCTCAACATTACTAACTGCGCGCTGTTACCTGCAGTGTGAATATACTATTTTTATTAAACATTTTTATTTACATAAAACAGATTTTAAATAAATAAAACTTACAAGGAGAATGAAATGATACGTTTTATGATAGAACTGAAAAATAAAATTAATTTTATGTTGAACCAAGCGAACGGTTGCCAGTTGATTTAGAGAACCATTTCCCTCAAATATACTATATCAATTCCTTAATTTGTCTGCTCAAAATGAGGACAATAATTACTTTATATTTCCGAAAATAAAATGATTTATTAAACGACTAAGGAGCCAAATTTTCAGGAGCGCATAACCCACCTCCCCTGTGCGCACGCCTATGACAAGTGTACGCGTACAGCACGATAGGATTAAGGCAATGTCATCCTCCGAAACAGCTCGGTGAAGAGCGAGTGATTTGTGAACTCGGACGGCCCATAGTGTGTTAGGCCACTCCGACGATTATTCACATTACACTCTTAATGACACAATTGATAAATACAAATAGTTTTATGTTTGAACCATATACAGGGTTGCCAGGTTGTCTGGAAAACCTTTTCCCCAAAATATAGGATATCAATTCCCCCTCAAAAATAGGACAATAAAGAATTAATCATATTTACGAAAATAAAATGTTTTACTACGTACGTTTACGGGGACCTTTTTTTAAATTTTCAGAAGGGCACGGCTCTCATACCTCACTCCCTCTGCCTCTGACGGGTGTACATGTACACCACGGGGAGTCAGTTAAAGCCACTGGCATCCAGCGAAGTGGCGCGATAGAGAGCGAGCGGTCTGTGAACACGGACGGCCCATGGTGTGCATGGCCGTTCCTCAGCACGTCGCGTGACAGCGAGCGGAGCGAAGGAAAGGGAAAGGAGCGGGGTCCATCCGCCGGCAAATTGGCCAAACCCGCATCATCTCCACCCACACGCACCCCGGCGGCGCGCCCACGCACGCCACGCCGCGGCGGCACGCACCGCACGCGCTGATCTCCGCGGGCGATTGCCAACTTTCTAAAGCTCACACGTCGTCGTGCGCCATGCTGCAGAAAACTCGAGAGTGATGGGGGCAGCGCTCTTGTATCCGAATTGTTTTTAAATATTTTTTCCAGCTTGGCCGTTGGCCCTCTGGAGCCACACAATATAAATACATTAATATGATTTATATACAAGAGTCATTTGAGACATTATAAATAGAAATTTAGTTTTAGATGTA
Organism: Gryllus bimaculatus; assembly: GCA_017312745.1. Taxonomy (NCBI): domain Eukaryota; kingdom Metazoa; phylum Arthropoda; class Insecta; order Orthoptera; family Gryllidae; genus Gryllus; species Gryllus bimaculatus. Next base: position 4,802,046 of record BOPP01000013.1, read on the forward strand.
ATACAATACAGCGGTTATATACAGTAGTTTATAATGAGAAAATACTCATCAGTTTATGTCTATGGGGGATTGAAAAACTCTCTTGGAAGCCTTCTTTTTAACCTTTTGCAGTGAGGATTTTGCTTACCTATGTGAAAGAGAATAGCTGAAGAGATCTTTAAATTTTGGAATAGAATTTTATGGCTAAGAGGGAGAAACGGATGGGGATTGGTTTAGTTTGGTTAGATTCGTTAAAGTTTATTATGTAACTGCACATTCGAAGTGTACCAGGGAGTTGTATCGGAATTGAAGAAACATACGACGATTCATCCGTCTGCTCGAAACGAGGCCGAGTGCGATTTTCATTGTGTGTTGCGTCTCGCAATAACAAGTTTTGAAGTAATCAACCAATTTTAATGCTCGAAGATCAAAGCGATCTTTTTTCTACGTGAGACTGGTACAATCCGATCTTCGCGGGCGATTACCAACTTTCCAAAGCTCACACATCGTCATACGTCTTGCACAGAAAACTCACTCCATGAGGGCTTTGCTCTTGTATCTTGATTGAAGAAAGAAACGTCTGTTTCGAACTAATCTACGAATTTTGTTGGTCAACTATCTCTTTTCAGCGTGAGACTAAGACAGGGCGATCTTCGCGGACGATTGTCAACTTCCCAAAGCTCACATGTCCTCATGTGTCTTGCTACAGAAAACTCACTTCATGGGGGCAATGCACTTGTATGTGGATAGAAGAAACAAACGTCTTCCCGAAAGTAGGGTTATGTTTTTCATCGTGTGTTATTTCTCACTTTCATAACTTTTGAAGACATCTACGATTATTTTATGTTCAAAGATCGAAACGATCTTTTTTCGGTGTGTGAAACGGATACAAGCTGATCTTAGGTAGCGATTCCCAACTTTCCAAAGCTAACATACGGTCATGCATTTTTCAACAACAACAAAAAAAACGTGCTCAATGGAGGTAAATATTCTTACATCAGATATATGTAAACTTTCGTGTTCAGGGACTGCACTTTTCATTAATGTTTCGTTTAATAAATTCACAAAAATCAATTGCCTTTCGGCTGATATCTGATTCAGAAAAGAATGAGCCATGAAAATCGATATATACTGACAAGTCATCCCGTCTGTTAATTCATTGAGCATTCCCCGGTGTAGGACTCCGGCTAACATGCAACCACAAAAGCACTATCCCACCATTCCACCATCTCTTATGGCGCTAAGAGAAGCAGAATGTCACGTTGAGTTGCTCCCAGCAATACATCCAATAGGTATACCAACACTTGACACGTGTAGAACCATTTTTAAAAGCGGTCAGGGAGGATGTTCCACGACGATATAGTTGTAACGTTGAAGTTGAAATTTAGATATATTTTTTGTGAAAATATGGATTTCTAGGGGAATTTGTTACTGTATATTGTATACTGTACTGTATACTGTTACGGTATATATTTCATCATCATGCAATTGTTTCACATAAATGAATAAACACAAAACACTTAAAAATTATTTGGAAATAACTAAATTATATATATATATATATATAAATAAAATTATAATTTTTAATTTATAGTTTTGAAATTAAAATGTAAAAAATATTTCCCTTCATATTTATACTTGTAATAGTATAGTATTGTATCTACTACAGAATGTTTGGATTAGATAAGTTTAAATTCGGTGCAAACGTTTTTTAAAGATTACCTGTTAAAAGTGCGTGACATGTAAATTCATAGTAGAATTAATGAAAGTGCATATTCTATTTCGCATTGCTGGTAATTGCAATGTAAATGCAATTGTGCACTGCAATAAAATAAATTCACACCTTTCATACTTCTTTAGTGAGAACTTGTTCAAAGGAGCGGGGCGTGTCAGTCCGAGCTGGCCTTGGCGCCTATCGCGGTTTTTGCATCGCAGCGGCGCGCTGCGCGTATGGCGGCGGCTGACGGCGGTCAGCGCCGCTGCCGCGGAGGGGCAATCGCCGGCAGGAGCCATCTGCCGTCGTAAAACCCGCGCGGGGGCACCGGCGAGGAAATTAATGACGCGCCGCAACGCACAGCGTGCGCCACGCTGCTTCTTCGCCTCGGCGATGGTCCAAATTCTGCTCGCGAAGGCGGCTCAGGGCACCGACTGATGACACTGCAGTGCCTTTGATCGGGAGGTCCTAGGTTTCGCTCACAGTGGCAGTGTTTTCGACACTAACTAGATAGCCGGGTTGAATTCAGCCGCTCTCTGGAGGGGAATTCTACCGCGCGGCTGCTCTGATCGGTAGTTTTCCGTGGTTTCTCCGTTCAACGCCAGGCAAATGCCACAGCAGTTCCCTAATGGGCCGCGGACCGAGCGCGATCTTTCCTTCCCCTTCCTTGCCCTATAATCATCCATTGCTTACCCGCACTTACACTCACACGCACCACACTATCACACTTGTCCCGCTGTTTGGAGATACCTGGTTGAGGCAAATACCAGCAAGCCGCCGTATAGTGGCGCTGGATCTCGTCATCTAGCGGGGGAAGGTAACTGTCACTTTCTGCGATGAAAACGTGCTCTACACTTATGGACTAGTGACCTTCGCAGTTGACGCGGCCCAAATCACTAATCAATATATCAATATGCTTCTGATCGTCTGGAAGAAGCAGTGGCTCCGACAGAATCAAGTCCTTAGGGACAATCTAGGATCCACTGGTATCAACTCTATTAGGGAGGCGTAAAACTGAGAATACGAACAAAATATTTTGGCGGCGACAGATGATCGTTGGGAAGAGAGTAAGGAAATACCGAAAAGATAACGAGATAAAAAGAGATTAGAAAACTAAATTGTGCGAGAAACTTTGTCATTCTTCTAGTTTTCGTTTTATTTATTCATTTCCGATTACACCAAAATGCTTTGTAAGTGATAGTAACAACTTGACAATTCCGAAAGATTTAACCAATATCATTTTTTCTTCATTTTGAGGAATCTCCACGAGACCCCTCTTAGATGTGGTAGATGTTAAAAGAAAAGTTCTGTTTATGGTAAATTCTATTTATTGGGATAATTTTGCATATTTTAAGATGACAAAAATCTGTCTTTATAGGGATCTTATTATAGTTAGTTTAAAGTTTGGTTTTGCGCAAGTTATTTTGTTAAAAATGCAATTTTTATGACGTAGTCTTGTAGTACGAGGAAAATGACAGATTTTTAGACGTAATCTTCTAGATAGGGAATAGTTCGTTCTATCTAAATTTGTTGAAAAAAACAAACTTTTTGCATGCTGTTTATCCCTAATAATGGAACGGTTGGATATACTAGGCTAGGGGAGCTGTTTGTCATGAGTCATGACAACATCCAGAGGGAGATCCTTAAAGCAAAGTTCGTTGTCAAGCCTATTAATACAGTTCATTTAAAAAGAAAGCAGATTCATTAAACGAGTTATTTATTACTATAAGAGAGAAGCAAATCCATTCGATCTTTAAATACGAGAATATGAAATAAATTACCGAAAATTGGTGGCAACAGCAAGGGTGGGGAAATTCCCGACATGGCGATGCGAGGCCAGGCGATGCTCTCCTTCGGAAATGCGTAGAAACAGAATTTTTTTAAAGTATATGGGTTTCGAAATGAAATATTCTTTGCGAATTAATTTTGATACTATTAACAATTAATAATTTAATATTTTAATTTTTGGCACAGAGTTCACGTTCAAACTATTTCTAAAAAGAAAGGAACTACTAGAAGAAATATTCATACAAATATCGAAATGTTTCACTTTAAAATTGTTTATGAACTGAAATGTACAAATAGAAAGTCATTTTTAAGTTACACAATTATCACAACTTAAAAATCAAAATTATTTCTTTTAATTTTTCAAAATATCCTATCTCTGCAGTATTTTATTAAACCTTCCCTTGCCTACGCGGAAATCGAACACAGAACCTTGACCCAGAGCAGCATAAATCGACGCTATTTAGGTCAGCTCTCATAAAACAATAAACAAAGAAAACCCCCATAAAAATCAACTATTTTTACTTGAAAGCCTTCCATTTCATTCGAATGTTTCTCGCCTTTTCAAACACAGGACACAATGCGGTCAGAACGGACGATCAAAAATTCATGCTCGCTCCCAGCGCAGCCCAGGCAGCGCGGCGCACGGCACCCCCGCGCTGCTTTCAACAAGGCGCGCGGCCGCCCGCTGCCGATTACAGTGCTTTCCGGCCGCGCGAGCACGAATGCCGCCCAACGAACCTCAACCCCCACGGCCCTCCCCCGCCCCGGCCTGCCCCGCCCCTCTGCGATCGCTCCCCAACCGCGTTTGCCTGCCTCCCCGCAGCATTCGCACATACATCACTCGGCGGCAGGGATGCCCAGCCACGGGCCGCTTGGGCCACCGTCTAGAGTGGTCGTTCATTTCCTTACTTTGCCCGGTTTTCCAAAGCATTAAAACTGGGTTAGATGACTCAGGGCATCAGCTAATGTCGCTGCAGTGACTCTGCCCGAGAGGTCCTGCGTTCGACTCCCGACGGTGACAGGATTTTCGACACTAGCTTGTCAGCTAGGTCGAAATCGGTTACTGACTGAAGAATTCTAGTGACGGGCTGCTCTCATTGGTAGATTTCCGTGGTCGCTCCGACCAACAGCAGGCGAAGGCCAGAGTAGTAACTCACAAACGGGCCACGGATTGCGTGGCGATCTTTCCTTCCTCTTCCTTTTTGTATCCTCATCACATACTTACACACAGACTAACACCCACTACACTACCACACGTGCCAGGGGACCAGTCTGGAGCTTAGTGCTTTCCCGTCTGGAGCGGTGCCCCGTTGTAGGAAGATACCTGGTAGGAAAAACCGCTAGCCGACGATAGGTCGGCGCCGGATCTCGTCATCCGGCGGGGGAAGATCTCCGCTACCTCCAAAGGAAAACCATGCAGTACACTTACGGGAGTAATGACCTTCGCAGTGCCCGAAATCACCATGTCAATCAATTAACAATCAATACAAAGTATTAAAACAAGGTTCACTGATAAGATTTGTAGAGTATTTCACACTATTTAAAGAAAATTTGAAAGTAAGACAGAAAGTAATTTGTCAGCTCTCTTATTTCGCCACGATAAAGTACAAACTTTTAAAAACATAACCAAAAGAAGTAAAGAAAAAAATGTTGTACTATTTAAAAAAATAATATCTCCATTTTTTAAGTCTCAAACGGTTCCCTGAATTTTAACGATTCTTTAAAAAATTGGATTTTTTTCCGTTTTCCATGTTTTCCAGAAAGTGGCCACTCAATTCAATTTTATTTGTTTAAAGGATTAAATTCAAATTTATCTTTATAAATACAAATTTCTCTGTGAAGCACATATTTCTACACATTACAAACTTCTACAATTACAAAACACTTCCGATAATACATGTAACATAAATAATATGTTGATTTTTGTTAATATTAATTAATTTTACCAAAGTGAATTTTGTTTCTGGATCATTTTGACTCACAACTTGTAGCACGATATATGAACTGTCTTTACTCGCTCTGCAGACTAAGATGAGGGTCAAATATGCTACAAAATTGAGATTTTCATTTAAATATACCTCGGTAACTCGATTTCCTCGATATCATATATATATATATATATATATATATATATATATATATATATATATATATAATTTCATTTTGTGAAATTCCTCGGTAAATTGAAGATAATGCTATATCACATTCCTTGAGATCTCGATTTTTTCGATTGTTACTTTCCCTTCGCACGCGATGTTTAGTACCAATCTCGTTACATTAAAATATTCTATAACTCGACTGTATCACCTTCATAATCTTGATATGGATGATCCACTGCAATTCTTTATCGTCAAGATTATCTCACGAATATCAACTCGAGAAAGTTACGATCGCCGCCCGTACGGGATATTCTCCATTGGCACATCACTACGGTAGGGACGTTCAGGCGATAGCCCTCCAAATGCGTGTAGCACGCACTTACTTTTTTTATTACTCATCAGCGCGGAGAGGAATATAACTTACTTGAATAATTTTTGTCTGGGTGAATTTCTTTATTTCACTCCAAAGCCTCAACAATTCGACAGTATTCCATGTGTGAAGAATCATTGGATTAGTTTAAGTCTGTCGCGTGACAAGACATTAGGGCATTGGTATATATCACAATTAATTTCGTGATAATCTTGATGAAGTTCATAGTTACTCCGACAGTATACGAGAAAAAAAACAACATTAGAACATTTTAAGAATTAAACATGCTATCAAATTATCATTTTTTTCTTGAAACAGTTCCTCTCAAGCAAAAGTAAATGGTAAAAATATTTTTATTTCATCATAGCATTGGTAAGCCTCCCCTTTTATTTCAGCAAATACACATTTAAAAGAATATTGAAACTTGTAAACCACAGTAATAAGCTACTATGATGTGCGGTGTGCATTAATAATAAATGTGGCTCTTCTGGGAACAGTTTTCCTACCCCTACTCTACTCTTTTGTGAATTAGTCACACGTGATCAATTCAACCCCGTCGTTTTTAAAACGGATTAAGACGTCACGAAAACCTAATTGAAGAGCAACAATATTTAATAGCTGTCCGCGGGTAATTGGAGCACTTTACAAAGGGCACGCTCCAGTTTTCTTCCCAAGGGGGGGGGGCGGCGGGGACGGGACCGAGTGCCCTTCGGTCGGAAAGAGAGGCAGATGGGAGAGTACGGGAGGGGAGAGCGTGAAGATGGAACGGAGTTTGGGGAAGGGAGGGGGGACGTAGGCAGGCAGGCAGACAGGCAGGCAGGCAGGAGAGCGTGAAAGTTTTGTCCACACAAAGGCATTACTCCAGTGATTGAAGTGACGTCACCATTTGCATCGATGTCTCAGAAGCATTTTTGTTCAATCTCAACGAAGCGTTTTTCAACTTGCAGTTTTCACCAAAGCTTTTTTTGAAATTTCCCCATTTTGTATTTACCAATGAAATAACTCGGCAAGTTTCAATAATTTGTGAATATATGAATATACCATTTCCTTGATTTGAGTGTATAACTCAGGGGATGAAGGCAATTCTTGAAGTAAGATTCAATACTATTACAATTCGAAGGATTTCCCAGAATGAAAAATGTTCCACCACCTGTCAAATAAATTTAATTGATTGTAGAAAAAACAACAACTTAAGGAACACAACAAAGTATCCCAGTAAAAATAAATTATATATACATATCCAAATAAATAATTAAAATTTTAATAAGGCAAATACTTCATTACTTTTTGTTATCAAATTTGTTTCGTTCAACGCAGTCCACTTTTCTTTTTCTAAGCATTTTACAGGACATTAAAATTTTAAGCTTGGGTATAAAATCTGTCACTCTCTATACGAGAAATCAGGGAAAAGAAAACAATAAATAACCACGGATGTAGGACGAGAACCAGGGACTGCTCAGCTTCTCGATATTAATAAAATAGCGCCTAATATTGTGCGACGCTGACAATATCAAGGAACAAATTTTACATTTTCATTTTACATTAACATACACAAAATAAAATATAAGTGTCGCAATTTTTCATATCTAATCGATGCGAAAATGCTTTGAAGATCTGGTAACCGTTAGGTTATACGTAAAACGACATTCATCGGTTTAGTCTTGAATGTTCTACGCTCAATGTTCAAGCTCTATTCAAAAGAAAATTTTGTTTGGGATTGTTCCCAGTAGAAGTGAATTGTCGTCGGTGCTGGTTGAAAATGAATGGGCACTCGATGCCACTGCTATGCGTGCGCCATCTTCGTAATTAGCACCTACTGGAAAGAAGACGCTCAGTCGGCTTCACGTTTCTATTTGTTGTCATTATCATTACCTTTATTGTTTCTGTTCTCTGTCCGCCTTTGCGCACAACTATAATAATTAGGGTTACTAGATCTTCACCGTCCTAACCTAATTGCAGCCATGAGGCTGCTCTGTATTCATTACCATTGTTATGTTATGAATGTCGCACCGTTGACCTATTTTGATGCAGCAAGCAGCACAAAGACAATTTACTCACAAGTAATAAACTGTAATTATTGTAGCAAATACTTCAAAAAACTAATTAATGCGATTTCAGTATTGGATTCCTAGAAATTCAAATCGTAGGGATTAATAACGTTTTATTAGAAATAATAATTTTCAATCCCATCATCTCCCAGCCTTCCTATTACTTTTTTTCTTCGTTTCTCCGTTTTCGTGTTCTTTTTCTTCTTTTTTCTAAAACCACAGTGGCCTATTAGGTATTTGATTTCTTACGTTCCTTTAATTGGAGGGGTTAATGATTTGTATAATAATTGTAATCCAGTGGAAAAATAAGGTTTTGTAAATCCAGATAAATTTCACATTGTGTAATGTAGAGAAAAAGTGCTACTTTGTGTATACGTACTCTAGTTCTGTGATCACGTTTGAACAATGTTTTGATACTAATTGTTATTGTTTGGGGAACATTCAAAAGATCTTAATTGTGAATATGTGGAATTAAGTTTACCATTAGGTTAGCCCGACGCCATCAGTGTAATATACTAATAAATTATGATTTACATCACAATACAATACAACACATCAATATGAAAATATTTCTTCGAACGGAAAGAAGATATAAACTCCAATATTAATATAAAAATACAGTATACCCTCCTACGTCCTACGCCAACACCAGAAATACGACCGACATAACTCCGAACGCCACACTGCTCAAGCGTTTCCGCCCCTCGAGCAGTCCGATGCAGATCCCAGTTTATCTCGCTTCTCTCACGCGCCACTAAACGAAATTGCCGGAACAAGCGCCGTGAAAACTCGCAACGCGAGCGCGAGAAAGTCCTCTCCTTGGCGGCGGGCCGGAAGGAGCCGGCAGCCACATCAAACCACACAGCGTGCGGCGCGGCGCGGCGTCGGGGGGCGGGGCAGGGCGGAGAGGGCGGCGGGCAGTGGTTCAGCGATAGGGTTGCGACATCAACAACAAAATATCGATGCGTAGAAACATCGATGCTTTTCAAACAGGATTGAAGTTCTAGTGGAGGAGATTTAATTTTTAAAGTGGTGCTTATTAATTTTTCATCGAGATTTGTCTGACGAAATAAAGTCATCATCAGTATATTTAAAAACAATTCTTTACCTGATTACGTAATTAAAAAAATAATATAGGCTTTTTTATAGTCGAAAACAATACTTTATTTTTCACCGTTGGTTACTTTGGTCCGAGGAGTATTCAGTTTATGAACGGCTGAACATTATTATTGAATTTTGTTTTGATGGTACATTTTTATTTACAAATATCAACCATGTAAAAACATCCATCACATTACATCGATGGTAAAAAAACATCGGCTTCAAAATAGAGATGTTCAATTCATCGGTTATATAAAACATCCATGTTTTGAAAACATCGAAATCGATGTCATATCCCTAATTCTGGAAGCATGAACACCTGCGTGATTTCGTCACCAGCCAAAAAGAAGAGTTGGTTGGATTCATTTATTTTTTCATTGATTATTTCGTGTTTCCCGCCGCCTCAACTGCTATGATCGTTATTCCCGTAAGGGTAGTGCATGCTTCATTGGTGGCGGTACGCTTCCCGCGCTTGGATGGCGAGACCCGTCGCCGACCTGCACGACGAATTCTCAATCCACACATGCAGAATAATGAAACCCTTAAGCAGTAAAGGCAATGCCAAAATAACAATAATAATACAATATAAACCCTCTTATTCTTAGACGGTCTTTATCATCGCTCAATGGGTGCTCATGCAAGAGATATGAAATGTGGTATATGTTATTTTCACCAGCTAATTAGTGGTTCCTTTACCACTGAGTTAACATCCAATATTGTTTGTTCCAAGTTGCCTCGTACGCTAGCAGCGTAACGTCACACGGGAATTCGCATTAAATATTCATTAACTGATATAACAATATAACCCACCCACATTGAAATTGTTTAATTTCACTCCCTTAATGGTATGAACATGATTGCCTGTTTTGGTTGTTAATTATTTTAAGCAATTCAGATAAATGAAGACTTTAAACCTGGATTCCATTACACATTAATTGAAATTGCTTATTGCGTATTCACTATTTCAATATAATTAATAGGTAAAATCTATCAAAAACAAAGAATGTCATAAACAAAGGAGTTAAATATTTATGAAACATGGATGAAAGGAGGAACTTGGGACCAATCATAATGGAAAGAGAGCTTACGACGAAAATTCGATACTGGAAGTTTTTGAATCCACGATACAAAAATATAAACTTCACTTGTTGGGTGAAATGAAACAGCTTTTGAAACTTTCCGTTATTTTACATTTCCAATGGATTGCACACATCTCTCTTGTACCTTTTCGTAATACGTACGATGTATTGAGTATAAAACTCAAAATGTTCTGCGCAGTTGTCGGGCTCCATAACAGTAACAAATAGTACAAAAAAGTTAAATTCATCTCGATCTTCTGCGTTTTTTATAAATTTCATTTAAAATTGAATCTTACATTTGCTTTCAAACATCGTTGAGAAAATTATAAAAAAGCATTGATTATCAAACTTCATTGTCTGCTTAGTTATTTGATAAACAACTAATACTATAGACTACATATAATTTCGTTTGACTCAGAATCGATGATCAGAATAAAATGCAATCGCATTAGATTTAAAATGCTCCTCGTAATCGTCATACTCGTTCTGCAAATTTGTATTTAATTCGTTTGCCATTATACTTGTACAAATCAAAATCAGATTTTAGACGGTAGCTTGTCAGCTACGTCGAATGCAGCTGCTGTCTGGAGGAGAATCCTAGCGGCCGGCTACTCTGATGGACAGTTATCCGTGATTTCTCCAATCGACAGCATGCGAATGCCGGAACAGCACACTAACAAACGGGCCATGGAACGCGCCTCTGCCTTGTCCTCTCCTCACCCTTTATTTACACACACACACATGCATTACACTCCCACACATGTCGGGATACCAGTCGGGAGCTTGTCTTGGCAGATGCGGTGGGACATACCTAGTTGGGGAAAATCTCTGCAAGCCCATGTAGGTCAGCGCCGGATCTCGCCAGCTAGCGCGGGACAAGATCACCACCCGCCCGCGGTAAAGAAAACATACACTTCACATACAGGACTAGTGATCTTAGCAGTTGACTCTCCCGGAATCACCAATCAATCAATCGTTTGCCATTAGACAAATCCAATGAGCTATGAAATAATACATTTTGAAACCTCGTCCCAATAGCACGGTTTACGTCACAGAGTTTTGCCGCCGCTTTTCCTCGGTCGTGGGCCACTGCGCGCCGCGGCGAGAGGCCGCAGATTTGTCACTCTCTCTCCGGCGGTGATTCATTCGCTGCGGGCGCGAAGGCGGCGCTGCGCGGCGCAGGCAACGGCGATACATCCCCTTTACGCGCTCCCCCCCCCGCCCCCTCCACCCGCGCCGCGCCGCGCCACCACAGAGCAGACGCGAAAAACTTTCCCATCGCTCCCTCCGCCGCCGCTGGCGCCGCGCCGCCACGACGATCCACACAGCCCTTCCGCTCTCGGTCGCAGGTCCTCCAGGTGTGGGGGAGAAGCGGTGGCGCAAGTTAAGAATTCATAGTACAGGCCTGGGTTTAAAACAAAATGGCCACCAAGTGATGGAAAGAATCAAATGGAACGTGAGCTAAATGGTGTAAATTAAAAAGAAGACCGTTCACGAAGATGAAGAACAAACTGCATGGAGCATATTATGGGAGAGAAAGGAAGCTTGTGGAGGCAAGGAAATGAGCGGTTCCATGAGAGTTGTTCTGACAATCTTGATGTTTAACTTTTAAGCAATACACGTGATGTTAAACAACAATATTGTATGAACACGTACGAATGAATTACGGAAAGAAAATGCGTCTATATATTACCAGTCTCGCACCCAGAATTTTTCTTGATGGAGGCGGGTCGGGTGCCTAAAGTTATAGTTTTCAAACCACAAGTTTTCTTATAAATACTTTTTTCATTTACGCTGAATATAACATGTATTCTTATTTGTTGACTTACAGTGAATGTTTATAACGAATGCAATTGATATAAATGATATATTAAATGACTTGTTAATACAGAAAATAAGTAAATTTTACATTTTTCACTATGTATTATTGGCTTCTGGGAACGGGGAGGCTGACGCCTTAGGACCTCCCCTCTTTACCCTTGGGTGTGCCGCTGAATATTACTAATTTTCAATATGCGCAGAACTTGAAAGAAAACTACTGAACCCCCGGCAATGTGAGATGGAATTCCCTTTCAGTGCTCTACGTTTTAGGGGACAGATGACGGCATGCTACAGCAAGGCTCCAAGGAAGAGGATTCATATTTGCTATGCAGCAAGGATCCATTTTTGCGTTATCGAACAGCCATTTTTTGGTACGCGTGGTATTAGTAAGAAGCGTTGTGTGTTGTTGTTGCAGAATTCATGAATACTGTTTTTGTTCAAATGTTTAATTTATTGCAGAATGATTAGAAATTATTTTACTTGTTGGTCTTGAGCAGTGTGCCTACTACTTTTTGGAAAACCATGTTTTGTTCTGCAACATTTTTGCTACTTACACGCCGTAAGGTATTACCACGCTCTGCCAATTTAATGTTCCCAAAAGCAAGAACCATCTCGTTTGAAGCTCGTCAAAAGCTTCTTCCATCATCCTCTGTTTTTTGATATATTGCTCTCCAATCCCTCTTCATTAGATACTCTTATTCTCTTCATTTGTCTTTTCTCCATTAACATCCCTTCATCAATTTCTTCGACTTCATTGTCCCGTCCATTTCTTCGACGTCACGCCCATTTCTCCGACTTCCATCAACTCCACGTCTTCCTCCTCCTACTCCTCTACACTTCATCTTTTCTCTTTCCTTCCTTTTGTGCTTCGTCTCCTGTCCGTCGTCTTCCACACATCCTTACTCTTTCTCCTCCTTTAATCTTCACTTCCTCCACTTGATCTTTCAGTACATCCTACCTCTTTCGTCTTTATCCTCTTTCACCTTTTCCTACTGTTCCTCATCCCCCCAACTCCGTCTCCATGACTTCCAATTCCAAATCATCATTCATCTCCTTCCCTTCCACCTCCATTTACTCTTCCTCATCCATGATTTTACCTCTTCCATTTCTTCTTCTCCTCCATACATGTTTGCACCTCCTCGTTTCTTTCCTCCTTCACTACTTAAATCCCAACGTCATGCTCAAACACGTCTACTTCTTCCTCCTTGTCTTCGTCGTCATTCACCCTTTCTCACGCGTTTCTTTTCCTCAAGCGCGTTCTTCTCCTTCCTCGTACTCTATCGCCTTGTGCAGTCTTTGCTTCGCTTCGCTTCGAACTGCTCCCGCCCCTTCTGTCGAGCTACGTCGTGTCGCCTGAAGCAACAGCAGCAGTCGCGGCAGCAACAGCAGAAACAGCAGCAGCGGCAGCGGCAAGATCCCGCGACGCGCGTGTGGGGAGGGGAGGGGAGGCGTGGGGGTGACAGGCGCCGAGCACAGATTCCTCCCACCGGCCGGGCCGCGGCCGGGGCATCAAAGCGGCGAGGGGCCGCTCCTCCCAGCGAACTGTCGTCAGTTCCGGGAAACGAGATAATTTCATATCTCACGCCTGCATCTCTCGGAGTCCCCTGCGTCACAATTTGTCACACTTTCGTCGTCACCCGCGCCGCTACCGCCCGCCATCGCCCGCCATCGCCCGCCGTCGCCCGCTGTCGCCCTTCGCCCCCGGGGCGTGCCTGGCGCGGCGGGCGACGCCTTTACCGGGAGTTACGCGAACGCGCGCGCGGAATTATGGGAGATTAACGCGTTGCCGGGCGGCGCGGGACAACTTTCGGGCCAGAAGCAAGGAAGGAAGGAAGGCGGGCGGGGACGGGTGGTGCGCTCCGGAACTCGCGTGGTTCGTAACGACCCGTCGGCAAGGAGGAGAGGGGGAAGGGGGCAGAGAGGTGAGGGCGGGGTCGGAGGAGAGAGCTGAGGTTTGGCGATGTCGAACCGCAGACCGGGCAGAAGTAGAGCGTGGAGCAGCCCTGCGACGCGGAAGAGGGTAGTGATGAGCAAGATCTCATGATGCAGGGGGAGGTGCATGGAGGGATGAAGTGAAGAAATGAAGTGGATAGGATGAAATTGGTGTAGAGGTAAAGGTGTCAAGTGCAGTGTAGTGTTGTTTGGTGGGGTGTTGAATAGTGTGGTAGCGGGATACGTAGGGTAATGTCATGTGGGGGCAAAGTGTTGTACGGTAAAGTGTTGTGCGGTAAAGTTTAGAGGAGTGAAGTGGTCTGGGGTGAAGTTGTGTAGGGTAAAGTGGTGGTGTAAAGAGGTCTGCGGTGAAGTAGTGTGGGGGTAAAGTGGTGTGGAGTGGGGTGGTGTGGGGAGTAGAAATAGGTTGGAGGGGCGCAAGGGCATGCAAACCCCGAGGTCATCAAGGCGGGGTTGTCTTGATGAGGCGAAATCAGATATGACGAGTGGGGAATGCCGGGAACTAGAATGGGATGACATGTAGGTGGGGGGATGTGTGCGAAATGAAGTGGGGTAAAGTGGAGAGAAGATGGCGCTTTGAAGAGGGCTGGGTCGAGTCGGGTCTGAGCTGAGGCCACTGCAGTGGATGGACATTAATGGTGCGAAGCAAGACGAAAGAGGTAAAATGCAATACGGCCGAAACGACGAAATTACGATTGAGATACGGTAGGCGGAAAGTGAGCAGTTAGGTTAATCAAAACCCCACACTGAGATTGCTCGAGTTTCTAGGATTTCTCACCGATATAAATACTTTTCAGCTCCAAGGAGCTCAAAGAAGTCCAATTAAAATAGTTAGTGTACAAAGTAACACAATTATAGTATACCCGGCACTTGAAATCGGAAGCATCAATAATTTATTGCAGCAATTTCTTGTACAAAGTAGTTTAGTTAGAACAAAGTCTTAGTTTAAAAAAAGAAAACGAAGGATTCGGTTCAGCCATGTCATATCAACTCACAGTCCCAAATTCTAGAATGTCGTGACATATTAATTCACTTGTCTTCTTAATTCGTCTCCAGTTGTTGGGTGGGGGGTTGATACACATCAGTCTTATAAGATGATAGGAAACTAACTCGTATGAGGAAGTCTGTGGCATTCTGTAACACACCTAATTACATTTGAAATAAATTTTACTAAATAGTCTTTCCTTTAAACTATCTGAAAACTGAAAACATGCGACATTATTATTCTGAAAGTTTGCCATTTTATTAGTACACGATGTATATTTTTTTTCTATTGGATAATTCTATCTATATTTAAATAAACAAAACAAATCTGATGTTAGATGGTTGTTCCGAACAGAATTAAATGTAAATATTTTCTTTCGATAATGTATATTTGCTCAAAAGATGTGAACTCTGAATTCTCTATGTACAAAATCGATTCCGCGGAAAAACATATCAAGGCCATAAATCAAACACCACAAAAATGTTTCCAATATACTTAATTCGTGATGCTTTCAAAATGTATGCAGCAGAGCGTGTGATTTTAGATAACGTAATTAACGGAACACAATTGAGGCCGCTGTCGGTAGAAGAGTAATGCAACTTGACAGTTTCACTTCGACAGTCGTAAATTGTCATGCTTAGTTGCGTTGCAATGATGGTCGTAAACTGGTTGCGTTTGTAAGCCTGCATTACAACTACGCAGTGTTGTGTCGTGCTACTTTGCATAAACAACATTGTAATCCCTAGCCATGATAGAGAATTATAACAGAGGTCGCACTTCAAATCCTCTTGGGAAGAAGGAACATCGGTTAGGCTCACAAAAAAGGAAATTCATGGAAGAAGAGTGAGAAATGAGAAAACTAGAATATTAAAACTCAAATGTTTACGAAAGAAGTCTTAGAAAGAAGATGAACCTACAACTGCGAAAATATCATTAACGGATGTACGTATCCCTTTTTCGTTTGCTCATGCTGAAGGGGGACCTAGAGTCTGTTATAATTAGATCACCGCCTTCTGTAGGCATCCCGAAGTATAGTGTTTCATAGTAAACTATGAATGGAATACAAACGATAGTTAATGTACACAGTATTTTGAAAACAGTATGAGTTTCCATATTCTATAATACTAGTTTGACAAACTCATTGTCTTCCTTTTCATTTCACAGTATGTAGTTTTTTCCATTGTCACAACAGAAGATAGAGACCAAATAAAATATCAAGTTACAATAAAAGAATACTAACATTACTATAAGCGAAAAAACACGCAAGATCCAGTAGAAAACATCGAACGACCAATAATAAAAGTTGGTTATAGAAGAGACCATATCTACCTGAAACATCTACAATTCATCGATTACAGTCTATTTTGTCGTAGCCATGCTCTCCATCCATACCTTTCACCCTTCCCTGCCGGGAACAGATGTCAGCGCGATAAACCCGACTACAACAATCCCACTCGTTTGTCGCCCAACCGGGCGCTTTCTGAAATCTGTTCTGCAGACCCCAAACTAGAACGAACCTTTCTTTGATCCGCGGGCCCCGCTGCCGCTACTGCTATTCATAGAAACACCCAACACCCCGTCCGCGGCCACGTCCTGCTTGCAAGGAGGGAGGTCAAATTCGTTCGGGAACAAAAGGGCCCCGGAACAATGCCGACGATGGGGGGCCCTGGGCGCTGCCAGCCAGGGTCGTTCACCCGTCGCGTGGAGAGGAGTGGCGCGTGGAGGGGCGGGGAGGGGGCGAGATGAAGCAGAGAGGGCCGGTCTCTCAGACGCCGGGTCCGACCAGGCGCGGGAGGAGAATCCCCTGCCATCCGAGGGGCCGGTTAAAGGGACTTTCCCTCTCCGGTGGTTAACGTGGCAGGCAGGCGCCGGCGTCCGGAAGGCGGCGCCGGTGAAGGTGAGGGGGGAATAGAAGGAGGGGACGGCGCCGGGAAGGCGCCGCGGCGGTGGCGGTGGCGGTGGGGGTTATTAGCGGCTACTCAGAAAAGACATTACCTACATAATCAATCCTAGTATCAATAGTAATACCTAGTATCAATTATAAAAACAATGTCGAAATAAAATAATACAGAAAACATATCCCTAATACGATACAAACACATAACTTTGATATAATAACACAACAAAATTCCATTATTTTACATTATTATTGCATTATATAAACGTTTGGTTCCCTCAAAGAGAGGTTTAGTTCCTTCAGAATCATTCTGATTGAAACATTGCCAGACTAAATCACCAACTATACCAGACCTCGATCCTAGGACCCTGAGAAAGAGAACACCTTAACTTCTACGCTACCTTGAAGGTGTTGTTTTTGATTATCTGATAAGAACCGAGCATCCTTGTGTAGGATGTATGCGCTTCCTTTCGCAGCAGGACTAACGACACGCCGACGTCGCTTAGCCCCGACGAGCGGGCGGTTTTTTTCCTTCCTTTCCTCTGTCAGCTCCTTTAGACCACGCTTCCAAGCAATTGGAAAACTAAGAGCGATATTTTTTATACTTTGATTACCAAAATTAAAAAGCAAGACCAGATGGCCAAGAATGTTAAGACAGTAGTGCCATAGCGATCTCGGACCTAAGGATCACTGGTTCGAGTCCTGCCTTGGGCATGGTTGAATGTGTGTTCGTCCTTTCACCCCTTATCATCACCGTATCATATCATCTTCTCAGTTACCATAACGTTAAATGTAATAGTGGTCGCCTATGACCTAGATGTTGATGCGACCTTAAATTTAAAAAACAAAAATGGAAAGGAAAAAGTCAAAGAATACAATAGCGCTGTTTTTGTCAAACTCTTAGAGGTATTTCTGTAAAACTGTAGCGATTTGAATGAATATTGCGCGAAAACTACAATATTGGCTACTTCTACTCAACTACTATTTATGCGGTTTACGCGGTCTATTTGTAAAATGAATGGAAAGAAGCCGTTTTCTAAATGCAGTGTGAGCTTCATGTACAATACCCTTCAAAATTAAAAAAAGATCCAAAATGCGCACAGCCTCAAATTGAGCCAGATCGATTCCGAGAATATATTTTTTTTACATACAATGTAAGGTTTAAGTGCTAAAAACATGTCCTAATCTTAAGGTGTGTTTCTTTCTTGGAGTTTTTCGGGGATATTCAGTTGCGTAAGTTACAAGCCGGAATGGTCCTCTGATTTGCACTCCCAGGAGTAAATGTTAATTTCGGTCCTCCCATTTTCAAGACTCAATGATGTAAGGCATTTCGGTTATCACACGGAAGTGCAGACCTTACGGCCTGGAAATTAATAAAGATATTATTATTATTATTATTATTATTATTATTATTATTATTACTATTGGCATTACTGATCACGCTACATGATTAACGAAAGCAATTCTTCCAGGATCAGCTTTTCATCTGTATCCGTCATTACAACAAGATGGGGTGAAGGGACGATGAGAAATACGACCATGTCTACGCAGCACTCGAACCTGAAGCCTCCTCGGCGCAGGCGGCGGCTGCCGCAACCGTCTGCGTCACGGGGTATTATTATTATTATTATTATTATTATTATTATTATTATTATTATTATTATTATTATTATTGTCACTTTTGACATCGAAATGTGAAAACATAAGTAAAGAAAAGCTACAAAATACTTCCTAAAAGTCAACCTACAATTCACAAAATGAAAAATTAATACACAATAAAACATATTACTACCACCATCCGCATTGATGAAGAAAACTAACCTGAGGCAACCTGCATTTTTCAACTAACCATAATAAAACCCAGAACGAGAAAGAAACCTCTCCAGCACTTAAGATACTTTTCCCCTTCACCATTTGACGCGTCGAGACAAAAAGCTACTTTCCATAAACTCCCACCGGCAGCATTACCAAGCGATTGTATTTAAAAGGCTTCTGCATCGGCCATACCGAAGGAAGCCTAGAATTCGTGAAGGCTTTCGATTAGAAACGAATTCTCCGCTCGACTGCCCCTCGGTAGAAATGAGCTTCTACGGGTCGCGCGCCGAAGCCAACAGCAGGAGCTGCAGCAAAAAAGGCGCAGTGGAGGAGACGCTGTGGACAGTGCTCCGAAAAGAGCCCAAAAGGCCGCAATATTTTTCTGAATTTTTAAACTTAAAAATTTTTGCAAAGCAAAATGCCACATTATAACTGGGCGTTTTCTTCTCTAAAGAATCGACTTACAATCGCGAAGGCATGGAGATCGATAAAGCGAACTTACGAACGAAATGACGTAAGAATATTATATTTATAACCAAATACTTTTAAGGTTCAATTGGCATTTCCCTTCGCTTGCACCAAGTTAGCTCTTGGCCTTCGCGATCTACAAAAACAACCTTGACCCTACTCAACGAATAATATTCAACACATTTATTTGATGCAAAAGAACGAATTTCCAGAATTTAGTAATGATGCTGTCGTGACGTACTGCATATTGTGCAGCATAATTGCTTCCATTCGTAAATTAACTCATGTCTGATGATAATCGAACATTTCCAGAAATTCTTCACATGAAGTTAAATATTCATTGCAAAGACATTCTCACACTTCCTTTTTCATGCACAATGTTGTGTGTTCTTGAAGAACTTTTACACCTATCTCTTCAATTAAAAAAAAAAGATGCACGAAACTATAAGAGATCATTATCTGGAAATGAAATAGCCACACTCATTTAAATTATGGAAAGCTGTCGTTCTCGCGGATTTACGTCGCTCGTCTCGTGGTGTCGAGAGGGAGACTTTAAGGAATAGGGCACCTAAATATTTTATGGCCAAGTTTTTACTTTTAATAATTTTCATTTTTTATTATTTTTTTCTTATAGTACTGTAGTGTCCTAAGACAACTCGTCTTCGCATCTTGGATCTCTGAGACTTTTCGAAAGCTTTCTGAATCAATGGAATGGCCATGCTCGGACCTTCGCTGGAATCAATGGAATCAATGGAAGATGCGTGCTCGGACCTTCGCTCAGCTCAGCATTAGAATAAGGACGGGATAGAAAGGAAAATATCACACGCCAGTACTCTAGGGCGCTGCTCTGGCATTCGCCTGGAAGCGATCAGGGAAACTACTGATCAGAGCAGTCGGTCTACGATTGCTATGCGGGCAAAGGCCATTCTCTCACCGTTCACATCTCTCATCAAGTAAATTTCTGGCACCTTTTTGGGACCGAAACCGGGCTCTCACAATCACTGGATACTCAACCTGCAAGCCGTTTTATTTGTGCTCGTCAGTACAACGGATGCGACATCTGCATAAAACCAATTACGTTTTTAAAATTATTAATGTTCAAGTTTTGAACATCCATGTTCACAATTCATCGGCCCCAAACAATCGATGTATCTAAAACTATTTTAGCAAGCTCTAATGTCAGTGTTGATTGATCGTGTCGTGATGAATGATAACATCAGTGTTCAATGTCGGTGATGAAGAGGGGCGATTTCATTTCAAGATGGTCGTATTTATTAATTTATAATTGATGTTTAGCTGGCAAATCAAAGCAAAAAATGCATAACAAGCTTTATTACATTATTAAAAATAATAATTACATTTATTAACAGAAATTCAATAATTTTTTCTCGCATGATGTTTTTGATCTAAAAAAAGTTTAAATTAAGGACTTGTGAAAATTGTTGTAGTTTTTAATTGCATTTTTAAGTAAGAAATAAGTAAAAAAATATTAAAATATAGATGTAAAAAAACATCTGCTTCAAAAAAATCGAAGATAAGTACATCGAGGTTTGTATAAAAATATCGATGGTTTGAAAATATTAACATCTATATCTCATCCATAATACTGGTGTTTTACTTTAATAAAAATTATCATTTATAATCCCGCAAAAGTCAAACTTCGAAGACGTCTTCTAGCAGAATAAATTTATAAAATAACTTTTCATTTTTTACTCTATTGAAGGTTCAAGAACTGATGTTAATTTACAATGAATAATTATTTTTCAAAAGCCACGTGCTTGTGCCTTCGCGCGCGTTTTGACTGTTCGGGCCAGTGCACGCCGTGGGGCGGCGCGCTTGTCACTTGTCGTGCCGGAGATGGTCATTTGTTTCGCGGCGACGGGGTCACGTGCGCGAGTTTCCACGGCTCGGGGGCGCCTTCTAATTGAGCGTCGTTTGTCACTGTTTTCCGCTCTCTGGAATGCATTGTTCGGCTGGGAGCTCGACAACGCACCGCCGGCAACGCGCCTCGTATAGCGCATGAACGATCTTACATAACTCAAAGAGCCGTCATTAATTCATTCAATCGGCCGCGTCATCAATCGACTACGCGGAATTGGGTTCAATCCTTCATTAGGCAGAATACACTCTCGCTACGTTCACGTGACGAAGGGCACCCTACGTACCTGTGCAATGTGTTCGGTGCCCGAGTTTCAAGTTGACAGGTTTCAGATAAAGGATTTCAAGGGGATTGGGTCTTTTGCTGTTCTTCCGAATTTAGTATTCATTCTCCTGCTTTTTTGCCTGCTGCTCTTTTTACATATATCTCCCTCCAGGACTGTTATCTGCGAACTCACAGCACTATCGGAGTCAAAGAGATCATGGGGTGGATCACATGAGAGTCGAAATCAACTCCTCGTCCCGACCCTGAGCCTGGAGAATGGAGAACCACGCACGGTCCACAGCGCGTTGTTTCTGGTATTGCTTTGGCAACTGCCTGGAACTAATCAAAGGAAAACGACAGTTCTAAGCAGTCGTCGTCTAGTATCCTCATCCATGGCAAATACTTACTGGGCGGCGACGATACGGCAGAAGACGAACAAACAAAAGGAGGAAGGGGAAACATGAAGATGTGAAGAAAGTGGAAGAGGTGGAGGACAAAGGGAAAGAAGGGGAGGAAAAAGAGAAGGGGAAGGAGATGTGGATGCATAAGAGGAGAACAAGAAGGAAGAGGATTACAAGGAGCAAAAGGAGATTAGACAGGGAGAGGTGAACAGAGAAGAAGAGGTGAACAAGGAGGCGGAAGAAGAGTAGAAAAAGGAGGAAGAAGAGAAAAAAAGATTTATCGAGTTCTGCGTTTGGGCGAATATTAACACAAAGGCAAATGGCCAATGCGCTACCGACGACCTACCGGAAGTTCATTTCACCCATGATTCCATCGCTAGCACAACACCGAAAGCAAGCAACAGTTTCGCCAAGAGCAGCAACTTCCTTGCCGCAACCACACCCACACACGACGCGAAACTTATTAAGGCACGGCAAATGGACCGGCGCAAACCGACGGAGTTAGTGCAACTGACTCTGCAGAAATGTGTAAGCGTGCGGTCTGGACGAAGCAGGCATGTTCAACACGAAGACTTGCGGGTTTGTCACGGTCGTAAAGCATCTGGGGACGAAACGAAAAAAAGGGTGGAGACAAAGAGTCAACAGGATACGAAATAGAATAAGGAAGGCAAAACATTTACAAAGGAAAAAAGCAACAAGAGAATATGAAGTACAATTTGTAAAAAAAGGATTATCGTTTTATTACGAAACAAACAAACTGACTGTTTTGAAATATGTTTATTCACGGCGATGCGCCAAAAATTTAATATTACAATTACGGAACAATCGAATTACTTCACTGACCTAAAGAGGGATAAACTCTTTTGATCTAACGACGGATCTAGCTTTACTGTTTGCCCGAACTTTTCATGGCTTTCTTATAATACACAGTTCACCCGGGTCTACCCATCCATCGTGAGCTATCTTTGTACACAGAAACCTCAAGTCGAGGCTACCACTGAACTTGATTTATAATATCCCTGAAGTAACTCATAAGTCCATCTCAATGATTGTACCTTTCAGCTTTCATAAGTGGGGCTATTCTCTTGGAAGCACCATCCACTATAGTCTCATTGTGGTAGGCTTGTTAAGTTATGGGATAAAGCCAAGGGATTACGGAAGGAACGAGACGTAGAGATGATACGCGAGAGACGGAAATGCTCATATCAAACACAACTAAAAATGTACGTGTCTTTCACGGGAATCGAACTCAAAGCTTGGACGCAACCGCCCAGGCCTCTGCACCGGACCGCCAATGCCCTTCCAATTTGTAAACTCTTCCCTCTCCTACTGTGTTTACAACATACCATTGCCCTTTATCTACTCAAAGAAACTGTCTTCTCCTGAATATCTTCCGTGTTCTTTTTATACGAATTCACCTCCATCCGTAGATTTTGATGACGGGTCACGATGTATGATGTTAAAAAAATTAACTATCAACCTTGAAAACTTTACAAAACTACCATCATACATTGAATACATAAACGAGATACAATGAACTGAATATCTTTTTCACTATTCATGATGCTTTTTGATATATTTGATTTTGATATGATGATCACTATTCATGATATATTTTGTTCTTTTCATTAACACTTTAACCCGGAGAATCTCTTGACAAATTAGAACCTCCATGAAACTCGAAGTTTTTAGATTTTTATTTTAGACAGTCAGTTTTAATTAGACGTATTGGAACTAAAATATATTAATCGGGAACTACAATTCAGACAGAAGTAATTTATTACAATGTTTTCTTAATTTCGAGGTTCTCTTATTTTTGAAGTGGGAAGAGATTTTAATAAAATTCTTCAATCTGAATTATAGTTCCCGATTAATATGTTTTGGTTTCAATATGTCTAATTAAAACTGACTGCCTAAACTAAAAATCCAAAAACAGAAATCTCAGTGACAGTCTGTGGTTAGTTGAAAGCCGAAGTGCTCATTCTCTTCTTCGCGATCTAGCGCCAGCGAGCGAGCGAGAGAGGAGCGCCCGCCAGCCTGCCCTTCCGCTCCGTCCAGCCTTCGTCCGAGGCCGCCGCCTTCACCGCCGCGTCCGAACAATAGGCCGCTGGCCGAGAAGAGCACGCGCGCGCCCGCCCGACCGGCCCGCCGGCCACCCGGCGTTGCCAAGTCGCGAGCGCCCGGCCGGGTCTCGAGCGCGGACACCGCCGCCGCCGCCGCCGCCGTGCTCGCTGCAGCGCACACGGAGTGAATTGCACTCAAGGAACTTCCTTCACTTCAAACTTTTCAAAACAAAATACTTCGTACTGCAGCAAAAGCACCTTGGTTAGTTACTAAAAATCCATTGCATAAAAAATTTGATTGTCGCCCTGGATAGCCGCCGAGGTCGTTTAGGCTGAAGCGCCTTAGCTACCTCGGCTTAAAGGGTCGCGGGTTCGAATCCCGCCTCCCGCGTGGATATTTGTGTTGTGTACGTGTTCTTCCTACAGTTTTCCCTACGGTTAAAACAATCATAGTGGTCGCAAGTTTTCAGAAAGCGACACTATTGATCTTTTCACAACATCCCAATTCATTTCCAAACGTTTTCACCCATTTTTACAAACCTTATTGTCTTCTCCAGCCATAAGTAATTTCCTAAATTCCTTGGAAAATACTACACCCCAAAAGAGAATTCAATCCAGATTCCAAAAGACAAATTCAGACCATCTTAATAACCCATTTCCTCGTCTAACTTAATATAATTCCTAACTCTCTATTATTCCTTCAAATCATCTCAACCACAAATAGCATACATTGAAATTGAGGACTCCAGAGGGAGTGGCTTCGCTCGTATTAAGGCTAAAAATAAGTTAGCTATTTATTGATATATCAAAACTCTCTTGTAAAGCGCTAATCCGCTGTACATAAATATTTAATAAAAAAAAGGAATTTCCGTACTGCAGTGGGTTTATTACAATGCCCCGT
Organism: Gryllus bimaculatus; assembly: GCA_017312745.1. Taxonomy (NCBI): domain Eukaryota; kingdom Metazoa; phylum Arthropoda; class Insecta; order Orthoptera; family Gryllidae; genus Gryllus; species Gryllus bimaculatus. The sequence continues at coordinate 4,826,671 of BOPP01000013.1, forward strand.
GATCACTGTTCACAAGCACCGGACATCTTGAGCTAATTCTAATTTTAGGGTTAGACATTTTCAAATGGCCAGTTGAGATTGAAGAATCCTGGGAGTTGAGCATAAAAGGCTTTAGCTTAGGCCACTAGGAGCTGCGATTGGACACCAGGTAGTCAATAAGAGATCAAGAAAGATGAAACATAGAATTACATAAAGGATCATGATGGGATATACAAATGACAGGCCGCAAGAAAGAAAGCACCCAGTTTTTGTTGCGTCCCCAACAGGAGAATAAGTTTTAAACTACAATGGACGACGCTTATTGTTATAGCTTCGGGATGCGTATAATACGATATGGATTTACATATGATGGTTTCAGAAATTAACACAATACATACTTTTGTTACACTATTTACGTTTGAGGTTAAACCAACTGGACTTTTTAATGTATTAATTTTATGTACTTTTTTTCGCGTGGAGTGGGTTATAGGGGAAGAGAGTGATTGTTTTTGACATCATGGGGTATGGTTTCTTAATTTTTGGGAATGGTAAGAATCTTTTTCCTAGGGGAATGGTGGTTACATTATATCCTATGGTACAACAATGTCACCCATGAAATTTCTGTTATTAAAGGGAGCTGTCGGTCAAAAAAGTTGAGAACCACTCGAGTACAGGATATCCTGTCAAGTTGTGCAGTATATCTTCGTCACTTTTGTATGTTGGATTAAAAAAAAAGTTCCATTGCACGCAAAATAATTTATTAATTGTTGGTGTATTGGTGTATCTGACAGATACAGTTTTGAAGCAGTCAAATAAATTTCAGGTACCTGCCAAACACCAGAGCAAGAAAAGTTGCCTATCACTAACGGGGAATGTCAGATGCATAAAACTCACTGAAAGTTCAATTCCTTCGATAATACTCAGCCAATCACTTTGATCACTTCGTTGCTTGCTTAATTTGTACTGTTTGGAAGTACTTAACCTCGATTAATCTGTACGTGTGAAAGCAAATAGAGTATTTAACAAAAATTGTGCAGTTTGTCCTCGTTTGACCATCGTGGTTGTGTGATCAGCTGCGGTGTTTGTTGCTGATTGGTTGTTACGTAAAATCATTTGATGAAAGACAGGACTCGTTCCACTTCACACTTTTTTTTATAAAACTCAGAGTTCTACCATGTGAAAACTATACTTTATAAAATTTACATTTCACGAGCTAACTAAAATCATCTTTTTCTCCCTCAGAGGTCAGCTTCAAGATGTACCTCTCGCCTCGCCTGCCATTTCATCCACTCTCTTCTATCCGTATCTAGGGTCTTGGGAGGGAGCGTCCCCCACTTTCTCACCATTTCCCCTCTCTCTAGTTTTCCAGGCCGGGACCCTACTTGTCGATAACCGGTTGAGGTAGCCGCAGTCCTTCACGGATAATTCTTGGCTTTCGCCTAGACGCGGCTGTGAACCGGAGATCCTTAGCGGAATGGTGGATAATTACAGGATAAGGTAGGGAATGATTGATGGAGTGATACGGTGGAATACATATTGGCAGGAGAAACGCGAGTACCTCGAGAAACTCTGCCGCGAACTCACTTTATCCGCCACATATTCCATTTAGAAGCGTCTGGGATCTAATCCGGGCACCAGAGTTGGAAAGCGTACAGTCTGTCTACCACACCAACGGGCTGCTCTTATTTTGACGAAACGTTTTATTTGCAAAAAATACCTTGTGGAATAGGCATTCAATTTTTATCTCGTCCATGAGTTGACGAGAACGAGTTAAGCATTTTTCATTTGGTAGCACTATTCTTAAGAGGCTTAACCAACCACAGAAATAATTAAAATGTTTTTGATTTTATCCACTCAGAAACTTCCTCCTCCCTCGACTAAACAAGACCTCGAAAATAGAAAGGTTCCAATATTAAAATGGTCAAATAATTAAGATTCCAACGTAAAATGATTTAAAACTTAATTTTTACGTAGACAATTGTGAATTCAGTAAAGAGTATTTCTTCTAGTCTCAATGCTAGTAATGTTCTAATAATTCGATTCATATTAATCGAATATCTAAAACCATCTGCCCACGACAATAGAATCTCCCGGTCAAAGTAACCTAATGCAGCATTGTACATGTTGTGTAAGAGATTTTCCAAAAAGGGAACCCATGAACGCCGCTTCAGGTATTAATGGTACAAATGAAGATACAATTACCGAGACTCAAAGCGTCGTTACGTATAATGAGGAAGCTGTAAATGCACACCGTTCCAACACAGAATAAACCACAGTGTAGTGTGAGCAAATCACAAAAGATCAGCTTTGACGACGTAAATGCGCAGTTACCTGTGTTTAACCTCGGAGTCAATGCCCTTAATGACGAGTGAACGTGACTTGGCAAACTGCATTAAGCCTATGAGCAGAGACAGGCACAAAGAGTTAAAGGGACATGTCTGATAGTACACATCCCATCTTATTTAAAGGACGCAGTGAAACCGAATGCATTGGATTCGAAGTGTGGATCACTGACAAGCGAAAGTAAGTAAAAACTCGTTTGTTTGAAATTCGTATATCTGAATTTCATAATCTTTTAAACACAAAAGTACCTCATGTTTTGTAAAAGCGTATGGAGACCAGTGTTACATTACACTCTAATGTAGTGAAATACCAATTTGTACGAAATTGTAAGGATATTCGTCATTTTTTCTATAGATCACATGTCATCAAATATATTTTTTCATCAAATTGATATTTATGTACATAATCACCTTCTTCCTTAGCCATCAATTTGTATTTACTTCTTCAAACCAACAACACTTTGCAAACCGTGTTAAAATAGCGGGCAAGGAAACAAGATGGTAAACGGCTGGATAAATTTACTAAACTAGCGGACAGAAAATCAATCGGAGCAGATGGCTAGCTGGCAACTGAAGAACAACCAGTCAATAATGCGAGCGGGCAAACAGTCTTGAGAGGGAACGGTCGATTGATTGATCAATATTGATTCCGGGTGCGTCAACTGCTAAGGTCATTTTTCTCGTAAGTGTAGTACATGTTTTTATCGCAGCGAAGATCTTGCTCAACTGGCTGACGAGATCCGACGCTGCCCTACGTTTGCTTGCAAGAATTTTCTCAATCCAGGTATTTCCCACCAGCGTGGCACCGCCCCAGGCGGGACAAACTCTAAACTCCCGACTGGTTTCCCGACATGTGTGATAGTGTAGAGCATGTGAGTGTAAATGTGTGTAAGAAACGGGGCGAAGAAAGGTGAAAGATGACGGCAGTCCAGATTGCGCGTGATTCTTGGCCGCCCGTTTTGTTAGTACTACTCACAAGCGGGCGACACAAGCGCGGCGAAGCAAGCGGGCCGAGCAAGCGGGCGAGCAGCGGGCTGAAAGCGGGCGAGCAAGCGAGCCGAGCAAGCAAACGGCAAGGAGTCGAGCAAGCGGCGAGCAAGCGGGCGAGCAAGCGACGAGCAAGCGGACGAGCAAGCGAGACGAGCAAGCGGACGAGGCAAGCGACGAGCAAGCGGGCGAGCAAGCGGCGAGCAAGCGGGGCGAGCAAGCGGGCGACCAACGCGGGCGACCAAGCGGGCGACCGAAGCGGGCCGCCAAAGCGGGCGAGCAAGCGGGGCGAGCAAGCGGCGAGCAAGCGGGCGAGCAAGCGGGGCGCGCAAGCGGGGAGCTAAGCGGGCGAGCAAGCGGGCGAAGCAAGCGGGCGGAGCAAGCGGGCGGAGCAAGGCGGGCGAGCAAGCGGCGAGCAAGCGGGCGAGCAAGCGGCCGAGCAAGCGGGCGAGCAAGCGAGCGAGCAAGCGGTTCGAGAAAGCGGGCGGAGCAAAGCCGGGCTGAGCAAGCGGGCGAGCAGCGGGCGAGCAAGGCGGGCGAGCAAGCGGGCGAGCAAGCGGGCGAGCAAGCGGGCGAGCAGCGGGCGAGCAAGAAAGAGCGAGCAAAGCGGTCGAGAACACGTCGAAGCAAAGCGGGCGAGCAAGCGGGCGAGCAAGCCGGCCGATGCAAGCGGGCGAGCAAGCTGGCGGGCGGGCAGCTGGCGGGCGGGCAAGGGGGAGCCAAGCGGGGCGAGCAAAGCGAGCGAGCAAGCGGTCGAGAAAGCGTCGAGCAAGCGGGCGAGCAAGCGGGGCGAGCAAGCCGGCCCGAGCAAGCGGGCGAGCAAGCTGGCGGGCGGGCAAGCTGGCCGGGCGGGCAAGGCTTGGCGGGGCGGGCAAGCTGGCGGCGGGCAAGCTGGCGGGCGGCAAGCTGGCGGGCGGGCAAGCTGGGCGGGCGGGCAAGCTGGTGGGCGGGCAAGCTGGCGGGCGGGGCAGCTGGCGGCGGCAAGCTGGCGGGCGGCAAGCTGGCGGCGGCAAAGCTGGCCGGGCGGGGCAAGCTGGCGGGGCGGCAAAGCTGCGGGCGGCAAGCTGCGGGCGGCCAAGCTGGCGGGCGGGCAAGCTGGCGGGCGCGCAGCTGGCGGCGGGCAAAGCTGGCGGGCGGGCAAGCTTGGCGGGCGGTCAAGCTGGCGGGCGGGCAAGCTGGCGGGCGGGCAAGCTGGCGGGCGGGCAAACTGAACGTAAGCGGAGGGCGACTCCTGACGGCGAGCGGAAAGCGAACGGACGGCCACACACTAGCGTGGGTGGGCGAGCGGGCAGTCCCCGGCGAGAGTTTGTTTCCCCAAGAGTTGGCCGTCGCGAGCAAACAGCCCTTTTCTTCCGCAAGTGGATGTTCGCTTGGGCGAGGGCTCCAGGTAGGCTCCGGGGACTCCAAAGAAGAACAAGAAGGGCCCTCTAACATTCGCCTCGCGTACTTGGCGAGTTAGTAAAATTTTATTAACTCTCTCCTGTCGATGTCGGTCTCTACTCTTTGAGGGAAAACGGTTCCCACGACCGAAGCTTTTTAGGAAGACTGTGGGGGTAATTTGGAGTTATGTAAACACTAAACAACGTTATCAAATTGATCTAGTGTGTTATGGCAATTGCGAATCACCCCTAGTAAACGAATTGATGAAAGAATAGTGAGAAATTGGCATTAGTTTTTCGGTGTTTACGAATATCATGTTATATTAAGAACTAATTATAATGTGATTCTCTGAGTTAGCGAATTCTATCGTCCATAATAATTAGCTGTGTGTATTAACATCATACCGGTGGACTAGGAACGTAAAAAATGAATGAAAACTTCTTCAGTTAAACTTCAAAGGCCACGAGTATGTAATACATGTTGGTGAATATGGCGAGACACAATTGCTTTTTCGGATGAGTAACAATTATCTTACCGTTCCAAGTGGCACAAATGTAAAAACATGTTTCCTAAAAACATTGCCAACACCCACTTTCTACTCTCTTAGAGTCATCAAGAGCTACCGTGAATGAGAGTGCACTTTTTGCAAATGTCTATCTTTACATCCAAACAAACACTTTTCACACGGCCTCGAAAAAAAAGGCGACGGTCGTGCTTCGACCTTCCGTTGTTTACGTTCACTCGCGCTGTAATGTGGGAAACTGCATTTGATGAACGCGTGCTTTGCATACAGACTCGGAGCGCTACGGAACGATCGTGTTTCGCAGGACATTTGCGACGACACAACTGTTGATCCAAATCAGTGATTCCTAGTGACATTCTCTATTGCACTTTAAAATACGTGGGTTTTATTTGCCGTTTATGGATTGCAAAAAAAAAAGAGTTTCATGGTTCAATGATATTTTTTCCCCGCTCTCAAATATACGGAACCAATTAAGGGAATTTAATTATCAAGAAGAATCAAATGATTTTTCGTGTATACAAGTGTATTCAATAAATCTGTCAGGTTTTAAAGGCTGCCTTGATTACAATTGAGAATCCACATTACATGAGGTATTGGAAGCATGAATCCAATCAAATTGAGCTAAATACTATGTACTAAAGTATGTTTAATTTAACTTTTATAATTATTATAAACAACAAAATACTATTTAAACAAGTTATTTAGGGTCATTTGCCACCTCTCGTCTATTATCAAAACATCAACTTGTCACTCATTCTCTTTATCACGTTCGGCCTCGTCCACGTTCTTCCTCGGCGAACCAAACAAGCAAACGAAACTTGAAAATGAAATTCATATCCTGCATATACTTTACAGCAGAGCCGTCTAACGAAGGAATTAGCAAATGACCAGAAGATCGGAATCACGTACGCTATAGGAATGCAGTGAAATGGGAGAAACGAACACGCTGTGGTTAAATATAGATATATTTACTAAAATCATTTGTGAAACAGAAAATAATTCCTTTGCAAAATAAGAGATTCTGAAAATTATTCTTGACGTAATCTGACAATGAGTCCCGTGCTAGGAAGATAGTAAGTCAGGCATATCTTCCACTATTTTTTAGATTCAAATCGCTTGAAGTGTATGGTCAATACAGACCAATCTTCAAAATGTTCCTGTTCGCTGGCGTTTTCATCAGGTGGTTGTTGAAAGGAGTGAATATTTACACATGTTTTATGTAAAAATTGAATTTGTTCCACGAAAACTTGGCCGTTTGAAAGGCATATGTTTTATGACACTTTCAAAAATTAGGATGAGGGCAATAATTCAAGTGTTCAACAATTGCCAACATCATTGATTATACGAAGTATACGAAATTTTACAGTAATGAAATTAGTTTCAAAATAAGTACTATTAAAACAAAATAATCCACAGCCTACTATAATCCACAGAAATTACTATAACAATTTTTTTAATTACTAAAATGATACTGATCAATCTGCTACCTTTCACAGAAAAAATAACCTAAGTAACAGCGAAATCCTCATCAAACGACCACTCGATTACACGATCACCTCAATTTTTCCGTGTATGATTTTTCCATGAGATACATGGCACTATTCCCTCTTTTAAGCCTCACCATTCCCACAGTTCACGTGCACATAAGTCCATACTGAATTGAAATAACATATTACTCAAAACAATAATATTTGCAGTTGTATTTAATGCTAATAGCATAATTTCATAAAAAATGTGGTGTAACCCTTTCGTTCCACTGAGCCGTTCAAATGTCTCAAATTCTCTGATGTGTTTCCACGCGCCAAAAGTATCCTGTGGTGGCGCGAGTGGCGCCGGGTAGCGGCGGCGCGCGCCAGCGAGCGGAGCGTCAAACGAGCTAATGAAGGCGGCAGCGCGGCACGCGGCAGCACGCGGCAACGGCGCGTCGGTGGGCGCGCCGCCCAGCGCAGCAACGCGCAGCGCAACGCAGCGCATCCGATGCAATTTGCGCCCGGCCACGCCCACCCGCCACAGCACCTCTCAGTGCTCCCCCGGCCGCACACCGACAACATCGAGCTGCTGCAGATCTACTGCGCTCCGCCCACGGATTTTGTTCGATTCGTTCCAGGGGACGTCAACTGCTATTGTCATTAGTCTCGCTAGTGTCGTGAATTTGAATTCCAGGCAGGTGGCGGTATTCCTTTCCCACTGGATAGTGAGGACCAGGCCAACCTACATGTCGACTTGGAAGGGTTTCCCACTGCAGATATCTCCCCCGGCGGGGAACTGCCCCAGCTCCCGATATGGTAGCAACGTAGTTCATGTACGAAGGTGTGTGAATGTGAGAAAGGAAAGATAGAGCAAGGAAGGGGAAGGAAAACACGCGCATTTTTCGTGGTTTGTTTGTTAGGGTACTCCCCCAGTATTCGCCTGTTTTTTCATCGCAGGATCCACGAAAAACTATCAGAGCAGCTGACCGCTAGAATTATCCTCCAGTCACCGGAATTCGACCTAGCCATGTAACTAGTGTTGAAAACCACCTTCCGGACTCGCAACCATCGGGACTCGAATTCTAGAACCTGCTGGTCAGTCTTGCACAGGTGACGGCAAGGCTGGCTCTGATTTAACTTCAGTCGGTCCCATTACGCCTCTGACGGTACTATAACTTCTCTACGTTCCCCTCCACTCCCTCCTCCCTCTCACGGCATCGCTCTACTCCGTTCCGCCTCACCACGACACATCCCACCTCGCTCCGCCACCGTCCTCTCAGGTCTGCGAAATCTGAAACCAATTTCAAATGTTCTCTTCTATTCATCGATACTCAAACTCCTGTTCCATATATAGATGAATTGGTTACGAGTATTAATTGTAAATAAAATTTTCTATAATTCTATTTAGGACCGATTTTCATTGTGAATTCAACTATTTTCTACTTAATATTCATTTTTAATTACTTGATATATTTTCTCTTATAAAAGTCTCGCGTAATCTTTCGTCTTTCTTTTGGCATTCACTTGTGGTGTCTACGACATTTCCGCTCTCCAAACAACTGGGTTACGGCGAGAATATGATCTTGTGTTGGCCATGCCTACTGGAGCAAAACAGGCGGGAATCTATCACAAAGTATTTTGATTCAAAGGCACTACCAAAATAGATAATGCATTCAAAAAACTAGCAAATCACCGCCAATTAATACACCAAGTGAAATAAAATTAAAAATAGGACAACAAATCTGGTAAAACAATAAATAGCAGGTAGATAAAGCGAAATGCATAAAAACGAAATTGACAGATAGAATACTATATAGACCAACTACAATTATTTATTTTTTAAATATGTGTAAGGTAAGTTAAAACATATAGAAAATGTGCACGAATTATACGACAGGAAAAGGTCGAGTAGTTCAACCTGTCATGAATACATAACCCCCTCACTATACATACAACCCCACTCCAACACGGAAGTCCTGTCCAACTCTCGTATGTGAATATTGAATATACATTTGGAACTATGGCTGCAGGTTATGAGCAACGTGCTTAGATTTTGAGTGATAAACTCTTTTTGAAACGATACAAAACAAAAGATAGAGAGAGAAGAAAATAAAGATAGAGTTGACAGAAAAATGTGGACGTTTTTAATTTCACTCGTTGTCACCTGAGAATTTTTCAAGAGTAACAAGTAAGCTTCATTTATTAGCCCCAAGCCGCAGGCGCTGTTCACTCGAGTTTGCATTTTCTGGAGCAATTTTTCGGTTCACATGGCCAATGCAATTAGCGGAACGATACAGTTCAATTTGCCGGAATAAAGTGGCGCCGGTGACCTTTCACGTCCCAGAAATGAGAGGTGCAATGATTTTGCTAATTGGAATATGAACAGCTCCAATTTTTATTTGCTTTAGGGTGAACGAACACAAGCTCTTTCGAGGATTCCGATTTTTTTACGGGTTGGTTGAAAAATACGTTATGTCTGTCGATCCAATATTGAAATTGAAAACGTATATGAGAGTTTTGAAATACAGATTTTTTACATAAATTTAATAGTATTAGATAGCGAAAGGGAATAAAAAAATGTAGTTACATTCAGTAACGTGAGCAATTCGACTTTTGGTATTTTTTTCGATTATCTTTATAGCATACAAATGCAAAAAAAATCTCTTAAACAATATTTTCAAATACCGATAGATGAATTCGATATTTTTAATTCATTATTGTCAACGAGCATTTTATTCCTTCCGTTTCATAGTCAATCTTCTTTAATTTTTTGTCTTTATTGATTTTACATTATTTACGTATTTCAAAAGCGTATCAACCTTCTTACACATTATTTCTTCCGGCAATGTCAATACCAGGAGATGGTTAGCAACCACGAAATCAATTTGGTAGTAAAAAAAGGGTGAATTATTCTTTTCGTTTGTAAATCCTCTAATGAGCCAGTCTAGTGACAAATACTAGGTTGAATGCACATTAACCTAACAGAGATAACATATCGTACGTTTTTGCGGCATGATTCAAATCGATTCTCAGAGATAGGTTGTGGCTCGGATTTTGTTTCTTGGCCACTGAAGATGAACAATTACTGAAACAGGGACACCGAAGTTTCTGTAACATTTTTATTCACCATTTTCTCTTCATTCGCCGTTTCATGGGCACCATTTATTATTAAAATGTGAAACGACACCTGGAATGAAAAAGAAAGAGAAGAGAGGAAATAAATCATATAAAAATAAACAAAAATAGAAATAAAAACTATATATAAAATATAAGGGCTGGCTGTATATAACGTGAATAATTATCTCAAAATCAACTTTCACTTTAAGAGAAATGCGCAGCTTCAAAAAATCTGTATATCAAGGGACTTCTCAGCTCCACTTCCCATTGAAAGCTCTCACCAGCAACCCAACATGACCTAACGCTGCTGGAAAAACGCACGCGAAACCACGCAGCGATGTACTCGTGGCAGCAATGGGGCCAAGCCGCGGTACCAGAAGAAAACCGGCAGAGATCGTCTCAACACATGCATTTTTCAAAGATGCGATTCCCAAATTTAGCGGACGGTGCAACGGTTAGGGTATTGAAGTAATAGGAAGAGGGTTCAAATCCGATCGGAGGCGTGGAATTTTAAGGACGAGAAAATCCATCCTCCGCCTTTCTTCATAAGGAATCTAAAGTCGGTTGTCTCATATTGTAGAATTACTGCATATACAAGTTCTCCATCTGAAAAGACGCCTCTGAGCTAAATTATAACCCCCTTTTCATCGCCCGAGTGATACATTTATTCCCAGCTAAGTGACGGGAGAAGCTTAGCGAAATCTGCGTGGTCAGGCGAAAGAGCAGGTCTGATGACCTGAGCCTCGCCACGTAAAACAACGCATAATTGAATTGAATCGAAGTGAAATATATTCTATGCCAGAACTTTTTACAATAGACTTTATGAATGCTTTATGCTTATCATCTTAGAATCACGCGAACGTGCAACTGTAGCCATCGAGGTCCAATCAAATTTTCCCAGGAATAAATGCACGACATGACATACGTTTTTGGGGGAGAGATCAGCATTTCTATGCGGAATCCATTCTTACCCTGTAAGCCCGAGGAAAATGAATGAAATGATGTTCCTGATGATGGATGAATGGACAATTTACAAACATACAGCCACACGCAAACATCCATGCCCCGAGTGCGACTCGAACCCGCCACCCTTCAGGTAGGCTCGAGGCAGCCATGGCTCTCCCTGAGTTATCCGGGCCGGCTTGTAGTGGTTTTGTTAATTCGAATTTGAACCATTGCCTTCTTTGACTCTATTTATGCCAGATTCTGTTAATACTTTCTTGAATTCTTCTTCAACGCGTAGACACAGTCTGCACTGTCTCTCCTCACGCAATGTTTCGCGTGTCACAAGGCTTCGTTGCACTCTCGCGCTTGTTAGGGAAACGAGGTCCACGATCGCGTTTTGTTTCGATGTTGCGCGTGTTCTCGAGCCAGAGATGTGACAGTGTTTTTTATTCAACTTTCTCTGAGCAAGATAGCGTGAAATTGTACGGGCGAACGTATTGTAACAGGTTTTTTTTTTACAGGAACGGAAAGAGATTTTTCGGCGTGTCAACTATGTCATCGATTTCACGCCAATGGCGCAATTTTCAATGAACAGTGTAATTAAAATTGTTCACTACATAAAAAGCGTGGACTTTCTATTGGATGGTATGGAACGAGAAAGGCCAATGACCAGATGCATACGAAACTACAACATATGGCGTTATCTTCGTAAAAGGGCCTTTTCCGTTGTTGGAAATTAGCATGTCACAAAATGTTTCATAAAACGTTGTTTTAGGCATTATTTTTTACGGCAGCCAATCGCGTCTAATATCCCTGGGGTTATTATTTTTCAATTTATTTTTAGCCAGGAAAATATGTAAAACAATATGCAATTTGCTGGATTATAAGATTTTTTGTATGTTTAAAGAACCTCCGGGCTAATATTAAACAATTCGCGTGGACGCCTATGAATACTTTTATTTGGTAATATTAGGAATACTATGTATCGACACAGACCTGGTGGAGCGAGGTATTATATGCATTTGTTCGAGCCATATAATAGTTTGCATTACAGAGAGAGATTGGATCTCAATTTTTTTTAAATCCTCTTTTTCAATAATAATTCGATGGCGAACCATTTTACCTACATTAGAGGGATATTATAACCTATAAAGTGTAACACATTTATTTTGTATAGTCTAATCAGGCGGAAATGCATTCAAAAAATAACGAAAGACCTTGCAGTCATCAAACGTTTTATACTTTAGCCACAATCAGTAATCAAATATAATTAACTTCTGAAGATTGATTTTAAATCTACCAATGTTATATTATACACATTATCAATGTTATATTATACACACCATATTTTTATTTAAACCCAACTGGTGTGTTGTAGCGAAAAACTCGATCAGAATTTAAAAAAATACAGATCAGAAATCTCGAACGTGAAGCTAGACTCGAAAACAGAAGGACAATGTTCATATCACGTTATTCTGAGTGCGACTGAATACTTTTTTACTTACAGTGTATTGGATCCTAACACCTTTTGACCTTTATCAAACAATTCGCACAGTATATCAAAGTGTAAGGATGCAATCCTCATGCCACTATATTAATTAACGAAATGTATAAGAAACCACTATAAAGATTGAATAATTTTATAAAAATAAAGAGTATGTGTAGGGATAAGGAACCTTTGCAGGGGTAGGGTTTGAAAGTGACACATTGGAGTCTAAGAGGATGAGCATCCAGCAAATGATTTACCTCTGAATTCAGAGGTGGATGAGAAAGACGAAGAAGCTAAATAAGGCATCATCAACGAAGGGACAAAAATATCGAGCAGGCCCCTCCCCAGCGCCAACATTCAAAAAAATATCCGCATCCGGAAAAGGCCGGTCTGCCTCCGTCATCTTAAAGTAACTTTACGTGTCCTCCAAATAATTTTTTTTCAACATGTCTGTCATCGGCAGCAAGTGTTCTTAAGAGGGACGAAAGTGGTTTCAAAGGACCTGGAGCGACGATCTTGGCAGTAGTAAATATGTTATTCATTATATGAGTGGAAGCTTGACGGGTAATTTGGATGAGTAACAGTTATACTTGCGTTGTATTGCTGTGATGCTTTTTGAACACTTTCCATTTTTCGATACTGAGGAGATGAACCTAAGAAACAGGTACTAATCAGCCGGGCGGCAAAGATGAGATACGTACCTGTGGAAAAAGAAAATAGTTTTAAAATTACATAATTAGTTATTTACATGTTTCTTAAAGTATCTTATTGCAATATGATATAGGAGAATTATCAAAGGAGACGGCCAGGCTGAAATTAAAAACCAATTAAGTATTGTAATAAAATGTGACGATACGAATATCGAACAACGTTTTATCTACTTACTAAAAATTGCAATGTACTAACATTTTCGTTTAAATTTGACTATTCTTCCTGCGAAAGTTGACAAAATGATGTTAATAGTAGTTATTAGGAAGGCATAGATTACTCATGACCAAACAGTTTATAATTGCTAATAGTCAAGTATTATTAGAATACTGGTGTTCCAGTAACTCTAATTACAATACTGATCTCGTTTACGATAAGTTTGAATTTAGACAATCGAAGTTAATAAGATTGCATAGAGAAATTTCTCAAGGCTAACCTCTTAAAATGTTGATTGAGAGAAATTATCGCCTACCTTTTAAAACTAAAAAATTCTGATTGTGAAAGAAAGCTTACATAAATTACTCATCCAAAAAATGGTATAAGGAAATTTATGATCTGAGATTCTTCTGATACTAAAAAACAAGTTAAGCTAACGTTTATTAAACATTAGTTCAGGAAACAAAAAAAAATGTGGTCTGCAGCAGAAAAAATGGTGTTTAACTAAACTACACAAAACAGTTTTCCTAACAGCCACGCTACTCAAGAACAAGAAAAATCTCGTATAACTGCAATAAATTAAATATTGTAACACAAGCAGTTTTCACCAATACTACAGTAACATAATAAATATAGTCTGAATAAATAAGTCTGAATAAATATTACAAACTTCTATTGCAAATAGACAATAGAAAATGATCACTTTTTGCCAATGAACATGTAGCAGAAAATTGTATTTAACAAATTTTTCATATGACCAATGTTCCAGAATGTCATGCAACAATTCCACGGAGGTTCTGGAGGTCAAGTTCTGATGCAGTCAAATATCTGGCGAACATATGTGCGCGGTTGCCTAACAATCACAATAAAATGCCACATGTGTAAACTCCTTGCATGATGTTTTCAGCTATAAGTTCATTGGCAAACGTGATCATTTTCAACCAGTCGATACGTCCTAAAAGTTTGTAATCTTTACTCTAAGACACCCGAAAGACTAGACTGTACGGATTCACAATAAAACAGTTCTTTCAATACGAAGACTACAACTAGTGATGCTACAGAATAGAACAGCAATTCCGGAACTAATTAGCACTCATACTTAGTATCCCTATTGTATGAACTATCTTTTCAGTTTTTCCCCATCCAGCCTCCATCCGCCTAAAATATATTGTTTCATATTTTCTCACTTTTTAGGTCCCTTCATAGCAGCCATGAAAAACGAGTTGAATATAATAGAAGGGTTATTATAGCTGCTTCTTTCTCCCAATTCTCATTGAAGAAATTAAAGCTATATTTAAAAAAAATGTGGCTTGAGCGTTTCTGAAAATGCTTAATTTAGAGCTCGTTTTCGCAAAAAAAAAAAAGAAACTTCATCAGATATCATTTTGAGCAATTGTACTCACAGTTTTATAAATTGCAAAATAAGGATTACAATATAAAATATTAAGGAAGTAAGAAATCTTTTAAGAAATATATTCGAGTACTTTGTAAGAAAAAACAAACAAAGAAAAATTCACCAAAGTATGTATCAAAATGGCGTTGATGTCAGGTTATTCAGAGCATTTAAATTTTTATCCGGAGAAGTTCCGGTTATTCGAGAAAATCATTGAAGAAATATAATTGGAGCCGTTTTTGAGAAAATCGAGACGGACATGCAAAGAGGCGGGCAAACGAACGTACCTTGTGAAAAAAAGACACTGTTCGTTATCAGGGCGACCCCAAAACGTGTAAGTATTTCCAAAACGTGTAAAACGTGAGTTAAAAAATCAATATTCCACATAGTTACAGAACTTCCTCTACACTATGTATGTACTCCATATATACTTCTGTATACGAGAAACTAGCTGTTCCATTAACCATCACGTCAAGAGCAAATATTTAATGGCGGGCGCCTCTGCCGTGGAGCCTTTCTGTTGGATTGTCGAAAACATCAGGATTGTCGTAAACAATGACGCACTGAAAATAGGAATTCAGTCGGTGCGCGCATTAGGCGAATAAGCGGAATATCACAATCAAATATTAGCAGTTTCATTCAAAACCGAAAGTGTTTCATTGTTCTTGTTTTTTTCTCGAGTTCTTCGGAATCTAACAAAACCGTAGATACTTGTCACATGACCGGCGGCAGTGTAACTTTCATGTCCTGGGCGCAATGGAAATTACTAATGTAGGTGTGTTTTAACTTGGAACACAAATGTTAGACCACAAAATATCGAATCATTTTCTTTCCAAACTGATTATTTAATCAATGAAAACACAATGGAATTTGAGCCATTCTAAGCGCTCAATATTTGACCCTTTTAAAATAGTTTAATCAATTGTCATCGGACCCTAGCCCAAAATCCGGGTGATTTACTGAACGTTACTGGACAGCCGGGTTTCGTACGTCACTCGACACCCCACAGTTTGCCAAGAAAGTGTGTCCAACAGTGTGGGGATTGACGTATTCGAGTGGCTAGGAGGGCCAAGCAGTTTCCAGTTCCCCCTCCGCCCCGCCACAGGGCAGGGTGAGTGACCAAGCATGAACGATAAGAGAAACCTCTTCGGAGAGCACTTGGCAGCGGCTGTTCCTGCAGCGCCGGATGAGAGCTAGTCTGCGAATGGAGACAGCGGAACTGTGATGGTGGTGGTGGTGGCGGCGGAGGTGGTGAAAGTGGTGGTGGTGGTGCAAGTGGTAATGGAGATGGAAGTGATGGTGATGGTGAAGGTAGTAGTAGCAGCAGCAATGGTGGTGGTGGTGCTAGTGGTATTGTATCGCTGGTAGTGGAAGTGGTAGTGTTAATAGTGATGGTATCGGCTGTGGTAGCGGTGACGTTAATCGCGATGGTACAGCCGCCGGTTCCGGTAACGAAGGATGCGTTGGCAAGGGCTGTGTCGGCGTGGCAAGCGGAGAGGGGGGGGGGCGTCGCCGTATTCGGGCAAAGCGCGCCAAGACTCCGCTGCATCGCCGTATGTGGAGAAGCGGCGCTGCCCCGCGCCGCGCCGCGCCGCGCCACGTCGCTCGTCCCCGGGCGAGCCGGCCGCCCGCAACGGCGACCTTCGCACCAGCGCAGCGGCTACGCTAGGCCGTTGCAGCCGCTGCGCCGTGCAACAGCGCAGGTGGAACATTTCGATGGCTGTGCAAGAGCAGCCGATGAGACGACGTGTAACGCTTCGCAATTGTGTCAGGTGGCCATATTGTACTCATACCGCCCGTGTTGTAATACGGCCATACTGTACTCTTTATGCGGCTTAGTATAGTAATGCAAAAAATGACACATAAAAATGGGTCATTTCCTTTTGTCATAGCATAAAAAATAATTTCTATACTACACAGCTTCGTTCTAAAATTAAATTTAAAAAATTACAATTCATTAAAATCTGCCCCCCAGGTAATTGGGTTGCCTCAGTGCGGACACTGGTTTAGGTGGCTCCGGGCATCGACTCGTCATTACAGTGCTTCTGATCGGGAGGTCTTAGGGTTCGAATTCCGACGACGGCATGATTTTCCACTCTAGCTGGATTGCTGGGTCGAATTCAGCCGCTGTCTGCAGGACACTTCTAAAGGTTGGCTGCTACGATCGGCAGTTTTCCGTAGTTTTCCGAATAAAACCAGACGAATGCTGGAGCAGTTCCCTAACAAACGGCCGTAGATCTCGAATCAATCGTTGCTTCCTCTTCCTTTTGTTACGCTCACCTTTACTAACACACACAGTACTGCAGTACGCTACCATTCATGTCGGGAGCTTAAAGTTTGTCTCGGTTACGGTGGTACCCCTCTGTGGTGATGAAAACGATTGGTGAAAACACTGCAATTGGACGGACAAGAATACCATTTCTCATGTGATAAAAACATGTACAACACTCAAAGGATTAAAGATCGTAGCAACTGACGTTCCTGGAAATAAAAAATTATCAATCAATCCGTGAGATTGTCAGTTTCGCATTGTCAAACCTCTTCTGGTCTATCACTTGGGGCACGTGAGGTTTCATTGACGGCGACCGAGTGGTGAAATGATCTATTTTCGATACTTTTCAATCATTCTAAAACACATTTTCAAAAAAACGTGATTTTGTGTTTTAAAACCATACAGCGCACACACATAGATTTTTGTAGTACTTTATGACACCCGGGGAGACGATCCTCTCTACAAGATGAATTTATTGCTGGTATGTTTAGCCTATAAGAATTCCAAGTATTCAAAAGCGTGTTGGGGGAAAGTATCAAGCCAATTAGAGTAGTCAAGCGACTTGAATTACTATACTACAATGCAACTTTACTACTTTACGCCAAAACATTAATCGTTACAACCTGATTCTTCAGGTTGATAATAATGAAGGTTAATTTTCAAATGAAATAAAAATTTAATAAATGAAATAAATAGTAGACAACTGATTTAAGTTTAAATTTATTTTAGTAGGAACATACATAGCACAAACATTTTTTTCTATTAAATACGAGCCGGATGCGTCAAACTAACCTCGTAACCATTATTAGGATTTGATTGAATCTTCTTAACAGTTCGATTGTGTCATCCGACAAGCATAACTTTCAGTTTTAAAAATACGTTGCCATAAAACGTGGTGATGATATATCATGAAAAATGGGAGCTACTAGTCATCCGATCAGGAGGTAGGTTAACTATCTCTTCGATAACCATTAATCCTCCAAACAGTGTCACTGCATGTTGTGATTTCATGAAGTGCTTGTAGTCAGAACTAATGTGATTTGTTCGTAGTTCTAACTCTTTTGACAAACAACACAGTGTTTTTCTGTCAGCAAGTGCCACGTACTATTTGGGAACTTTCTTGAGCTGTTTTAATTCCTACTCCTCTTATTTTACCATGCACATGTGAATTGTAAATACATATTATCAACATGCTCAACTGCAATCATAGATAAACACATTTTCGCTCCATAATAGGAACTATTGGCATTGACAAATGAGCTACAGGTTTGATATGATAGTTCTGGTGGCAAAGTTTCCTCGTACGCACGTTCTTCTCGCCTCTTGAAAACTCGGATCTCAAGACTACGAGCGCAAATAGAACCATTTCTGGTCCAGACATAGGTGAGAACATCCTGGCCGGCCGGAAGAAAGTCAATCGCAGACGTGTAGGTTGATTGATTGTGTAGTGATTCCGGGCACGTCAGCTACTCATGTCATTAGCCCACCGCCATCACCGGCCGGGCAGTGCCCCAGTCGCGACAAGCTCTTAGCTCCCGACGGGTCTTCCGACATGTGTGAGAGTGTAGTGCGTGTTAGTGTAAGTGTGTGTGTAACTGGGGTGAGGATAGGACAAGGATGAGGAAGGTAAGATCGCGCGCGGTCCGTGGCCTGTTTGTTAGGGTACTGTTCTGGCATTGCCTGGTGTTGATCGGAGAAACCACGGAAAACTTCCGATCAGAGCATTCGGCCGCTAGAATTCTACCCCAGACAGCGACTGAACTCGACCTAGCTAACAGGCTAGTGTCGAAAACCCTGCCACCACCGGGACTCCATCCTAGGACCTCCCGGTCAGAGGGACTGCAATGACATCAATTGATGCCCTGAGCCATCTCTCCCGGTGCAAAGGTGTAGGCACAGCCAGAGCCACAACTAAGCGATAACAGCACTCAACTTGTGTTTAAAGCGTCTTTCCTTTAGAAACAAGTGTTCCTCGGATACATTCCCGACAAAAAGTTGCGTCTCGGCGGGAGGTATGCAGTCATGATGGACGAGTCCTTGCAATCTGTCTTCTTCCCGGAAGTTAAAACTAACCGAAAATTTACATTAGGCTAATGTGCATCCTTTTTCTCTCAAAATCATTGGCGATGGTCCCGCTTGCTCTAATTGGTTCTGTTGATCCGCAATTTGACCTGTTTGTTAACCAATCAGCGCGTCACTTCGACGCACGTCCTCAGGTCGCACGGCAGTTCCCTGGGCTCGTCACGAGCGCGGCGACTTTCCCGCCCGGCCAGCCGAAAGCTAACCGAAAACCTATCCTCTCGCCCGGGGAGCAACCCGTTCGAACCCCCCAACCGCGCGGCGGGGCGCGGGCGCGGCCCGGGGCAACGCATAGACGCGAAGCGAATGCACATAAACGCATCGTCTCACATCTTCCGGGCCATGGAGCGCGGCGCTCGCTCTGAATTATTCAGCATTCCACATGAGATGAAACAGCGCCCGCCGACACACACATTGCCTGCCGCCCGCCCTCCCGCCTGCATTTGCTCCTGCCCGTATAACGGCGACGTGCAGGCTGGGCGGGGGCGGTGACAGCCAAATGGCCATTACGCCCAAATCGTTTTGGCGGCGGGCGAGGTACAGAGCTCCGGACGATCGCTGCAGCTGCAATGGGGTTGCAGGCGCATTCTGCCACCGCCCGCTCCCCGTGCGCTGCCAGTGGCGCTGCTCTTTTTCGCGCTGGGAGCCGTCGCAGCGGCGGCCGGAGGAATGCGCCACGGCTAGGACTCCACGCGGCGTTGACGATGGGCGACTCACTTTCATAGGCGTGCGGACTGGGGAAAATGTTCCCCTGAACATTTTTAAAGGGATCTTGTTGCTTTACGTCATACATATTAACCCACCCACGTCTCAAACTTTGATTTCCCCCTATCTGAACCTTACAATTTTGGAAAATTGTTATTTGCTGTTTGGAGAACAGGGGCTCCTAGTCATATTGCAACTCTCTAAATGGTTAAAAAAACAATTCTCTTTATTCATTGTCGCAGATGAGATACTATGTCGTACAATGGCAGATGCGTAGCCAAACTGCTTAATATTAGATTTTGTAATTAATTTTACGCATTTTCAATTGGTATTTCTCAGTTTCATATATTCAATTTCTCATACATTCAATTCAATTCCACTTAATTTAAATATTTTCATTGTATTTTTATATTTTATTGTACTTTTTGCGGATTAGCTCAAATGATGATCACTTCGCGATTGAAGAGATCTCAAGTATTAAATATATTGATTTTCAGACAACGTCTTTTATGACAATTTATTACGCGGTACTAATTTCACCAGCAACATTATTAAAAACAACGATGTTTTGAAACCATCGACATTGACGTCGCATCCCTTGCGCTCCGAGCCACGCGGTGCTGCCTGCAACTGCGATGGTCATTTGTTCCGTACGTGTAGCGCATTTTTATCACGGGAAGTGGTGGTGATCTTCCCTCCCTGGATGGACACATCCGTCGTCGACCGCACCAGAGCCACACACCACAAAATACGCAAAGAGGGAGAAGCAAATTACAAACTTTAAGAGGAGTAAAGGGGAAATTAAGGAGTTGATTTTATAGTAACAACAAATATGGTACATAAACATGCAGATATATGAAGTAAATTAAAGTATGAGAAAAAGTGGAACACGTTAGAGTGAAATGATTTGGAGATAACATTTAGATAGACGAATTAGGAACAATAATAAAAAGGCGAAAAAGGAAAAATAAAAGGTTTTCTCCACCCAGGTGTCTCCCGCCAGCGAGGCAGTGACCGCTGACACGCTCTAAGCTCCCGACTGATCTCCTGACATACGAGTTAGTGCTCGTAAGTGCGTGTAAATACGTTGTGAAGACAGGACAAGAAAGAGAAGGGAAGATTGTACCAGGGCCGTTGCCTGTCTTTAGGATACTGTTCCGGCATTACCCTGGCGTTGAACGGAGAAATCAAGGAAAACTACCGATCAGAGCAGCCGGCGATTAGAATTATCCTCTAGACAACGTGTGGAGGCGACCCAATTATCTAGCTAGTGTCCTGGCCCGTCGGGAATCGAACCACACGACCTCCCGGTCAGGGACCCGCGGAGTCGTGGAGCGTGAGAGGCAAGGCGACGCTGCCGAGAGGAAGGCGAAAATTGGAGGGTCTTACCGCGTCGCGTCGCCCGGAGAAAGCACGCGACACCGCGATAATGGGGAAAGCGGAGGCGGGCGGCGATTAGCGGCGGCGCTGCGGTGCGTGCAATTAGCGCGCACGGGGCCGTTAAAAATAGAGAGCGCGCGTAACGAAGAGTTTCTCGAGGCGCCTGATTGACGCGAACTCCCAGGAAGCCCCCGCACGAGGCGATGGTCTCTCGTTGCTGAGAAAACTTATCTTTTGAACTTGGAAGAGCAGCAGGACTTAAGTCACGTGGATTGAAAAAGAGAGAAGTAAAAGAGAGAACTGAAACAGGATTAGAAAGGATTAGACAGGATTAGACAGGATTAGAAAGGATTAGACAGGATTAGAAAGGATTAGACAAGATTAGACAGGAAAGGGAGGAATGCAAAAGAGAGAATTGGAAAACAGAAGAGTGAAAAAGAAGGTTTGGAGAAGGGAGAATTGGAAAAGGGAGAAATGGAAAAGAAGGTTTGGAGAAGGGAGAATTGGAAAATGGAGAAATGGAAAAGAAGGTTTGGAGAAGAGAGAATTGGAAACTGGAGGAGTGGAAAAGAGTAGAATGGAAAGGGAGAGGAATGGTAAAGGAAGAAATGGAAAAAGAAGGAGTTGTAAATGGATGATTGGAAAGGGAAGGTAGGAAAACACTGCTGTGTGAATTACTGCTTCTTACTTGTAATCTAAAGTAAATCAAAACAACTAAAATATGCAGAATTTATATTTTATCTCTGGAGATGAGAACAAGTTTCATTGCCATGGAGGAATTAATCAATTTCATTAATCAATAATTAAAAGTGAAAAATATTGGCGAGATTACATGTAAAAACAACTTTCTTTTTCAATTCGAGAGGAGAACTCAAGTAACATTCTTTTTTCTCGCTGCCGCTTTTACTGCCCAGCAATCTCCGGGTACCCAACAATTTTCCCACATGTCCCACATTTCCGGTTACATTTGCAGCTGTGAACGCACACGTGCGACGAGTAGCTTTGCGGTCGGCTCCCTGACGGCCCGAAGCAAGAAATAGGCTCTCATTTTCACCGGCGCTCTAATGGCAATTGCCAGGCCCCTGGAACAGTCGATATGAGCATGTTCGAAGAATGTAATAGAAGAGCCACTCACCGCTAAATGCGCAGAGAGGGAGAAGCAAATTACAAACGTTGTGAGGAGTGAAGGGAATATTAAGGAGTGGATTTTAGATGAAGCAAATATGTTACAGTGAGATAGATAAACATGCAGATATATGAGGTAAATTGAAGTATGAGAAAAAGTGTAACACATTAGCATGAAATAATGGAGAGAACATTTAGATAAAAGAATTAGGAACGATAATAAAACATGTTAGGGAGAATTAGAACGATAATAAAAGGGTTAGGTTAGGGAAGTTAGGGAGAACTATAGGTAACAAGTAGGGAATGGAAATACAACATCTAAAGAAAGTGCTTGGAGAAATATATAAGAGTTAAGAGAAAATCTTCGAAAATATGGAAGTAAGATAAAATTTACAATTAATAATAATTATACATATGCAATATTGTAATACATAATATAAATAAAATGTAATAATAATGTAAATGCACATTTCGCCCGGCCTGATAGCCGATGTCGCTACGGCTGAAGAGCTGCAGCTGCCTCGTGCCTGAAGGGTCGCGAGTTCGAATCCTGCCCGGGACATGAATGTCTGTATGTGTCTGTATGTTTGTAATTGTCCATTCATCCTTCATCGTCGTTACCTCATCCCTCATCCCCCATATTAACAAACTTGGAGTGTAAAAATGGATTCAGCATAGAAATGCTGATTCCCCCTCCCCACCAAAAAAAGTCACGTGCACTGACACTTGGAAAAATAAGACCGGGCGTCGGTGGGTACAGTTGCACGTTTGCGTGGTCCTAAGATGACCGAATAGCGACCAAAAATAGTACACATTTTATCAACAGATTAGAGTTGAAAGTTGAAAAATTACAAAGAAATACTTTTCTAATTTTTGCAACAATTGCTAAGTAGCGATGTGGTCACAACGATGGTTGACAATTATTGCCAACCACCGTTGTAACCACATATATTTTTACCATGATGATATTTGTTACATATGATGTTGCTGAATTGTCACATATTCGTACATAAAAACACGTCGAACTAACGTACGCCTGGTTTGCAATGGGTGCGAGGTAAATATTTTGTCACATACGTAAGTAAAAATACATCTGGAGATGAATAAGTATTTCTGAACAATAATGTACGATCGAACTGTTTTAATACCGACTGCATTACTTTGTATAGTTGTGAGACCACACTGACTAAAGTTTTAATGCACCTTGACATCATAAGTTCGCTCAATTACAGTAGTCGGGGGGAGAGGCGAAGAATCCTTGCTCCCAATTTGGCCAACTCCTCTGACAATTCTTCGAGTTTCTTTCACTGTGCGAGTTGAAAGATAACACATCAGAATCAGTTCGTGAACATGAAAGATAATCATTGATATAAAAACTGTTCAGTTCAATACGTCAGAATAATTACTCGTAAAATTAAAAAGAATGAAGAGTGTCCTTTCGCGCTAGCATATAAAACTAAACCAAAACTTTGAACTTTAATATTTGAGTCTGAGTACTTCCTCTGAACATTTCTAAATGTTCCTCTCATTCCGAGCGTTGTCAGCAGCGCACAACGGATTGACATAAGTCTTTCCCTCACCGACGTCATGGAAGACTACTCATTCACTACCAGCAGCAAGGTAATTACAACGAAAAATTTGAAAGAGTTTTCTCTCTCTATTTGATTTACACGTGGAAATTTAGTGCCCACAGTGAGGGTCCTTTTTCTATACGCGAAAAAGTTTCAGGCAAATTCAACCTCACGGGTGTTTGCACGTACCAGTTATACTTACGCATATTCATAATTCACATACGCCACCCTGCGCAGTTCACGCAGCGCGTACATAATTTACGTAGGTTACGCACAGCACATTTCTGAATTATGAATATCAGGAACATAGCCCGAGGAGAAGTTTATATATTTACATGCAAAGTTACATTGCATGCAAGAATTAAAATTTGATGATAAAGGCACTTATGCGGTGTATTTTATATCATTTGGATACATTTTATGTTAAACCACATTAAATAAGCGGATAAGAGTTGTTTTTTATCGCACGCATTTTATTAAAGATTCAAAGTTCTATGCCAAACCACACACACATTCAAAATGTAATGAGATTTTAACAAACTACACGCAATGCATGGTTTTCCGCATCAAACATTGAGAGAATGTTTTTCACGAACTATCTTCTTTTCACACCGATTGTCAAAAGCATATTTTGAAAATCGCAGATGAAAACACTTCATTGAATTGTCAGACACTACTCATAAATTATGTCGGCAATAAATTTGTATTAACGTTCTTTCTCAGTGAAAAAAAAAGAATAGTGAGAAAACTGAAGCAATGCTTTGCTTTCATCAAATCCGAAATTTCAAAGAGCTTATATTTTGCGAAGAAAAATTGAATATGAGAACTTATGTCACAAAATGTTTGACGTTTCATTTCTCTCAAAACATCTGAAAGTTGTCTACAGTCGACCATGGTGAGAGTCATTCGAAGAGGCTACTGAATTGTTGAAAGGTTGATAAGACGAAGAATTTTATTACTGAATTTTATGGCTGCTTTGATCAGTGTTAGTAAGCTAATGACTCAAGCGTGCTAGTTCTAGCTGTATGTGCTTCTGATAGCGTTCATCAAAGGAGGTCGTTTTGTTTCTCTTATTAAGCTACGCGCACATACCAAGACCATAACATGCATACGTCCATCGCATGCGACTGGGGCCGTGCAACTTCAGAAGGACGATCAGATAACGCACGTGGGTGGTATGCCATTCAAGTACCCGTGCTGTTGTTACTCAATGAGCTTCCGGCAGGAAGCCATACGCTAACAGTTGCATGAAGACGTCGACCCCCTTACGCAGAGTGGTTGTACATCCTTAAACATAGAACGAACGAAGTTAAACGCTGAACAAGGGAGAGGTGCAATATGCGAAAGGTACGTTGTAATATTGAAGGTCGGAATACCTTCGTGCGACCTTTAAATTTGTTTTTTTAATTAAATTATTAATTAATCGAGTAGTTGTCAAAACATATTTACAGTATAAAATGTTCATAATGCTGATAAAGAAGATAAAAACGCAAACTGAAAATAGCATTCCGTTAGACGCAAATGATCAATTTACTTAAATAACACGCTAGGTTACCACTTATGCATTATTAATTAGAACTTCACATTAACAAGCTAATACATTTTCAATGAAGTTCATGAAAAATTAAGTCGGTGACTTTATGGATTCACCAAAGAAGCCTTGTTTTAAGAATTTATGTCACCTACCAACTCACAGTATCATCCTTACACTTACCTTCAAGCTTTGAATAGTGGTGAATGGAACAGTGTGCATAGCTAATTTAATATTTCACTAATCTTTTATATTTTTATTTTAGTGAACTACTTTTTAGGATTTTACTTACCACAAAAAAAAACACGACATAGAATAATCGCAAATCGCGATATTGTTTTTTCTACTGCACAGAGGTACAGAGACATCTTTTCGCGGTGGACCATTTGAATTGTTTCCTTCTTTCAGAAATATTGAAGCAACAAACTGTTTCTGATAACAAAACAACCAAACGATTTCTATTTAGAGTGGTAATTTTATAGAAGGCAGAACGAGTACGAAAACAAAAATAGCGCGCACTAAGTCCAAAGCCAATATATTTAGTTTAAATAAATCTGTCATGTTTAATGAGTTGAATAAAGTGTGAACGGAACTACATTATTTAAACAACCGTTTCCTCTTGAGTTCACGAGTGCGTATTGAATGAGTCTATAATACACGTTCTACAATGGAAATGATGAAACATCCACATGAATATGGTAATTAACCATTTTTTATTCCATCGAGACGCATAACACAAGTACTACTCGATCATTACGACTGTGCACATTTGAAATAAGACAAAAGCGAACATTTTAAGGATTCCAACGGGGATTGGTTCGTACGATATGCTTTGTAGAAAGTCGTTGGTTGCAACCACATCAGTGAAATACGCAGACATTTAGTGAAGTCTGTTTTTGTGTTCATCGAACGATCATGTAAATAATTAACTGTTACATACACTGGAAATGGTTTTTCACGTCCAAAGGAGACGCAGGCTAATTCTTCCACGTTTCTCTGCCAATTAGTTGGAACTGACAAGTACCAGAGCCTTCGTTTTCAAGTTCTCCGAAGTGGCACGAGATGCGAAACAGCCCGATCAGCTTCTTGGAACTCGACAGAGGGCACTGGGAAACGCTCCAAGCTAGCAACGAGCATGAAGGCTAACCCGGAGCAAACCATGAACAATTTATTATTTTACCATAAGGGATGAAAGTCGGGAAGATGTTACAATCCTTCTCACTTTTTTCTATCTTTTCTAATTTCGCCTAATTTTGATAATTTGGATGATCTTAAAGCATTCAGTTTGTTAGGTGCTTAATTATAATGTTTATTTCGTTTGTTACACTCTATAATGGTAACTGACCTTTCTATGTTTTTTCCACACTTTATTCCCGTATTGTTTGGTACTGTTTCTATATTGTCATCTGAATAAGTTCTTATCTTTCTTCTGCAACACTTTTAGATATTTAGGGACAGCGAAGCAGCTGTGCGGGTAAGGGGTCGGTAGGGGACCGGGCGGGACAGGGCGGGCGGGTGGTTGCGGCTTGGTTGGTGGGGTTTTAGTGGGATGGGGTGGAGCGTTGACAACTGTATCAATAATGGGAACAAAGGTGAATCTGTCCTTTTGCATTACGCATATTTCTGGAATCGTAACCCAATGAAAATATTTCAGTTTTAAAATGTTTTTCATAATTTTGTGAAACTTGATGTGCTCGATTCACATTTCGAAAAGTGATTCATTGAGTGAATTTAATTTACTTTCAGTTCCCTTCCTACAATTACACTTAACTGCATTTGGTTGAATAATAACGGACGTATTATTCCGTATTATTACTCACATATACGCAAAAAATAAAAAAAATTGTGGTAAAATCAGATTCAGAATGCGTGGTTGCCACTATGGCAGCGACCGTAGTGTTACGCAAATAAAAGATGAATCAAGTAGCGGACTGCATTATAACATGTTTTTATCAAAATGATGTCCTTGTCGATTAATTTCAAAACCGAAACCTAATCGCATATCGATGGCTTCGAGAACACGCATATTTTATGTCGAGAATTCCAAGTTTTCAGAAAACCAAGCTTCAAAGATTGTAAAGGTGCAGTTAGTTCTGGAGCGACAATGTTTGCTATCTGCGAAAATGCATGATCCCTCATATCGACATTGAATCGTTTTAAACGTGAACGAGAGTTCTCCAAAAATGATGTGATCTAAAAATGGTCATAAGTAGACATACAATGTTTGTGCTCTATGCCATGGATACTTTGCCTAAACCATTAATATTTATCAGAATCCGAATTCGAATTATTACATACACCGACCGGGAGAGATGGCTCAACTTGTCAACTGATGTCACTGCAGTCCCTTTGACCGGGAGATCCTAGGATCGAGTCTCGATGGTGGCAGGAATTTCGGCAACTAGCTTTTCAGCTAAGTCGAATTCAGCCGCTGTCTGGAGGACAATGACAGCGGCCGGCTTTTCTGCTCGGTAGGTTTCCGAGTTTTTTTCGATCAACACCAGGCGAATGCCGGAGCAGCACACTACCAAAATGAGACCGGTCCGACGCTTAGAGCTTGTCCCGGCCGGGGCGGTATCCCGCTGGTGGGAGATACTTGGTTGGGAAAACCTCGCTAGCCGACGGTAGATCGGTGCAGGTTCTCAGGATCAGGATCAGATAGGAAAATATCACCGCCACCTCCCGAGCAAACACATGCACTATACGTACGGGACTAATGATCCTGTTAGTAGACCTGCTCGGAATCACTAAAACATTCAATCAATCATTTATATAAACCGAAAGCGCATCGTATTTGAAACCGTTTGACGCCTTTTAGAAAAGAAAAGTGCTAATGCTTGAAGAATGCCTCGAGCGTCGCCGCTCGTGACGAAGCGAAGGAGCACGTGCCCGCGTTGGCCG
>BOPP01000013.1:4854747-4913986 GCA_017312745.1 Gryllus bimaculatus
GATAAGCTTACCACTTATCGCGTGAATGACAAGTAACTGACTGTGAATTTTATAGGTCTGAAAATTCTTCAAAAGCTTTGTTTCGGAGTGGCTAAACATGGCGTGACACATAAATCGCTATAATCTTTTTATTGCCAGCGAGAAATGCTCGTGCTCTCCTGTTGGGGTTGGTAAACGATGGCGCGATATGACGAATCCTAAGAATAATACAAAAGCACCGGGCTGTGTATAACGGATCGTGACTCTTGCTTCGGCAGCTTGTCGGGAAGTGATTGCAGGATGGCACGCGAAGTGCCACAAGGCGCGTACTGTTGCGTTGGAGAGCCCGCCTCGCCTGCTACGCGCGCCGACTGGGTGATAGGTGCCGACTGGTGCAACCGCAGTGTTGCGGTCGCGAGTCGTTCTAATCAGTAGTCCTGCTAGGGGCTTAAAACATATAAATTATGGTTTTGTATGTTAGTTTTTTATTTGGTAGACTAATACAGTAGTCTGTTGTATGAAGTTATTGATTGAGTTAGTGATTCCGGCCATGTCTGAACAGAGTTCATTTAGATATACCAAAATTTAGGTGAGTGGCATAATTTGTATACAGCCAGGAGAGAGATGAGCGACTCGATTTTTACGGCATGATGGCGAAACTCGCAGACCACTCGATCGCTTACGAGATTTTACCGACAGAGATACCATGCCCAGCAGCGGAGCATTGCCCCAGCCGAGAAGTTTTTAAAGATACAAGAATGTAGACACTAGTGTACCACACAGTAGCATAGTAGAACGCTACGACTCACGTTCAAGTGTGTGAGGGGGAGGAACGACCAGCGAACGAGGAACCGGCACGCATCCGCACGTGCGAGTCCCGGAGGCCCTTCTTAGGGTGACTGCTACCGGCATTCGCCTGGTGTTGAATCGGAGAAACCAGGAAAAACTACCGATTGAGCCGCAGGTCGTAGCAATACTCCCAGCAGCAGCTGGACTTCGGAATTAGCTTGCCCTAAAGCTGGCGTCGAAAATACAAGCACCTGTCGACCCGTCGAACCTAGGGCCTCTCGTTATAGGACACTGTAGTGACATCAGTGTGAATTGCCTGAGCCACGCCTTGACCTGGTGCCGGACATGGATTAAATTAATATCCTAGCCTACGTAGTAATCCGGGTACCATCGCGTTGTGTCCACAGACCGTCTTATGGTCCATGCATTCCGCACATAGCACACCCGAAGTTGGGGCACGTGAGAGGCCCGTCAGTTGACGTGTCTGCGCTCTAATGATGGAGAGGCTTGCTCTTTTTTTGTTAACAGAACATTATTTAGATAATTCTGGAACGAAATGTTATTTTTGGCTGAGGCTTGTATGCAGCTTACAAAACCTTTTTGACAGATTTTAAGCCTCATACCAGAGTTACAAAATCGATTCACCGACCCACACAACAATGGATATACGCGCTAAGTTTTCACGCAGATTTCTCTAAGGATTGTTACCATGAAGTAGGAAAAAGTATTATGACGGATTTCACAGGGTTAACCTATCGCCTACACAGTGTGATTTTGCTGTGCATACTGTATATGTACTTTCTGTATCAGTGAAGATCGTTACTGAATCTATTCATCTTGAGACATGGATAATAAATTAATTGGTTACATTCTAAATTATTTTTAACAATATATGTGTTTAAAGCTAAAACGATCAAGATACAAAAATGATAAAAAACAGGCCTTTTTTCCGACAAAATTTCTTAGTAACTTATCTATACTCAAGTATTGACGTTAAGTTTAAAATGTTATTTTTATTAAAAAATAGTACAAGTAGAATTGCAATAAACACTAATTACAGTACGCAAAATACCGAAAGAAAGTACCACCACAATTTAGTTTTGTTTATAGTAGCGAATAAGGGCCTGTCGGGGGTGATGTTGGGAAATGTATATTTTCTTTAATCCCTATTCTTTAGTTATAGAATTAGTTCGGTTTTATATTTATGTTAGTACCGTTATTACTGTTTTCGTATCACGTCCTTGTTGGTAATGTGATTTTCGTTATTACTGAACGAGACTTTACCATTGTTGATTCCATTCTGTATCTAAAAACACTTGCCAATGGAAATAAAACCATCTATGACAACTATCGACGTAATAGAATTATACAGTTCTGTTAGATCATTACCAGATTAAACATCTCTTATTGATACACTTACTAAACAACACCTACATACATATCCAGAATATATTCTTCATGATAGTAAATACTAAGAATAATTAAGGTCACGCGACGATTTCTATTTACGTTGTTATTATGTACGTCTTATAACAAAGACTCTAATTCGAAACTAGATTATCATACACCACTCATATAGAGTAGCAACGCTAAACTATAAGATCTATGTTCAAATATCCCTACTTCTGGTTTCTTTTGTAAGTAAATGTTTAAGAAGTTCCCCGCAAAATATGTTATTTTTCGCAATGTTCAGAAATATTTAGAAAAACATATGTTTTTGGATGGTTTACGACCAATTCCACGCCTCCTCCCCCATAATCATAATGGGCATCATGAAGAGATTGGAGGGGAAGAGCGATGAGTTTGTAACTCGCAAGGAGGATTTACATATATTTGTACAAGTGATGCTCTTAATGGGATACTCCGCATCACACATTGATCTCCGACGATCCTGTCTCGATTCTAGCTTACGCCTCAACGCCTCTCCGCAACACCCATTCGCGACAACACACAAACGGTCCACTTCTTAGGTTGCTCTTCGATGAAGAATTTACTATACTGATCTACTTCGCCAGAGGATCAGACTTGAAATTGCCGATTAATCTCGTTGATCTCTGAACGAAAACGCCCCTTAACTCGACCAGAAATCCTTACAATGTAGTTTTTACTGAATTTCTAACCTTTGTGGTAAAAAGAATGGTGAACTGTGCAAAGAGTGACATCAAATTAATTTTTCATATTATTGTTAAATGTACACAGTGTTGCAAATAAATATTGACGACATTCGATCTTCACCCGAAAAGAATACGGGTTTGAAATTGATTAACTAGTGTCATGCAACACAATATTATTCACACTACGAATAGTATTGATCCTAAACCAAAGTTACATTACAAAATCTTCCCTAACGCACAACATTTTTGCAAGGCTTGTTGACTTTGTGTGTTTTGTAGGCATGCGGAATATTGTATACTCTACACCAACTTTACTATATCTAGACACTATCGCAGTCGAAGTATGGTGCTTCCAGCATTCACATATATGAGTTTTAGTGGATAGCATTATTGAGACTAGTATAATAGAATATTGACCAGCTCTTCATAACCACATCTAATATATCATTACACCAATGATGCAATCCATCACATATTCAGTTTTAAACAGGGGGAATCAGAATATTTATTAGTATCGCGGGTCTACACTCAGTTTTCAGGCTTAGCACTGGATTTGTATGAATGATATTTTCCAATATAGTTGACTGGGTCAGATATAGGTCAGAAGCGTTTTATTAGTTCATGCATGGCCTTGGGGGTTAACGAAGAATAGTGCTAATCGCAAGTGAATCAAAATCTAGCCATTTTAGTCTAGACATTTTCGTGGGAATATGATCCGGCTGAAGTGGCTCGGCATCTTACGATGGTGACTGCAGCTGCCCGTGCCGGGAGGGGTCTTCTGGGTTTTAGTCCCCGATGGCGCGGTGGTAGGATATTTTCGCCACTTATTGCTACAGGTAGCCAGGCAGATGATCAGTAGCTGTCTGATACGCGAAATTCGTGTTGACCAGGCTCTTGATTCGTAGGTTTCCTGCTTGTTTTTGTTTTTTTTTTTCCATCAAATACAGCGTATGCTGAGCAGAAGATCAATAAAGGGGTGACAGGGGCGGGGGGGGGGGGGGGGGGGGGGCGGGGAGGGGTGGGGGGGCGGGGGGCGGGGGGGAGGGGGCAGGGGGGGGGGGGGGGGCGGGGGGCGGGGGGGGGGGGGGGGCGGGGGGCGGACCAGCGCGCTAGTCTTTCCTTTCTCGCATTGCCCTATGCCTCACTCCCCTGCCCGCCACTTACACAACGTACACTTAATAGAAATGTACATCTACACTACTTTACAGGAACTATTAAAATTGTATTAAATTTCAACCACTTTTGGTGCGCTATGTGATAGTCTGGTATAGAGAGAAAATATTCATGCACTTTTTTGTGACAGAAACTCCTTTTGTAGTTTCTGGAAATTATTATTCGTAGGCAACGCTATTATTGGTAGAAATTACTTCACGTTCATATTTTTTAGAAATTCCTATTCCCTTTTCAATAAAGTAAGAAGTCTTGATCTAATGTAAGGCGAATGTCAACACAATGAGTTTTCAAGTCAAATATTAATAAACCACGCGCAGGGGGCGCAGCGA
This sequence comes from Gryllus bimaculatus, assembly GCA_017312745.1. Taxonomy (NCBI): domain Eukaryota; kingdom Metazoa; phylum Arthropoda; class Insecta; order Orthoptera; family Gryllidae; genus Gryllus; species Gryllus bimaculatus. The sequence goes on from BOPP01000013.1 coordinate 4,859,132, forward strand.
CACTTTGTTCTCCCGTGAGGCAATTCAATACCTCAGTGCTTCTGCTTCGGAACATTAGCTGTTTGCCGACTCCACCTTCTTCGCCCTCTGCTTCTTTTATTTATCCGTTACATCCGATAAACGCAGAAGACATTAATTGTATTGCGTGCACGGAATCGGCATAATTTCGACAGTTGGTGAGCAGCTCCTGGTGACGAAAGTGTAATAAAAATCTTGTTCCTATATGTAGTAAGAAATTACTGTTCACTACGAAATTTAATTTTTTAAGTGGCCCGAAGACATTAGTCATTATTACACTCTGCCTTGACAAAAGTTGGAAATTTTATAACAGTGATAAGCACATTGCTGAGGCCACGAGCCCCGTTGAGAAAGGACGTTGCAAATTATATAAAGGTTCATTGTTATAAGGCAAGAGGTTTTAACAAAGATCTAATGCATAGGCCGACTTTAAAAAAAATCGAAGAGTAATAGACATTAAGGCTCCCATTTTTTTACCGTGGCTCCTTGTTGCCAGCAAAAATTGATTGTTGGCAATACGGTTCGTGTCAGCCTCGTCCTGTCCGTCTGTCTATCTCTCTGGTCTATCCTCTCTGTCTATCGTCCTGTCTGTCTGTCTAATCTGTCTGTCTGTCTGTCTATCTATCTGTCTGCCTGTCTGATGCTGGTCTGTCTGCTGTCCTGTCTGTCGTACCTGTCCTGTCTGTCTGTCTATCTGTCTGTCTGTCGTATCTGTCTGTCTTGTCTGTCTGTCTGTACCTGCCTATCTGTCTGTCTATTCAGTTCTGTCTATCGTCTGTCTATTCTGTCTGTCTATGCTGTCCTGTCCTATCTGTCTGTCTATCTGTCTGTCTGTCTGTCTTGCTGTCCTGTCTGCGTCTGTCGTTTATGCTGTCTGTCTAGTTCTTGTCTCTGAGCTATGTCTGTCTGGGTTATCTGCTGTGCTATGCTGTCTGTCTATCTGTGTGTCTATCTGTCGTGGGTCTGTCTTATCTTCGTCTGTCTATCGTGTACTGTGCGTATATAGATATCGTTCTATGGCTGTGCTGTCTATCTGTGTATCGCTGTCTAGGTCTTATCTGTCCTGTTACTAATGTCTGTCATATGCTGATCTGTCTGCTCACTGTCGTATGCTGTCTTGTCTGCTCTCGTCTGGTCTGTCATGTGCTAGTCTGTCCTGTCTGGGCTGTCTGTCTATACTGTCGCGTACGTACGGTCTGTCTCGTTTTTCTGTCTGTCTCGTGTCTGTCTGTCTCTGTTTTTGTCTGTCTCCTGGTTTCTGTACTGTCACTGTTTCTGTCTGTTCCGTCTGTTTCTGTCTGTTCTCTGTTTGCTGTCTGTCTCGTGTTTCTGTCTGTCTCTGTTCTGTCCTGTTCTGTTTGCTGTCTGTCTCTGTTTCTGTCTGTCTCTGTTTCTGTCTGTCTCTGTTTCTGTCGTCTCTGGTTTCCTGTCTGTCCTCTGTTTCTTGTGCTGGTCTCTGTTTCTGTCTGTCTCTGTTTCCTGTACTGTCTCTGTTTCTGTCTGTCTCTGGTTTCTGTCTGTCTGCTGTTTTGTCTGTCTTCTGTGTTCTGGTCTGATATCTGTATAATCATCTGATCATGTTCTTAGTGTCTGTCTGTCTCATGTTTCTGGTCTGTCTCTGTGTTTCTGGTCTGTCTCTGTTTCTGTCTGTCTCTGTTTCTGTCTGTCTCTGTTTCTGTCTGTATCGTGTTTCTGTCTGTCTCTGTTTGCGTGTCTGTCTCTGTTTTCTGTCTGTCTCTTGTTGTCTGTCTGTCTCTGTTTTTCTGGTCTGTCTCTGTTTCTGTCTGTCAGCTGCGTTTCTGCTGGTTCTGTTTCTGTCGTGATCGTCTGTTTCTGTCTGATCTTCTGTTTCTGTCCTGGTCTCTTGTTTCCTGTCTGTCTCTGTTACTGTCTGTCTCTGTTTTTCTATTGTCTTGTTTCTTGTCTGTCTCGTTTCTGTCTGTCCTGTTTCTGTCTGTCTCTGTTTCTGTCTGGTCTCCTCTGTTTGCTGTCGTCTCTGTTTCTTCTGTCTCTGTTTGTCTGTCTGTCTCTGTGTTCTGTCCTCTGTCCTCTGGTTTCTCTGTCTGTCTGCTGGTTTCTGTCTGGTCTCTGTTTCTGTCTGGTCTCCTGTTTCTGTCTGTCTCTGTTTTCTGTCTGTGTCTGTCTGTGTCTGTGTCGTGTGTCTGTTCTCTGTCTGGTCTGTCTTTCTGCCCTGTCCTGTCTCCTGTCTGTCTGTCCCGTCGTGTCCTGTCTGCTCTCTGTCTGTCTGTCGTCTGTCTGTCGTTCTCTGTCTGTCTGTCTCTGTTGTCTGTCTCTGTCCTGATCCTGTCTCTGTCCTGTCTGTCCTCTGTCTGTCTGGTCTCTGTCTGTCTGTTCTCTGTCTGTCCTGTCTTCTGTCTCTGGTCTGTGTCTGTCTGTGTCTGGTCTCTGTGCTGGTCTGTCTTCTGTCTGTTGTCTACTGTCTGTCGTTCTGTCTGTCTGTCTCCGTGTCTGTCTCTGTCTCGTCATGCTCTGTCTCTGTCTGTGTCTGTCTGGTGGTCTGTCTCTGTGCTGTCTGTCTCTGTTCTGTCTCTGTCTCTGTCCTGTCTGTCTCTGTCTGTCTTGTCTCTGTCTGTCTGTCTCTGTCTGTCTATCTCTGTCTCTGTCTGTTGTCTGTCTGTGTCTGTCCTCGTCCTGTCTTGTCTTCTGTCTGTCTATGCTCTGTCTTCTTGTCTGTCCTCGGTCTCTGTCTGTCTATCTCTGTCTATCTCGTGTCTGTCTGTCCTCTGTCTGTCTGTCTCTTCTGTCTGGTCTCTGTCTGTCTGTCTCTGTCTGTCTGTTCTGCTCTGTCTGTCTCTGGTCTGTCTGTTCTCTGTCTGTCCTGTCTCTGTCTGTCTGGTCTCTGTCCTGTCCTGTACGCTCTGTCTGTCTGTCTCTGATCTGTCTGTCTCTGTCTGTCGGTCTCCTGTCTGTCTGTCTCTGTCTGTCTGTCTCTGTCGGTCTGGTCTCTTCTGTCGCTGTCTCTGTCGTGTCTGGTCTCTGTCTGTCTGTCTCTGGTCTGCTCTGTCTGCTATCTAATCTGTCTCTGTCTGTCGTCATCCTGTCTGTACTGTCGTCTGTCTGTCTGTCTCTGTCTGGTCTTGTCTCTGTCCTGTCTCTGTCCTGTCTCTGTCTGTCTGTCTGTCCTCTGTCTGTCTGTCTGTCTCTGTCTGTCTGTCTGGGTCTGTCTGTCCTGCGTCTCTGTCCTGCTGTTCTCTGTCTTGTCTGTGCGTCTGTCTGTCTGTCTCTGTCTGTCTGTCTCTGTCCTGTCCTGTCTATGTTCTGTCTCTGGGTCTGTCTCTTTCTGTTGTCTCGTGTCCGTCTGTCTCTGTCTGTCTGTCTCTGTCTGTTGTCTCTGTCTGTCTGTCTTGTCTGTCTGTCTCTGTCTTCTGTCTCTGTCTGGTTCGTGTCTCTGTCTGTCTGTTGTCCTGTCTGTCTTTGTCTGTCTGTGGTCTGTCTTCTAGTCTGTGTCTGTCTCTGTCTGTGTCTGGTCTGTCTGCTGTCCTGTCTCTGTCTGTCCTGTCTGTCACTGTCTGTCGTGCTGTCTGTCCTGGTCCTTCTGTCTATCTATCTCTGTCTCTGTCTTGTCTTTAAACGAAAAGCAAGGTTAAAGAATGTGTGAATGTTGCGCCAATTCTAAGGCTAGAGGAGTTTTGTGGTCCCTGCCTACTCTCCGCACGTTGTTGTTGGCATCAAGACCACGTTTGATAGCAACGCGCCGTCGTCCCACCGTTCGTGTTTTGCGGGCTCCCCGGCGTCGGTGGAGCCTGAACGGAGCCCGCAGCCGGGCGCACGACGACCGCAGGAGTGGGTCAGCGGGTGACCTCGTAGCGGCGCCCGCCGGCAAGATGCTTACTGCGGACGTTGCGGTCACCGGAATGACACGCGTTCGACCTCCCAGGCGAATCATGGGTACCTCGTAACAAGTAAACTCTCTATTCATTTCGAAATTTTCTCCCAGGCAGGGATGCGAAAAACACATGGATCGATATACTACAATAAGCAAAAATCGACGTAGTTAATGGATGTGTGGCTTGGTTTTGGATCGTTTTTATCAGAACCGATATGTTTTTCCCTGGCGTAAGCTCTGTAGTTTTATGCATTTCATCAAGATATTAGCCTGCCTGTTATTTAATGAGGCAAGTCTGTGTATTTTTTTAATGATTTTAAAGTATTTTGAAGTGAGTTGTGTTGTTTACGTTTACGCGAATCATATTTTTTTTTGTAATTTATCATGTGCAAGAGGTTAAAAAAATTTATCTAAATTGTAAGCTTTGGACATTGATTTCAAATTAAGATATTTTGAAGAAAGGAAATTTTTCAGAAGAAGAGAAGGTATTTGAAATATTCAGCAAGTACAACTGACTGGAAAATTATTTTTAATTTTCCTTAGCCATCCTAACAACCCCCTTCCGCGAAGGAACAAAAAAACCACTCTCTTAACAATTTTTTTGCGAGTATGAATTCCCCCGCCCACTTTTTTTACATGTTTATAAATAATACTAATGTTGTAGTTTTTGAAGCATGGCTTTGAAACTTTTCTTCGGAGAAATTTCCAAGGGGGCAATGAAATATTTGAGTTACATAGTATCGCGTTTTTTTCGAACCTTCTGCATTTAGTTAGTTTTTAAAGAGCATAATTGCTCCTGGGAATGTTTCTAGGTCATGTAAGAGAGGTAATTGTATGCAAGCCTTCGCATTCTTAGAATGAAACATGATCATGATATTGTTTCTCTTTTGCTAAGGTTTAACTACACAATTTCCACGAAGCTAGTGTGTATTTCATCTTTGTTTAACATTCACCGGAAAACAATGGCACACACTGCTGATACATTCCTATTTCTTTGTGACTGAAACCTACAATGAAGAGAATAAATGATTAAAATGTCACCTGATATAACGTTTCAGGAAACAGCTAATGAATCCGTTTAGCCGTTTTTATCGTACGTGTATGGATGTGAATGCATATGTTGCAGAATGTCCTATTGCAAATAGTCGCATGTGAAGAACAACATATCGTTTCGCTACAAGTAGATGGTAGCATAAAGCTAGATTGTGGGTCTTCAAATTGTTCTGTAATGACCTATGAGTATTCTTAAAGGGGAAACTTTATCGTTGCCTTATACAGTTTTATCCAAGCTGAACTACTATGTTAAGATTCAAGGATGTAGGCTATGAATGTTTCCTACTAAAAGGGGCGTCAACGTACAAACTTCTAGTCTGAGGGGCGAATAGTTAACAAGACACAAGTCGGCTCTTTGAGCATGTACAAAATTTAAATATTATATATAAAATAATTTAATCAAAAGCTAAGAACAGTAATACTAGAGGCCCTAAAAAGGGGTCAAGATATGTAATTGTATTGCCCTTCATTGTTTTTGCCATTTTCGTTTTTGTACGCGTCTCCGCGAAACTCCACGGCAGGTTTTTGCCCATTGGTACCACTTTCCCGTTTTCAACTAGCAAGTGCCTGGGCTATTGGCTATCCGCTGTCCCAAACCGTTGTTCATTCTTTGTTCAGCACGAAAACTCCCTTTCATGAAGGCGAGAAAGAGACGCCTAATTGTCTTGTAGAGAATAAATTCTGAACATTACAATTGATTGGTTATCTTGAGGCTTTCCCGGGGCGGTTTCAACTGTATTAAGAGGCTGTTAGTCCGCGAAACATAGTACAGTGCTCTTTATCGCGGAAGTGATCTTGCCCTGCTCGGTTGGACCACCATCCGTCGCGATCAAACGTCGGCTTGCGAGGATTGTTTTCCCTACCATGATAATCCTCCTCGCAGCGAGGTACGTCCTGCCTCAAGCCGGGGACAAGCCTGCTGAGCTCTCGAACTGGCCCTCTGTCGTGTGCATGATGGTGTAGTGCCTGTCAGTATAGATGTGAGTCGTGAGGGGTGAGGATAGGATACTTGCGCGTACCATACGGTTTTTGTAACATACAGGAAAAACATGCTGATCTCTACGGAATATTGAGCTATGTCCGCGAAAAAATGACGTGCTCACAAGATCAATATTTATGACATAGTTAACGCTTGTAGTATGTAAAGTTCATCGGCGAAGCTTCGACCTTTGGACCTCCACGATTACCAATAAATAATCAACTTTTTAAGTCTGTGCAAGCGGCAATATCGCAACACCAGAATTTCGCAAACTAAGAATAAAAATCCAATTTCTGCCATGACCTGAGTAAGTGAAAATGTTTGAGGGCGGTTTGATGACAAAATGAGAGATTTACACGGGCTGATAAATATCAAAATAGCTGCACTATTATCAACAAGATGTTCTTAAAACTCAAGATATCGTTTTGCTACAGCACTAACTTCGGATCAGTCATCAAAAGTATTATACAATTTTTAGGACCCAAACGGTGGGCATGAAATTACATGTCCCTATTTAAATTAGAAGTAAAGAAGCGGTGTTCTGACATATCAATACTATAACGCACATGATGTAAGAGTTTCAGAAAAAAACCGCTTGTGAGTGGTGCAGTCTATTCTGAAGACATCAATAGTTGTACTATTTGTCCACAAAACGGTGGTACTATTGACGATTTAAGCAAAAAAACAGTATCTTGTCGCCCAACAATCTTCCCCAGAAACAACGGATACCGCCCATTGAACGTGGACATCCCGCAAGTTTCATTTTCTTGCCGCGAAGTCGAGCATTTTTATTTTCGCCCAGTTTGGCAGAATACGCCCAATATGGCATCCCTGGTTAGTGGTGGCTGTTCAGATTCCGGAGAGAGGTAGGGCCTCCAGCTGTGGCGTGGGATGGCGCCATGCGGTCCGCACGCGCCCTGTGGATTAGACGCCCAGCGCCCCCGTGCGCCGGCACACGCGCCGCACGCCGCCCCTTCATGCTCCGACCGCCTCTGTTCCCCCTGTGATCTCTTGTGTCAGCCTCCGTTCCCTACGCCTCGGGGTTAACCTATTCCTTTCTAACTTGGTGCGTTCATAAACCGCGGTCCACTCCGGATCGGTTTCCGCAGTGAAGTTTAACCGCCCCAACGCTTCAGGCACGACGCTGGTCCCTGTCCGCTCTATCCAGCCTCAACCTCCTTTGCCACAAACACTTTACTACGTATTGAACATAGAGAAAAAGGTACTGGGTTTCACTGTATGAACTACTTCAATGATTTTTTAAAAAACCTCTACCCGCGAAAGTTTCCATAAGAAGCCGCGTACCAATTTAAATTTATTTTACTAAAAATTAGACGCGGTAAAGGGCCATATTTTTTCTTACCATGCCTGGAGAAGAATAATCTCTGTTCTCAGACAGGTCGGCGGATCGCGCGGGGAGGTAAACTAAGGCCGCTCCCTCTCCCTAAAAATGTTTCAAGAGGACTATTATTTTAACTTTTCATGGACACGTTGATGGAAAATATTTTCAAATAATCCGATTGGAAACGAATAAACGTATTGGGCTGCTTGAGCTGAGGTAGCCTGCGAACATTTACGAAATCTGTTTACTGAAACCATTCGACCAAAACATTTTGAATTTTCCCTCCAAATTTCATCCTCTGATCCGCCCTGAATTATAATATTAGATATTTTTCTTGTATTTAAAAGTGGTTTGGTGGGGGTTTATCTCACTGTGGTCGATTGAAACGAACATACTACTGAGGACTGGCCCTTTTCCATCCCGCCAGGCCCATCCTCTCGGCCCGTCACCTGCCGCGCGGACTCCCCCACGGCGCCCCGCCGCTGGCGCGTCGGCGTGGACGGCTTTTGGCAGATTGCAAAAGGCTTAAAGGCCCGTGGCGCACGATCCGCCTTTGTCCCTCGAAACACCTCTTCTCGGAAAAATCCTTCGCGCTTGGGATTTTCGTCGCGTTGGGGGCTTTGTTCTGATTCGCTTTGTTGGGTTTTGGGAAACGTTGGAATTTAATTAGCGTTGCTCGGGGGTGCTAGAAGATTCTTCAGTTTTTTGGCCACTGGTGCCAATCTTCTAATTTCATTTGAACCGGTCCGCACTTAATGGCATCGAATTGCTTCTGAGGCAGGATTCCGCCGTCTGCGTTGTGATTTTCCCTGAGATTCTAACAGTCAATATAAGCATTCGTTCCTTTATCCTCTGCTGGATGTAGCCGTATCAACTCATTTGTTTCCCTAAATGACACATTCAGCTGTAAACAGACTTCGCATCAAATGCTTAAGACAGAATGCGCCACATACCAGTGTTCCGATTTGGCTAATATATTATTATTATCAAAGAGCCAATGAAGAAATTATTTCAGGGAGGTCATTTTTTCGTTCAGTTCAAGACTACTCGGCTTCTCCCCCTCCCGCACTTCACTTAACGCTAGCCTGTGTTGATCGCAGAAGCTATGCGAGGGAATCAATTAGAGTTGCTGGCAATTTCATTAGCGGGATTTTTTGTTTTTGGTGGCAGTTTTAGCAGAGAAGAATTAGTTTTGGAATTCAGTCACTATAATTAATATCAATACACCATCACTGCTGCAATTTAAGGCGATTTTTCGCACGTCCGCTGGCGTGTTAGATCCTCTCTCAATTGGTACTAAAAGTGAGTTTGCTCTCACATCTTGCAATTTTATTACCAAAAAAATTGTTTTGATATTGCCAATTAATATCTGTGTCACTCTTTTAAAATGTATTACCCTCAATTTTCAGACACGAATATTTTCTTGTGCATATTATTGATTATTTGTGTTATTCATACTACAAATATTATTACTTTATTATGGTAACTTATTGAGCGCTCTGAATATCGCAAAAGCATGTAGTAGCATCATAAAGGGAAGGAAGCGCTTTGGTCGTACTGCATCGTAATACATTTTGCTGTAATTTTGAATGTTTTGTGGAGCCGCTCTTCTCGATCAGATGTTTTTGATTTACTGCAGAACCCAACTGCTTAGAAACCGTCAAAACGTAATTCTGTGTGCCTCATGCGCCGAAAAACCGTTTCGGTTCACTTTGGCAAGGGTTACAAGAACCGTTTTACTAATCACAGGTGTTTTTTCGAGTTCCGATCTCGAGCTAATTCGATTGCTGAGAAGCAATACGGTGCGGGCATATTGGAGCATTTAAGCGAATTTAATTCTTGTGTTGGGTGACTTCTGTTTTCAATAGACCGCTGCTACCATCATATTACCAACTTATTCACATTATAAGTATTGGGATTTTGGCAAAAGGTTCAACGTACATTTTGTACAAGGTTTGTACACATGGTTGTATTTTCAAAAAGACATGTTTTCTCTTTTCCTTACAATTTTAAGTCCCGCTTTTTGTTACCAAAAACAAACAGTAACATATGCCAGTAGTATCTGCGATGTATTCACTGTTTCTTACACTAGTAAAAAAACAGGTTTAGTGTTGGGGATTAAAGTTTTTTGTTTTTGCAAATGTTTTATTCGCCTGGACAATTAAATTAAGAATTAGTACTATATATATTTTTTGTTGTCGACCAGTTTTTACACTCCTAGATTTCACGAGCCGGGTGTTTACCATACTTCCCCTGGCCGCGAACCCTCCTTCGACAGTTCTCCTTATTCCATTCCCGATCCCTTCCCCGTCTCTATGGTATTCCACTCCTGTGTCCCTCGCTCGGATCAACATCCCTTCCGCGCCGTCAAAGACAGAACGATCCGCCGCTCCCATTCGTTCCCGATCCCTCCCAACCATTCCCGTAAAACCTCCCACCTACTCACCACCGCATGCCCCACACGCTCCCTGCCACGCACTTTCTCCCCTTAGTTTCCCGGATTACGCCCTTTCGACTTTCCTGATTCCGCTCTTCGACCGGTACTAAACCTCCGACCAGACCCCGTCCCGATCCCTACGTGATAGCACGAACCACTGACCCCGTTCTCCGCTCGATTCCGACGCCCTCATGACCGTTGGGCGATCGCATTGTCGATCTTCTCACAATTTGCTCCCGGACCAATCTCCCCGGCTCGTCTCCATTCCCTGAAAACGCGCCGCGCTCACTGCGTTCCGGCGAGTCACGTTACCACAACCTGTTTTGGACCGCTCGCCAAGCGCAGCACGTCGCGGGCGGCGCGCTGCTCGAGGGGGCGGGGTGGGGCGGGGGCGGGTGGAGCCGGGGGCGATATAGCGAGGCGCGCGCTGGGCGCCGCGGCGTGCGTGCGTTCGCTTAGCGGGATGCGCGCGTTCGTGCCGCGGCGGGGAGAACGGGTCAGGTGGGTTCGGTGCTACACGTAGGGATCGGGACGGGTCTGGTCGGGAAGGTTTAGGTACGGGTCGAGAGCGGATCAGGAAAGTTCGGAAAGGGCGTAATCGGGAATAAGGTGAGAGAGTGCGGTGGCGGGAGCGTGTGGGGATGCGGGTGGTGAGTAGGTGGGAGGGTTTTAGGGAATGGTTGGGGAGGAGATCGGGAACGAATGGGGAGGGGATCGAGCGCGGAAGGGGATGTGATCCCGAGCGAGTGAGGAGTGGAACCATAGAAGACGGGGAAGGGGATCGGGAATGGATAAGGAGAACTGTCGAAGGAGGGTCGGGCCAGGATATGGTAAACACCCGGCTCGTTGAATCTAGGAGTGTTAAACTGGTCGACACAAAAAATATATAATAAGTAATTTGATATTTTGTCAAGGGAATAAAACATTTGCAAAACAAAAAATTTAATCCCAACTCTAAACTTTTTTTACTAGTGAAGAAACAGTGAATACATCGCAGAATATGCATATTTACTGTTTGTTTTGGTAACAAAAAGGGGACTTAAAATTGTAAGGAAAAGAGAAACATGTCTTTTTGAAATGACAACATTGTAACAAACCTTGGTACAAAATGTACGTGAACCTTTTGCAAAATCCCAATATTATAGGTGAATAAGTTGGTAATATGATGGTAGCAGCGGTTATTGGAGAAGTCACCCAAAACCAAAATTAAATTTGTTGAAATTCCAATATGCCCGCACGTATTGCTTCTCACATCGAATTAGCTCCTAATCGGAACTGAAAAACGATGTGATATTAAAACGTTTGTAACCTTGCAAAGTGAACCGAAACCGGTTTTCGGCGAGAGGGCACACAGGAATTACGTTTGACGTTTCTAAGCAGTTGTTTCTGCAGTAAATTCAAAACATCTGATCGAGAAGAGGGCTTCCACAAAACATTCAAAATTACAGCAAAATGTATTACGATGCAGTACGACCAAAGGCTTCCTTTCCTTTATGATGCTACTACATGCTTTGCGATATTCAGAGCGATCATTAAGTTACATAATAAAGTAATAATTTTGTAGTATGAATTAACACAATAATAATAATATGCACAAGAAAATATCGTGTGAAAATTGAGGGTAATAGATTTAAAATATTGAACAGATATTAATTGGCAATATCAAAACAATTTTTTTGGTAATAAATTGAGAGATGTGAGAGCAAACTCACTTTTAGTACCAATTGAAATATTCTGATACGCCAGTCTGACGTGAAAATCGCCTTAAATTGGCATGATGGTATATTGATATAATATATGATTCAAAACTAATCTCTCTCTAAATGCACTAAAAACAAAAAATCCGTAATGAAATTCAGCAACTAATTGATTTCCCTCGCATAGCTTCTCGATAAAGTAGTGTTAAGTGAAGTGGGAGAGGGGAGAAGAGTAGTTTGAATCTGAACGAAAAATGACCTCCCTGAAATACTTTCACATTGACTCTTTGATAATTAATAATATATTTAGCCAAAATCGGACACTGTATGTGGCGCTTCTTTCTTAAAGCATTTGATGGCGAAGTCTGTATTTACACTGAATGTGTCATTTAGGGAACAAATGAGTGATACGGCTACATCCAGCAGAAAAGGAACGAATGCTTATATTGACTGTTAGAATCTCAGGAAAATCACAACGCAGACGCGAATCCTGCCTCCAGAAGCAATTGCATGCATTAAGTGCGAACGTTCAAATGAAATAGAAGATTGGCACCAGTGGCCAAAAACTGGAAGATCTTCTAGCACCCTCGAGCAACGCTAATTAAAATTCCAAACGTTCCAAAACCCAACAAAGCGAATCAGAAACAAGCTAAACGCGACGAAAATCCCCAAGCGCGAAGGATTTTTCCCGAGAAGAGGTGTTTCCGAGGGACAAAGGCGGATCGTGCTGCCACGGCTTAGCCTGCAATCTGCCAAAGCGTCACGCCCGACGCGCCCAGCGCGGGGCGCGGTGGGGGAGCCGCGCGGCAGGTGACTGGCCGGAGGAGGATGCGCTGGGCGGGATGGAAGGGCCAGTCCTCAGGTAGTATGTTCGTTACATCGACCACAGTGAGATACACCCCCATCCAAACCACTTTAAATACAAGAAAAATATCTAATATTATAATCAGGAGCGGATCCAGAGATGAAATTTGGGAGGGGAAATTCAAAATGTTTTGGTCGAAGGTTTCATATAACAGATTTCGTAAAATGTCGCAGGCTACACTCAGCTCAAGCAGCAATACGATTTTATTCGTTTCAATGATTATTTGAAAATATTTTTCCATCAACGTGTCATGAAAAGTTAAAATTAATAGTTACTGAAACATTTTTAGGGGAGGGGGTCCCTTATTTACCTCCCCGCGGATCCGCGCCTGTTATAATAGAGATTATTCTTCTTCAGGATGGTAAGAAAAAATATGGCCCTTACCTGTCTAATTTTTTAGTAAAATAAATTTAAATTGGTACGGGTTCTTATGGAAAAACTTTCGCGGGTAGAGGTTTTTTAAATCATTGAAGTAGTTATACAGTGAAACAGTACTTTTTATTATGTTCAATACGTAGTAAAGTGTTTGTGGCAAAGGAGGTTGAGGCTGGATAGAGCGCCGGCGGACAGGACCAGGTCGTGCCTGAAGCGTGGGGCGGTTAAACTTCACTGCGGAACCGATCGGAGTGGACGCGGGTATGAACCACGAAGTTAGAAGGAATAGGTTACGAGGGTTAGGGAACGGGAGGTTGACACAAGAGATCACAGTGGGGAACAGAGGCGGTCGGAGGATGGAATGGGGCGGCGTGCGGGGTGGGCGAGGGGCGCTGGGCGTCTAATCCACAGGGCGCGTGCGGCCGCATGGCGCCATCCCACGCACAGTGGAGGCCTACCTCTCTCCGGAATCTGAACAGCCACAAACCAGGGATGCCATATTGGGCGGAATTCTGCCAACTGGGCGAAAATAAAAATGCCTCGACTTGCGGGAAGAAAATGAAACTTGCGGGATTCCAGTCAATGGGCGGTATCCGTTGTTTCTGGGGAAGATTTTGGGCGACAAGATACTGTTTTTTTGCTTAAATCGTCAATAGTACCCACCTTTTGTGACAAATAGTACAACTATTGATGTCTTCAGATAGATGCACCACTCACGAGCGTTTTTTTCTGAAACTCTTACATATGTGCAGTTATAGTATGATATGTCAGAACACGCTTCTTTATTTCTATTTAAATAGACATGTAATCATGCCCACCGTTTTTCTAAAAATTGTATATACTGATGACTTACGATAGTTAGGCTGTATGCAAAACGATATTTAGTTTTAAACATCTTGTGATAATAGTGCAGCTATTTTGATATTATCAGCCCGTGTTAAATCTCTCATTTTTTAACCGCTCAACATTTTTCACTACTCAGTCATTTGGCGGAATTGGATTTTTATTCTTTTGCGAAATCTGTGTTGGATATTGCGCTTGCACAGACTTAAAAGTTGTTTTATGTTAATCGTGGAGGTCAAAGGTCGAAGCTTCGCCATGAACTTGTACATACTACAAGCGTTAACTATGTCATAAAATATTGATTTGTGAGACGTCATTTTGTTCGCGGACATAGCTCAATATTCGGTAGAATCAGCATGTTTTTCCTGTATGTTACAAAAACAGTATGGTACGCGCAAGTATCCTATCCTCACCCCTCACGTACTCACACTTATACTGACAGGCACTACACCATCACACACGACAGGAGGCCAGTCGAGAGCTCAGAGCTTGTCCCGGCTGAGGGCGGTACCTCGCTGGAGGAGATACATGGTAGGGAAAAATCCTCGCATGCCGACGTTGATCGGCGACGGATTTTGCCAACCAGCAGGGGAAGATCACTTCCGCGATAAGGCATGTACTATGTTTACGGGACTAACGCTCTTAACAGTTGAAACGCCCGGGAACTCAAGATAACCAATCAATTGTAATGTTCAGAATTTAGTTCTCTACAAGACAATTAGGGTCTCTTTCTCGCCTTCATGAAAGGGAGTTTCGTCTGAACAAAGATGAACAACGGTTTGGGACAGCGGATTAGCCAATAGCCCAGGCACTTGCTAAGTTGAAAACGGGAAAGTGGTACCGAATGGGCAAAACTGGCCGTGGAGTTTTCGGGAGACGGTTAAAAACGAAATGCAAAAACAATGAAGGGCAATACAATTACATATCTTGACCCTTTTAGGCCTCTAGTATTACTGTCTAGCTTTGATATAAATTATTTTATATATAATATTTAAATTTTGTAATGCTTCAAAGCCCGCTGTGTGTCTTGTTAATATTCGCCCCTAGTACTAGAAGTTTGTACGTTGACGCCCCTTTTAGTAGGAAACATTCATAGCTACATCCTTGAATCTACATAGTGTTCAGCTTTGATAAATGTATAAGGCAACGATAAAGTTCCCCTTTTAAGAATACTCATAGGGTCATTACAGAACAATTTTAAGGACCCACAATCTAGTTTATGTACATCTACTTGTAGCGAAACGATATGTTGTTTTCATCATGCGATATTGCAATAGAAAGCTTTGCAACATTGCATTCACATCATACACGCTACGATAAAACGGTAAACGGAATTATACTGTTTCCTGAACGTTATATCAGGTGACATTTTAAATCATTTATTCTCTTCATTGTAGTTTCAGTCACAAGAAAATAGGAATGTATCAAGCAGTTGTGCATGTTTTCGGTGAATGTTTAAAAAAGATGAAATACACTAGCTTGTGGAAATTGTGTAGTTAACCTTAGCAAAGAGAAAATATCATGAGTATGTTTCATTTAGAATGCGGAATGCTTGATAAATACCTCTCTTACATGACCTAGAAACATTCCCAGGAGCAATATGCTCTAAAAACTAATAAATGCGAAGGTTCGAAAAAACGAATACTATGTAACTCAAATATTTATTGCCCCCTTTGAAATTTTCTCGAAGAAAAGTTTCAAAGCCATGTTCAAAACTAAACATTAGTATTATTATAAAATTGTAAAGTGGATTCTATACTCGAAAAAAATTGTTAAGAGAAGTGGTGTCTGAGTTGTTAGGATTGGCTAAGGAAATAAAATAATTTTCCAGTCAGTTGTACTGCTGAATAATTTCAAAATACCTTTCTTCCCTTTGAAATTTCCTCTTCAAAATATCTATTTGAAACAATGTCAAAGTTACTAATTTAATAATTTTTTTAACCTTGCACATGATAAATTAAAAAAAAATATTATTCGCGTAAACGTAAACAAAGCAATCACTTCAAAATACTAAAATCATTAAAAAACACAGACTTCCTCATTAAATAACAGGCAGCTAATATCTGATGAAATGCATAAATAAAGAGTACGCCAGGGAAAACATATCGGTCTGATAAAAACATCCAAAACAAAGCACCAATATTAATACGTCGATTTTTGTATGTCGATATCGATCCATGTGTTTTTGCCATCCCTGCCTGGGAGTTCGAAATGAATAGAGAGTTTATGTTACGAGGTACCCTTGATCGCCTGGGAGGCGAACGCGGTGTCATTCCGGTGACGCAACGTCGCAGTAAGCATCTTGCCGGCGGGCGCCGCTAGAGGTCACCCCGCTGACCCACTTCCTGCGGTCTGTGGCCGGTGGGGCTGCGTCAGCTCCACGACGCCGGGAGCCGCAAAACACGAAGGTGGGACGACGCGCGTGCTATCAAAACGTGGTCTTGATGCCCACAACGTGCGGAGAGATGGCGAGGGACCAAAAACTCCTCTAGCCTTAGAATTGGCGCAACATTCACACATTCTTTAACCTTGCTTTTCGTTTAAAGACAAGACAGAGACAGAGATAGATAGACAGAAGGACCAGGACAGACAGCACGACAGACAGTGACAGACAGGACAGACAGAGACAGGACAGCAGACAGACCAGACACAGACAGAGACAGACACAGACTAGAAGACAGACCACAGACAGACAAAGACAGACAGGACAACAGACAGACAGAGACACGAACCAGACAGAGACAGAAGACAGAGACAGACAGACAAGACAGACAGACAGAGACAACAGACAGAGACAGACAGACAGAGACAGACGGACACGAGACAACAGAAAGAGACAGACCCAGAGACAGAACATAGACAGGACAGGACAGAGACAGACAGACAGAGACAGACAGACAGACGCACAGACAAGACAGAGAACAGCAGGACAGAGACGCAGGACAGACAGACCCAGACAGACAGACAGAGACAGACAGACAGACAGAGGACAGACAGACAGACAGAGACAGGACAGAGACAGGACAGAGACAAGACCAGACAGAGACAGACAGACAGACGACAGTACAGACAGGATGACGACAGACAGAGACAGATTAGATAGCAGACAGAGCAGACCAGAGACAGACAGACAGAGACCAGACACGACAGAGACAGCGACAGAAGAGACCAGACCGACAGAGACAGACAGACAGAGACAGACAGACAGGAGACCGACAGACAGAGACAGACAGATCAGAGACAGACAGACAGAGCGTACAGGACAGGACAGAGACCAGACAGACAGAGACAGGACAGACAGAGAACAGACAGACCAGAGACAGACAGAGCAGAACAGACAGACAGAGACAGACAGACAGAGACCAGACAGAAGAGACAGACAGACAGAGGACAGACAGACACGAGATAGACAGAGATAGACAGACAGAGACCGAGGACAGACAAGAAGACAGAGCATAGACAGACAGAAGACAAGACAGGACGAGGACAGACACAGACAGACAACAGACAGAGACAGAGATAGACAGACAGAGACAGACAGACAGAGACAAGACAGACAGAGACAGACAGGACAGAGACAGAGACAGAACAGAGACAGACAGCACAGAGACAGACCACCAGACAGACACAGACAGAGACAGAGCATGACGAGACAGAGACAGACACGGAGACAGACAGACAGAACGACAGACAGTAGACAACAGACAGAAGACAGACCAGCACAGAGACCAGACACAGACAGACACAGACCAGAGACAGAAGACAGGACAGACAGAGAACAGACAGACAGAGACCAGACAGACAGAGGACAGACAGGACAGAGACAGGATCAGGACAGAGACAGACAACAGAGACAGACAGACAGAGAACGACAGACAGACGACAGACAGACAGAGAGCAGACAGGACACGACGGGACAGACAGACAGGAGACAGGACAGGGCAGAAAGACAGACCAGACAGAGAACAGACACACGACACAGACACAGACAGACACAGACAGAAAACAGAGACAGACAGAAACAGGAGACCAGACAGAAACAGAGACCAGACAGAAACCAGCAGACAGACAGAGAAACCAGAGGACAGAGGACAGAACACAGAGACAGACAGACAAACAGAGACAGAAGAAACAGAGACGACAGCAAACAGAGGAGACCAGACAGAAACAGAGACAGACAGAAACAGGACAGACAGAAACGAGACAGACAAGAAACAAGACAATAGAAAAACAGAGACAGACAGTAACAGAGACAGACAGGAAACAAGAGACCAGGACAGAAACAGAAGATCAGAGATAGACAGAGAGATAGACAGACGGACAGACGAGCTGACGAACGTATTGCCAACAATCAATTTTTGGGCAACAAGGAGCCACGGTAAAAAATTTGACTTAATGTATTATACTTCGATTTTTTTTAAAGTGGCCTATGACATTAGATCTTTGTTAAACCTCTTGCCTTATAAAATGAACCTTAATTAATTTGCGAACGTCCTTCTCAACGGGGCTCGTGGCCTCAGCAATGTGCTTATCACTGTTATAAAGATTCAATTTTGTAAGGCAGAAGGTGTAATAATGACCTAATGTCTTCGGCCACTTAAAAAAATTAAAATGTAGTGAAAGTAATTTACTACATATAGGAACAAGATTTATTCACTTTTTCGTCACCAGGGCTGTCACCAACTGTCGAAATATTGCCGATTTCCGGCCACGAATACAATAATTTCTCTGCTTACGGAGTAAACCGAGAAAATAAAAGAGAGAGGGCGAAGAAGGTGGGAGTTGGCAACACTAATGTTCCGAAGCAAAGCACGGGGAGGTATTGAATTGCCTCACGGAGGAACAAAGTGTCTCTGCGCCCCCTGCGCGTGGTTTATTAATATTTGACTTGGAAAACTCATTGTGTTGACATTCCCTTTACATTTAGATTCAAGACTTCTTACTTTATTAGAAAAGGGAATAGGATTCTAAAAATATGAACGTGAAGTAATTTCTACAATAATAGGTGACGAATAATAATTTTCCAGAACTACAAAAGAGTTTCTGTCACAAAAGTGCCATGAATATTTTCTCTTTCCTGAACTTCCTTGCCACAAAAGTGGTTGAAATATTAATACAATTTTAATAGTTCCTGTAAATGTAGTGTAGTGTATATTCTATTAAGTGTACGTTCGTGTAAGTGGGGGGGGTGAGGATTGGGAATGAGAAGGAAAGATAGCGCGCTGTCCGTGGCCCCTTTATTATCGTTCTGCTCCGGCATACGCCTGGTATTGATTGAAAAAAAAAACAACAACAGGAAACCTACGAATCAGAGCAGCCGGTCACTAGAATTCGCCTCCAGACAGCTACTGATCTCGGCCTGGCTATGTAGCTAGTGGCGAAAATCTTACCACCGCGCCATCGGGACTAAAACCCAAAGACCTCCCGGCCACGGGCACTGCAGTCACATCGTAGATGCCCTGAGCCACTTCAGCCGGTATATTCCCACGAAATGTCTAGATAAAATGGTAATTTTGATACTTGCGTATTAGCATATTCTCGTTAACCCCCCAAGGCATGCATGAACTAATAAACGCTTCTGACTATATCTGACCAGTAATATATTGGAAAATATCATTCTACAATCCATTGCTAAGCTGAAAACTGATTTACGACCATTACTAATAAAATATTGATTCCCCCTGTCTTTAAATAATATTTGTGATGTTGATTTGAATATAATTTAATGTTTGTTATTGAAAGCTGTTCAATATTTTAACAGCTTTCAATAACATCCACAAAAACCAGATATTGAATGCCTGGAAGTCACAATTCGACTGCGAAGTTCAATAAAAGTGTGTGTAAATACAATATCCGCATGCCTACAAAACCACACAAACAGAACAAGCCTTCAAAATGTTGTCGTAGGGAAGGATTTGGTGAATGTAACTTTTTAACAATACTAATTCGTGGTGTAAATATTTGCAAACTAGTTAACAATTTTCAACCCATAGTCTTCGGAAACAAGTCTCAAGATATATTTTTGCAACAGGTACATTAACAATAGTATGAAAAATTAATTTGATGTCACTTTTTGGCACAGTTTCACCATTCTTTTTACCACAAATGTTAGAAAAGTAATAACTACATTGTAAGGATTTCCATGTTAAGGCGTTTTCTTCAGAGACAACAAAACGCAATTTTCAGTTTCTGAATCCCTTGGCAGATAATCAAGGAAAATTTCTCACAAAGCAACTTAAGATTGGGACCGTTTGGTTTGGTCAATGCGGAGAGGCGACTAACCGAATACTTCAAAGGATCCTCGGATAATTATGGGAGTAGTCCCTGTAAGAGCAATCACTTGTACAAATAGTAAATGACTGCCATCCTCCTTGCGAGTTAACAAACTCACCGCTCTCCCCCCAATTCTTCATATTCCCATATGATAGGGAAAGGTTGAGTAACCATCCAAAACATATGTTTTTCTAAATATTTCTGAACATTCGAAAAATAAATTTTGGGGGATCTTCTTAAACATTTACTTACAAAAGAAACCCAGAAGTAGGGATATTTGTGAACATTACAATCCTATATTTTACTTGCTCTACTCTATGATTTGAAGAGTATAACATTTCTATTTTTTGCTTCTTTGTTATACACTACGTACATAATAACAACGTAATATAATTCCCGTGACTTATTATTCTTAGTTTTACTATCATGAAGAATATATTCTGGTATGTATGTAGTGTTGTTTAAATGTTTTATCAATAAAGATGTTTAAATTCGAAGATCAACAGAACTCCAATTGTATACGCGAATGCATATATTTTATTTCATTGGCAAGTGTTTTTTAGATTCAGAATTGAATACAACAATGGTAATAAGTCTCGTTCAAATAGCGAAAAATCACATTACCACAGACGTGACACGAAACAGAATATAACGTTACTAACAAAATATGAAACTGAACTTAATCATAACGTAAATAATAGGGATTAAAGAAAATATACATTTCCCACATCACCCCCGACAAGCTTATTCGTACTATAAACAAACTAATTGTGGTGGCACTTTCTTCGGGTATTTTCGTACTGAATAAGTTTATTGATTCTATGTAAGTTTTTAATAAAAATACATTTTAAACTTAACGACAATACTTGAGTATAGAAAGTTACAAGACATTTTGTCGAAAAAAGGTGTTTTTTATATTTTGTTTTTGATCGTTTTAGTTTAAACAATATATTGTTAACACAATTAACCAATTAATTATCACAATTCTTCAAAATAAAGTTCAAACGATCCATGATACACGGAAAGACATTTACAGTAATTCACAGCAAATCACATTGTAGGCATTTAGTTACCTTGAAATTCCGCAAATACATTTTTCCTAGAATTCTTCTATAACAATCTAGAAGATTCTGGGTAAAAACTAGCGTCGACCAATTCTTTTGTCGAGGTGAATCGATATTGTTAACTTCTGTATGAGTCTTAAAATCTATCCAAAAAGGTTTTGTAGCTGAATACAAGCTCAGCCAAAAATAACATTTCTTCCAAAATTATCTAAAAATATTCTTTACAAAAAAGAGAGCATCTCCATCATTAGAGCGAGACACGTCAACTGACGTCTCACTTGCCCCGAATGATGGACCATAAGATGTCTGTGACACACGCAGGTTACCCGATTACTACGTAGGCTAATAATTTAATCCATGCCGCACCGGAAAGGTTGGGTCAGGGACCAACTGATGTCATCACAGTGCCTATGACTGGGGGGTCCTAGGCTTGAGTCTCGACGGTGGCAGTATTTTCGACACTAGCTAGGCAGCTAATATCGAAGTTAGCCGCTGCCTGGAGAGAATGCTAGCGACCCGCGCTCTGATCGACAGTTTTCCCTGGTTTCTCCGATCAACACCAGGCGAATGCCGGAGCAGTTCCCTAAGAAACGGGCCTCGGACCGCACGCGATCTTTCCTTCCTCTTCCTTCTCGTTTCTCACCCGTCACACACACTATCACTCACATGCACTACACTATCACACTTGTCGGGAGCTTAGAGCTTCTTTCGGCTGGGGCAATGCTCCGCTGGTTGGAGGTACCTGGTTGGGGGAAAACCTCGCAAGCCGACGTAGGTGGTGCCAGATTTCCCATTCAGCTGAGGAAAATCATCGCCACTTCCCGCGATACAAAAGTGCACTACAATTTCGGGACTAATGACCTTTGCCGTTGACATGCCCGGAATCACTAATCAATCAATACTTCATGACACTAAGACTTTAGCTATATTAGCAATTTAAAACACAACAACAAAACATTTTGGACCTTAAAGCCTTAAGCCTAGCAGGCCTATTGATTAGAACGACTCCGCGACCGCAAACACTGCGTGCACCAGTCGGCACCTAGTCACCAGTCGGCGAGCGTGCAGGCGAGCGGGCTCTCCAACGAACAGTACGCGCCTTGTTTGCACTTCGCGTGCCATCCTGAATCACTCCCGACAAGGCTGCCCGAAGCAAGAGTCACGTCCGTATACACAGCGGTGCTTTTGTTATTTTAGGATTCGTCATATCGCGCCATCGTTTACAACCCCAACAGGAGAAGCACGAGCATTTCTCGCGGCAATAAAGATTAGGATTTATGTGTCCGGCCATGTTAGCTCACTCCGAAAAGCTTTTGAAGAATGTTTCAGACTATAAAATTCACAGTCAGTTACTTGTCATGCACTCGATAAACTAGCAGACTATGCTTCGAATTCTCCCGAACAATTGGTTTATGACACGGAACAACTGATGAGGGAAATGTTCAAGAAAATTCCATTGTGAAATTAATTGAGCATTATATACTCGCAACATCATTGAATTTTTTTAGTGTTGTACTATTCGCGGTAGAATACAGCTACTTTTGCTTTTATTTAGGAATACATTTTATTTAATTTGTTTGCATTTTTAAATTTTGAATGCATCTAAAATGAAAACCTAATTTTAAATGAATAGTAGTAAAAAACATCTGGCAAGAATTCAATAATGCAATACACTCATATACAAAGTAATAAAGCAAGAAAAATGCAACATTTTGTAATTCTATTTCTCTACTTTCTCGCCATACTACCGTCGAGTCTAGATGTTTAGCCCGAATTCCACAATTATTTTACTTCTAGTTCAAATGATTTTATTTCCTTTCGCTTCTCCAAGTAAACGTAATATCTAAAAAATAAGCACGAAATTTCCATTCAAGATTGTGTTGAAATCTTTATCTGAACGAAGATTTCCAGACGTTTCGAAAGATAGCATAATGGTGTGAGACACTAACAAGCGTGAAAATTAAGGATTTTAATCTGTCATTACAATAATAATAATAATAATAATAATAATAATAATAATAGTAATAAGGTGAAAGAAATTTGGACGTGAGCTTCGGCGTCGACAAATACGTCGGGTTTTCTTCTACAGCTATCACCCCCAACAGAGCACCACTCCAATCGAGACAATGTCTAATATCCTGACTGATCTACCGTTGTGTATGGAAGTGTAGTGAAATAAGTTAAGAATGTATGTGGGCGTGTTTCTGTGTGGTGTGTGTGGCGAACGGAGAGGATAAGGATGAGGCAGAAAAAGCTCACGCCGTCCATGGCCCATTTGTTACGGTACTGCTCCGGCATTCGCCTAGTACTGATCAGAGAAACCACGTAAAACTGCTGATCAGAGCAGCCGGGCCACTATAATTCTCCATTAGACAGTGGCTCTCTATAAACGTCGCTACGTCGGAAATCCCGCCACCGTCGGGACCCGATCATCAGCCCTCCCGGTGAGAGTCGCTGCAGGGGCATCACCAATACTGACTCTGAGCTAACCAAGCCGGTGCGTGCGGCCGACAGTGACCCAGATCGCGGGTCGCGGCGCGCGGAAAGGGCGGGCGGGTGGCCGTGGAACGGACGGTGCCCGCTGCGTCAGCGCATAGCTGCCGCGTCCTGTCGCGTCGTTGTCGGCCGCAGCAGAAGCAGGTGGGGCACGCGCGCGCCCGGCACGCACGCGCACGCACACGCCCCATTCAAGAAGAATGGCGACGCGCTGGGTCTCAGTAAGGGAGGGAACAGTTTTCGAAACCCGATAAATCCTGAGTCTTCGCTAGTTCCCACAATGCGACATTGACGTCGATGTTTTCAAAAATCGATGTTTCTATACAAATATCGATGTTTTAAACATCGATGTATTGAATCCGATGTTTTGGGTTCGATGTTTTTACGTTTTCAATGCTTTGTTCGTGGGTGAAAGATGCCCATAATTATAATTTTGTAAGAGTTTAAAAAAAGAAACAATAACTGATGGTACCAATATCTGTTTGAATTCGATAATAATAAAACGCGATTTGTTGTATCTTGATCAAGCAGATTACCATCCCTTGCTCGAGATAATTTTGATGGCCGAGTATTTCCCTCATTTCCTGTATTTCGCACATTGAGAGACGTATAACTTTGTTTAAAACACGCTAAAACACGAGAGACGATGTTTAAAACATCGAAAATTTTTGGTCGATGTATTTATTTCTTGATTTTGAACATAAATATTTGGCAACATCGTTGTTTTCTTGTCGATGTCGCATCACTAGTTCACACCTTCAATTGGGATACCACAGGCGCTCTTTCGCAACAGCATATTTAGCTACACTCACCATTACCTGATTGCCACTTAACCGAGGTATTCTTAAGAAAATATCATTCATTGAGATCACAGAAGTTACTGCAGTAGCTTTGAGCTGGTGCCTGTGCTTGGTGATGCCGCCATCAATTGAGGCGCTCAGAATAAGAACGGTAGATGTATACGTAAGCTTCCGCGGCTCGAATCCATAAATTCTCGGCTATCAGGGAGATGCCAATGACGCGACGTCTCCCGGATAGCCGAGAATTTAATAACGGTAGATCCCAAACGAACTTCGTTTCGAGATAAATATATTTTTTCTGTTTGCGTTCACGTTTACTTTCACTATGGAAGAAATTTTGAAAGTAGAATTTAAGTTTTTTCGATATCCCAATTCATTTGATATTTCAGCATATGATAGAAGTATTCAGTCTTAAATTAGGATAAATCTGAAATTGTCGGCGCCGTATCAATTACGCGGCTTTGTAACTCAATGCCTACTAAAACGAAGAGATTTCTCCAATTTCAAGGGGGATAGAATCAAAGTATTTCTTGAATGTGAGAACAATGATCTTGATAACCTATGCTGGAGTCAATAGATACATGGCTGTGTGAGAAACGCCGTCCTATGTACAGTTGACGTTTCGGCCTACATAGAACGACCTTCCTCAGGGAGAAATTCTTTGGCTTGGGCCTCCGTCAGGGCCATCCCCATTGTAGACTCCCTCGGAACCACATTGACATTTCAGCCTGAGGAAGGCCGCAGAACGACAGCATATTGGCAACTGTGCCTAGGACGCGGCATTCCCCGGACAAGTAAGTACCTAAAAACTCTTCTTCATTCGCATAAGTGGTTTTTTCTAGAGACCACGTAATTTATAGGGACTTCTGCACCCATCGTCGCAGACCACAGGGTGAGAATCGCTCTTGCTATACTTCGAAATTGTTGAGATCTTCGGAAGAATCACCAAAAAGCGAAACTCACGCCGTCACTCTCTCAGCTAATGGCACAAACAAGAGAAACGTTTTGCCAGCGTTTCTCAGACTGACTTGCGACTTCTTTCCCAATCGTGTCTGAGATGCACGGTCGAACAAGAATGATGGTGTGTGTAGGGGTGGGGGTGGGAGGTACATTCTCCGTAGCAATGCGCACAGGAAGTTTCTCTCGGCCGATGATCAGAGTGATAGTTTTACATTTGCCTCCAAAGGAATGAAGCATTCTAAGGTGATTAAGAACGGGATTTTGGAGAAAATACCAAATGTGATGGTGGTATATGAATTATAAATGTGTGTATACACTGTGCGACAGCCGTCGTCTGCGCCGAGGAGGCTGCAGGTTCGAGTCCTACGTAGACATGGTCGTATTTGTGATTGTCTCGTATCACCCCTCATCATCAACCTATCATTTCATAATTCACACTTCAAGGCTTAACAACCCTCTCGTACTGAGGGATACACTTGAAAAAGCTGATTCTCGACAAATTACACACGTTAATCGTGTAGCGCGGTCAGTAACGGCCTATACGCCAATAATAACAATGATAATAAAAATAATAATAATTACTAGATATGGGCCATGTCAATAGCCATGCTCTTCATATTCAGGATTAGGCTCGCAGACGAACGGTATTCTAAATCCACATCCTTCCCCGCAGAGGCACGCTAGCATGAACATTGGTCTACGGAATCTTCACTTGAATTTTGTGGCCATAACGTTGTCTTACTTGTGAGTACATAACAATGTTGGATACTTGTAATAGAAAAACAGAAATTTTAATACAGAGGGAATTTGTTAAATTGACTGCTCTAATTCCCGGAGCAATTTAAGATGTGACAATAATAATCTGTAAAAAAAAAAGTTAAGCGCCACTAGTTTTCGCATTCATCACTTTATTTATGACCATTTTAAGGAATATTGATAATACCTTGTTGGCTATTTTAACACCCTGATATTTGGAAAAGATGAGGCAATACTTACTTAAAATGTTATTTAGCTCCAAGAAATTTTGTAAAGAAAATTAAGAACGGAAAATTCTCCCTTCACCACATGTTTCGGGTAATTGACTGCAAATTACCATATTTTCGGTTTCAAATATTGGGTTCGCTGAACTGGTATAGCAGTATAAAACCTTGCGTGAAAGTTAACGTCATCACCTATTATTAAAGAAAATGTAGTCCAGCAGATTTCTTTTCTTTTCTGTTATTTATAGCAAACAGAATTACTACACAATTATTTACGACAAAATACAAGGATGTTGCCTTTATTTTCAGTACGATAGTGGCATTCACTTCCGTAAGTCTAGGAAAGTGCGAAGGTTTATTTTCTTTAAATTAAAAAGTAAATTAATGAGGGCTTATTGAAACATTGTAATGTGAATATCTCATATAAATATGTAAAATATTACAGATTTTACCGTGTACTGAAAATGATTTGATGCTACCCGTTCAAGGTGTCAAACAGTGAAAATATGAGAAAATTTGTAAGCAAGACTTATTATTATTAATATAGCACTTTCTCTCCCAACCATTTCTCCCACTTGCACATTACACTTCTCTGGGCACGAATTATCTATAGCCTTCATCGACTTTAGCATAAATTAATGAAATGGTTTCCTTATAATTATACAATAAATTAGGGATGTAAAAAGAATAAGCATAAAAGGAAAAGAAAAAATACGAAAATGGAAGGAGAAAAGAAGAAGACAAGTCAAGACAACGAGAAAAGAAGATGACAACGGAAGGAGAGAAGTTGTCAACAGCAGAGGAGGAAAGAACCCCAAAGAAAAGATGAAAATGTACGTCAAGAAAACGGAATGAAAGAGTGGAGGAGAGAAGGAAGAAGAGGAAAACTGATGTGTAAAGGAGAGAAATGAGAAGAGAAGAAAAGAAAGGAAGATAATAAAAATACACATACGACACCAGGCTGTCAGTGAAGCGAGACGTGTGTTTACAACCTTTCCGTTGGCGCTGTCCCGCGTTTTGACGGCTTTTCTGGGCAGCCACCCCCGCGGCCTGGCAGCATCCCCTCGCTGGGAAACGTGACCGCAGCGCAGTTGGGGTGAGGGAGGGGGTGGGGGTGGGCCGGGGGCGGCCCCGGGGCGCTCGCGTGATCCCTTGTATACACGGGGCGGGCGGGCGAGGGGCGATGCGTCCGTCATCCGACACCCCGGGCGGCATGGCCAACCCCGCGACGCCACGAGGGCGCAATGTGCGTGCGATCGCGCAGGGCGACGCGTCTACGGCTCCTCCACAACGAATTACGAACTTCATGAAACTTTTGTGCTATGCATTTGCCAAGAACTAAACAATTTTATTTGAATTGAAAATATTTAAAGAAAATTCAAACTACTAGATTTGCCAAAACAGATTTTATACGACAATATTCCCCGGTCAAATATTTTTGTTTGTGTCTCGAATCTACTGAATGTTCCATGGTCCCGCAACAGCGTATGCACACGTGAAACGCAATCGTTTTGAACGCCAATAAATTCAGCTGGACCTACATTGCCACTCACCAAACATCGCTGCCCGTTGGCGTCTCTCTTCAGGTAGTTTACATAAACACACCAAGTTTAAACACAAGTAAATATATTATTCGTGCATTATTGTAACCAGAATCAATCGGTAAATATTAAGTTCTCCGCTTCCGCGAATATATTTTGTTCCTAACATTAGAACCACCGATTAATTTGCTGGAATACCCTCCTCAAGGGTTTGCCAAACTTCCAATATCCTGAGGTCGCTATTATTTGGGTTTTAAAACCAGAATGTGATATTAATATAACCGGCCTACACTCCGGCGTCAATTCATTAGCGAACTCTTTCGTCCATCTCAACAAACTCGACTGTAACTGACGCTACATCCCTCAATTCTCTTTTAATGTTCATACAACTCGAACAAATTTATATTTTTATTTCGTAACCGTTTGATTATTTTATTTGTTTATTTGCCTGCTTGCCGGATGTTGGAATTTGGATAACAACGCGAATATATCCACGCATGTAATATACTAGAGGAAAGTCACAAGTAGTTGACCACTCTATTGAACATTGCTATTAGCCAGCAAATTTACTTATTTGCTCGTAGGTAATAGAATGTAATTAAACATTAATTAAAATATATGTTTTTCAGTTTTAACAAAATTAGCATGCCCACTCGGCATCTAAATCTGTTATTCTTGCTGTGTGTGTTTTCCCTGTGAATTCCGAGTGTAATAGGACATTTGGAACCTTGTCAATTAATTTAGCTTTGATTAAAATTCTTGACGATAATCGGACAACTAACTATTCGTCCTTATTTTCCCCCCACTCCTAGATATCAGCTAGAATTACATAACTGTAATTTGGAGGCCTGATGCATGCAATAATTTGTTATTGTCTGAGAAATCGTGTTTAAATATACCTATCATGTCATGATTAATGATTTTGCATTTTTGATAACGTAATGCAATTAAAGACCCGGATGCCGTCTAAACATTTTCTGGCCACTACGTCCAATTTCAGAATCTAATAATTTCAGTTCGCTATGACTCAATCCCGATCACTATTAGAATCACATGTCTCTTTGAACTCCGAACGTTGAGTGCCCTTACTTACAACAGTTAAATTTGTTCATACTAATTGTCACCCCGTCCGAGACACAAACCCTAATATTCCGTTTTACGCCCGGTGTCAGTTGCTGTAACCACCGAGTTATCGAGACGAACAACGCTTCGTGAAATTTCTTACACCAGAAGTATTGTCCGATATATAATATTCAATTTCACAACCTTTTTGAACAGATGCGACGGAAATATGTTCTGTACAGTACCGTTTCCATGATGTGACTTATTTACAGCTCTTAAACAATTTACTTGTAACAGAGTACCCTTTTTATCCACCCCTAATCCTTTTTAGGAAATTATTCTTGACTCAGACTTCACAGGGACCCTGATCACCTGGAAATTCCTTCCCCGTTTAGACTCACTAATCATTGATGCAGCATTTGTCGTCACTGCAGCCTTCGCCATAGCCATTACCATCACTATTGAAGCCACTATTGACAATATCGCTGGTTCCACTGTTGCCACTACCGTCGCATCCGCCATTGCAGTAAACTGGTGGGATCAGAGAAATAAGTGAATTATAGAGGTAGTGGGAAATTCTTGGAGATTTTCATTTCGACATCAGAAATCAGAAGTGCAATGCTACTGCAAAAGAAATCGCAAACATCGCAAAACAAGTTGTTGGGATACATTCAGAAGAGACTTTCTATAAAACTTAATTCATAAACTATTTCAAATGCAAAACGTGAATGTAACAGTTAGGTGAATTGGGAGGTACATCTGGAAATATTTCCTGGCAATAATAATTTAGGACCATTGATTAAATTCCTGCACTCGTCTTTAAGGCAACGCGAGCTTCTGTGATTTCTTTTCATCCCAATTATGAATCCCAGATCACAGGAAAGAAATGTTCACAGAAAGTTTAAAAACAGTCGGGAAATTATATTATATTCCTCCATTCATTCTACTTTCGTGTTAGTTGGTGAGAAAGGTCATCGCCTTCCAGACTCACAGTTTGCGTGTCTATACCTAGATCACGAAGAACATTGGTTCTACGTAAATTTGAAACATTAGAACTCTTACTTGCAGTGAAAAATTACAAAAATAAATATTCTATCTTACGATGCTAACATTAATTTTATGCGTTCCACGTTTTTTAGATTATTTCACATTTTTCATAATTGAAAAAAATATTATATTATTTATTTGTTTATTTATACGGTATTAGCTGATACACACTGCAATACAGGATTACCACAACACTACTATTAATGTAATCAGAAAATTTTCTTTAATATAATAACATTTAAAAAAAACCTTTAGCTGGTTTACTTTTTCTAATGTCTCAATCAAATTTTTTATACAATATGGGACCCTAGTCACACAATACAATTCCTGTAGCGTAAAATCATTTCTACCCCATGATGGATAAGCACTTCCTTTTATGATCATATTATTAAAAAAAATCTTGAAATGAAATGACTGAAAAAATCTTTCACTGGCAACTCTCGGTCTGTCCCTTGCAAAGCTTTTATTGGTCAATGCTCAGTTTCCCACATATTCGGACATACACTTTCAAAACCCCACGTATTCTAGTGAAGGCAATCGCTAAGTGTACAAATAATACGCTCTCCTGCGCCAGATTCGAATGAAAACCTCATATCCAGTATGACGTGCAACACGCTAAATCGCCATCAGGCGCCATCGACGTCCCTCTCCTTGCAGTGACTCCATCAGACGGAGGCGACAGCTGCGTGCAATCGCTTCTGTCGGCGTGAAGGGCCTCATCCAGAAAGTCACAGTGGGCCAGACGCGGAGAAAATGAACGCTTGGCGCGGTTCATATTATATCATAGTACGACAGATTTGCTGTTTTCTTCGATGCACAGAAAAACACGTTTCGTCGTGAGTATTTCCGCCCTGAAGAAGATTCAGTTAGGGCTGGGGAAATGTTGATGCACTAGCTCTCAACGCGGCGCCAGCAAACATCAGATTGATTAGTGATTCCGATCCCATCAGCTTCTGTGGTCATTAGTACATTAAGTGTTTGAAGGTTTTTATCACGGCAGCTAGCGGTGCTTTCCCCCTCCCCACTGGGTAGTGAGATCCGGCGCCGACCTACACCTCGGCTTAAGGATTCGTTTTTCAACAGATATCCCCCAATACTGGGACATCGCCCCAGACGGGACAAGCTCTAAGCTCCCGAAATGTATGGAAGTAGTGCGTGTAAGGGTGTGTGTGTGTGTAAGTCAGGGATGACTGATGAGGGAAAGGAAGGAAGGCCTGTTTGTTACGATACTCCTTCGGCACTCGCTTAGCGTTGATCGCAGAAACCAGGGAAAACTACCGATCAGAGCAACCGGCCGCTAGAATCCTCCTCTAGACAGGGACTAAATTCGACCTAGCTATCTAACTAATATCAAAAAACCTATCATCGTCAGAACTCGAACCCTAGCACCCCCCTGTCAGAAGCTCTTCAGTGACATCAACTGACAACATCCGCATGGAGTTGATCTAGAGAATTCACGGAAACGATCGGTGACAACAGTACAAACAGTACAACTCCACAATTCCGCCCCGATGTGCCATCATTCTAAAAAATTACTTTATTAGTGTCAAAGCTTCCCCCTGTCGGGAAACGAACCTTGGATCTCCAGGCTTCAGTGGCAGATTAGCGTCTGCACAAGCTTCCTCCCACCAAGTTGTAGAAACTTCAACATACAAATGAGTAAAGCTGAGAAGTTCATGCATTTGCATATTTTTTTGTTAATAGTTATCTGACAAAAAAAATTTAAATCTTCATGTTTCATGGCAACTTACTCAAACTGAGATTGAAAGCCTTTTCGCAAATAATGCACGTTTTGCATATTATAGTTTTGGAGTCTACAATACATTTCATAGTATACTTTTCCCCCCTCAAGGAATACATTTATTTTTATCATATGTGAAAATTATTCATTCATGCAAAGCATAAAGTTTCTTGATGATCAAAGTATGCGTACAAAGAGCCTTACATGACTAACGGCCATGAACGAAGTGGTAAAAATAGAATTGGTAAATGATAAAAAATGAAGATGAATGACATGATGCAAACATTCATTCTCTGGGTAGGTGGTTCTCACACAATGTATTCAGCACGTGTCAAAATACAAATATGTGTGCATCAAATCATGAGAACTGGAAACGTTTTTTCAAAATACAAGGCGATACTGTATGATAAATGGTGACCCAAGCACAGAAAATCTTAACAAATGTTTATGATATTCTTAATTCTTGATGCAAAATTATATATGCAGAATAGATAGTGTGTGTTTTAATTTGCATACACCCTCTTTCCGGAAGTAGCAGAAACGTGTGAATGTCATTTGCAAAATATATGTTTTTGCAACCTAACGTTGCGTATTTGAAAACATTTCTGCACAATTTAATTTTTTTGCATCACATCTACATGCATATATCAGAGATAAAACGTTTTGTAAACTTCCCGGTCGACCATGCCCGTCAGCCTTTGAATTCAACTTTTTGACCTTGCCCGCTCCTTGACGGTTTTCCGACCACTGTATCCTCCTGTCTACTGCACTGGCTGCCTGCCTTCCCTTTGTTTGCTCGCGGCCGGAAAATGAGAGCGCCCCCCCATTAGCTGAGTGATCAGTCGGGATGCGCGCAGTCAAATCATATCAGCCCACACGCAGACGTACGCCGACGCTGAAAAACGAACAAGCACACACGCAACCGACAGCTTCCACTTGACGCACTGCTCACCTGCGACTATTATTCAGGTTCAAAAATTCATCATCTTTGATTAACAAGAAAAAAAAAGTGAGGAAACCAAATTTTTACGGGAGAAAGTAAAACTACCTCAAATTATTATAGCGCGGTCCGAAAAAATCAGCTTTAATGGAAATTTGTTAATATTTTTAAATGATGATATTGTAATTAATTACGAATTATTTTATAAAAAAAATAGTTACGAACTTTCTAAATAGTCCTGCAGAGCCTTAGATGATGTTGACGTACTTACAAGGTTTTACAATTTTGATTCCTCAATATTTTTCACTACGATTTGTTAAATAAAAACTGAATAAAATGATACTTACGTGGTTTTAAAGAAAGGCGGAACTTGTTTCAGGGTTTCGGGATAAAGCAGAAAATCATATGATTGTACTTTAATTAGTAAATACAAATTATATTACTCCAAAATTTATACTAATTTTCAATTTGATATTCCGTTAACTTCTGACTAAATTCGATACCCTAAATAAAATGAATTATATATAACGTTTAACAATAAAATTACTTTTCGTTTCTGAAATTCCACTGCAATTTAAATTAAAATTTAATTTTCAATTTGTGATTATGAATATTAACGAATCAGTTGAGTTTGTACCTGATCAGATCTGCAGAGTTATTTGGTACAATTTATTTAAGTAAACGTTAAACTACACCGCCTGCCACATGCAGTTATCGCGTTCGACTGTCTCCATCTGTCTCCTAAATTTTTCCACTCCAGCAGGTTGCGTGTGGTGCGTAATGCTCGTTGGTGATCAAGGGAAGTCATCAGTCCGATGCACGCGTGTTTTCGTGTCAGGACAATGCCAGAAAAAACAGCTATGTTGTCACATGTTAGTTTCCATTAAATTAGAAAAAATGCAGATATCGTGCCCGGAGTTTGTTGGCAGAAGATTAGTAAATGCAACCAACAGAGGTCATCAAATCGACACGGATATGCATTCCAGTGTCATGAGTCATTATTAATTGCAAGAATATATGCACTTTGAAGTTTAACCTCCTGATTGCTGGCAGCATTTCTAGAACTCGATGGCGCAGTGACAACCCATGTGCAGTTTTGCTATTATATATGGCAACTAAACACCGAAATTTAGTTAATGTTAGGAATTGTCAGTGAATTCGCACATTAGACAGACCCTTGGGATAAAGATATATGAATACCGATGATCGGATCATTTCGGACGTATTGCGGCTAATACGGATATCGGCTTTAAGGCGCTGGGTAAGATGATTGAGTGTCAGGCGTCTTTTATGATCGCTAGAAGTAGTTTGGCTTAAAATTGCGTGGTAAATTAGTTTATTTGTTGTACAGACATACGGTTGTTTTATGTTAATCCCGAAGGTCGAACCTCGTCGAAACTCAGAAGTGCGTAGGGAAGTGTCAACTGAAGAATATGGTTAGATTAGATGATGATGTGTCAATAGAAATTTACACTCGCACGGTGGAACCAGAAATTACATACTACCTTGCCTCACAATCTGTTCACCAGCAGTTCTGCTCCCTGGTTATCATATAGCTTTCGCAATCCCGTGACACCATCGGCTACTCTAACCAACTCGTGTTGGCAAATATCTTTATGCGACTGAAGTCCGAAGTATGCTTCAAAGCTGTTCGCGCCTCGGACTTAATCCATCCAATGTGTATAATGTGACCATTAGAT
The DNA here is from genome assembly GCA_017312745.1 of Gryllus bimaculatus. Taxonomy (NCBI): domain Eukaryota; kingdom Metazoa; phylum Arthropoda; class Insecta; order Orthoptera; family Gryllidae; genus Gryllus; species Gryllus bimaculatus. The sequence goes on from BOPP01000013.1 coordinate 4,893,192, forward strand.
GGATAATTCACGAATAAGATAGATTCGGTCTTTGGTCGTATAATACATTTAGCAAATTATTTACCGGATTGAAAATAATTGATATTAAGAGGTCTTCAGTTCTAATTCTGATTTTTAGTTAAGCGCTCCAAACACGTAAAGCTTCTTGTGCACGCAGTCTCCCTTGAGAGTAGGTAGCTGCGGTGACAGATGAGGTAAGGAACGAAAGGTTAGAAATTACTGTATTTTTTGGAGGGTATACAGAAACAATTATTTAGATTGACATAAAATATACTGAGAACCAGCTAAAGAACACGAGGAATGTTACCTTATCGCATCGTCTGTGGGTCAGAGGTACAAGACACTATATCACATTTACTCAATGTTACAGGTCAGCAGTTGGAAGATGTTTTCCATCGAACTTGGAAGTGGACTTGGTGTTATTTAAAAGCACTGAAACTCCGCCAACTCCTGATGAACGACATAGTCTCATGTACCTCTGCGTAGTGGACAAGACGGCCATATGATTGTGCCAGTAATATTGTTTCGGTCAAAAATGGACATATTTCTACGTCCATTTTTCATTTTTCAATACTTCCGACTATCAGATATTATTTTCAAAACATACAACTGTACATTACAAACGTAACGAATGCAATCGGGAAGCGCAAAATAATGCGACTGATATATTAATCGTCTCACCACTTGCCACATTAATCTTTAAATAATGTCAATATAATATTTTTTCTCTTCTGGCAACGCGTTGTCACAACTGTGCTCAAGCGAGTCCCCCAAACAACACCACCGGAGAATAGGATAGACGATCAGTGATCGTTTAAAAAATTGAGAAAGAGAACACTGTGTCAACACGGATTATGTTCGTTAACCGATCACCCACCGTGTGTATGTGAGCCAGTCTTGTCCACTTCGGTGGGCGTGCCTATGAGACACGTGCAGAGCACGCGCAGGCACGCCCGTGCGCGCGGTTCCCCGTGCGTGCGTTGCAGTTGCGGATGAAAAATCGCCTGCGTGTGCATGGCTTGCTGACTGGAAAGTGGCTGGGAGTGGCCAAGGCCATCGAATGCCTTGTGGTAGGCGATGGACTTCGCAGTGGCAACGGCGTTGCCAATGCTTAGATCCGGCGCGCCGCGGCGTGGGGGATGGGTAGAGTTATGACCTTTAAACTCCCACGATGCAGATTTTCAAACGTTCGTGAATGTCCACAAATGAACCTTTAAAAATGAAAATTGATTCGTGGCAAGTTTTCTTGAAGTTCTTCCATTTCTCCGACTTCTCATTCTACTATACTTCATTGTCATTCGTGACATCCCATCATAATCATTTATTCATTAATTCATTCAAGGTGTGGCCATAAGTGTTAACAAGTCCGTGAGTCTGAAAGAAAGCTCTTTAGTGACGTCTTCCTCTAGCAACTCTGTGGCCAAATATTCGCGTTTCAAAAGGTTTCAAAATCACTCTTCGTTGCCTTGGTTCCTATGTTTAACGCAGGTACTAACTGAGCATTTACGTCGTTCTGTCATCCTTTGTGATTCATTTCCAATACACGCTGGTTGTTTACTCCGTAGTAAACATTTACAGCTTCCTCATTATGCTTAACGATGCTTTCTATCTCAGTAATTGTGTCTTCATTTGTATCATTAGTATCCGAGGAGGCGTTGAAGAGATCCAAAAGGGTGTCGATACTGCTAGGCCAACTTCGTGGCTCAGCAACATTACCATAGGCGTGCACATAGGGAGGCGAGGGCAGGGAGGCGACGTCAGGGTGGTGGAGTCATGACCCCCCTGAAAATTTTAAAAGGGAATCCCTACATCATAAAACATTTTATTCATGCAATCACCTTTTTAAAAAAATTAAAGTCGCATCAACAGCTAGATCATTAGCGATCACTGCAGACGGGCGTCGCAAATACCTTCTATTGTTGATTTTCTCCTATTTTAACCTGACAATTTTGGGGGTTGTTTTATATATTTTATTTCATATGAGCCATACATACATAAATTTTAATGGGTCAGGGGACTCAGAAATGTAGTTGCCCCCCCACCCCCACCCCCTATGTCCTGTTCTTTTATGCTGCGCACGTCTATGCTCATAACTGATAAATGAGGACTTAATTGGTTTGACGAAAATTTCCTCACCATATCGGCCCATCAGATCGTGTCCTACGCCCATCCGTTGCAGTTCAGTCGATGTACGTGGCGCGGGCAACAGCGCGCGCGACGCGCGACGTGTGGTCTGTGCGCCCGTAGGCGGCCCGTTGCGGATAGCGATCTCCCTAGCGATTGCTAGGAAAGGGCGGGGAGGGCGCTTGTGGCTGCGAATGCAACTCCCAGAAGAGGGCGTAGGCAAGCAATTTCGGCAGCCCAACGCCGCCCGGATGTCGACACGTCAGCCGGAAAGCGCGAGCGATTCGCGATCGGCGTCACGTGGCGGAAGGCACCGCCTCCGTGAGTCACGTGTGCACGCGTCACGTCAGCAGCGCGACCCCCGCCGCCGCCGGAGGAACGAGCACGCGTGCGCGCGTGGGAGGAGGTGCGTGCGGGCACGCGTGTCCTCGCGCCGTCACGCTACGACGCGCAAGGGACTCCGGTCGACCCCTGGCGGTCGAGCCCTGTCCGCTGCCCCCTCGTTTTCCGCCGTGACCTGCGCGACCGGAGCTGACTCTGCCTCCACCCTCTGCTCTTCTCCGCTCCGCCTGTTCACCTTCCTCCTCTCCTCTCCTCCACTCCGTGACTGTTTCCTTGCCGGTGACTGCCGGTGCATCTTCACACAGGCTGAGATGACTCAGTGGCAACGATGGATGGGGCATCACAAACAAAACAGCGATGTTTAGAAACGTCTCGCAAAAAGATAAAAATTCGATCTTTTTAACACTAGAGAACTAACCATTAAAGTTCACGGGGGAAGGGGGGGTAATTTGAGAGTAGTCATGTTCATTAACTTTTAATTGAGATTTATCAGACAACAAAACCAAAAAACATCAGGATTATTAAGAAAAATTCTATTATCTAACTGGATATTTCAAAAAAACATAGGCTGCTTTAATGACGAAAACTCAATTTTATTTCTTTTTCACCCTTAGTCACTTTGTTCTGAGGACTATTCAGTTTATGGACAGCTGAACATTATTTTAGAATTTTGTTATGGTGATCCTTTTTATTTAAAATTAACAACCATGTAAAAACATCGATCATACACCATCGATGTTAAAAACACATCAGTTTGAAAATACATCGATGATTTTACAAAAACAGGAAGCGTCCCCCCCCCCCCGTATAATGGTGGCGATACGGCGCGATGTACACGGTCCCCGTGTGGGGCATTTATCTAATGATGATCTGCCCCCCTGGAGGCACCGCTTAGCCAGGTCAAGATCTAAGCTCGCTCCGACATGTGTGGTAGCGCAGTGTAAGTGTAATAAAGGGAGAGGTAAGGACAAGAAAAAAGAAGGAAAGATAGCGCGCAGTTCATGGACCTGCTATTAATCAGAGAAACCACGGAAAACTACAAGCCAGATCAGCCAGTCTCTAGAATTTGCCTCCAGAAAGCAGCTGAATTCGATCTAGCTACGTTGATAATATAGAAAATCCTCCATCTTCGGCACCCGGCCTCACGGATCTCCCAGCCAGAGTCGATTATAACGTTCGTTCTATCAACTGTTCCCACAACATCCCAGTGACCTGACCCAACTGCGTCTCTTCTTCGCTCCCCGCATCGCTAGAGTTCTCCTCAGCCGCATCTTTTTGCTTCATCGCTTTTCATCTAAGACTCACCGCTCTTTCACCTCCCTTGCCGCTTCACGCATCCTCTCTTTTCCCCGTCCGTTCGTCGCCTCCACCGCCGCCGCGTCTCGCCCGCTCGGGGCGGGCTTCGGCGCGGCGGGCGCGCCATAACCGCGGTCACGCCCCGGGAGGTCCCCGCGTTTTCGCGAGGGGGCGCTTTCCTCCTCCGGCTTCCATTCGCCCCCGCCCGTCTTCGGCGCCGCTCCTGGAGGGTTTCGCCGAGGCCGTCTCTACAGCCCCCGCGGGACAGTTCTGTCTGCCCGCCCCGCCCCGCCCCGCACCCGTCGGGTCACGCGATCTGCGAGAGCTCGTCACTTCGCGGGGCGGGATGATGGAGCGCGGCCGCGTGCGCGATCGCTCGCGTGCGCGTGTGTTCGCGCCGTGCCCCCTCCCCTCTTTCGAATTCCTCAGAAATTGATACGCTTTGTGCAGCACGTTAGTTTTCCGGAGGCGTGATGGAGAGGGAGTTAAAGTATAATGTAACTCGAGCGGCAGCGTGGAAAATTTTTAAAGTTTGAGTCATCTCGAATATCCGGAGTGTGTTCGTCCCTTTCTGACATCGGAGACACGCGTTTTAACGTTGTGGGCTAGAGAATGTTGCGAGGAAAGATGATTTAATTACTACTCCAAAGAAGCGTACAGGAGGCAACAAAATACGACGGTTTTCTTGTCATTTTTCCTGGCGGCATGAACCATTAACGTCTGTCGGCGATTTTTTGACAGTTGAACATCGCTGATGCTGCGCCGTTACTTCGGGATATGTATTCTCCAGCAAGACATGGCCTGCAGTCCCTGTTAATGCCTCAAAGCGTTAGTTCAAGGCGTGAAGTTGGAGTTTACGGATAGTTTTCACGAAAAGTTAACATTGTTCCAATATAGTCTTAAAAATAATTTTGTAAGAATTCATACAAATAATGTCAAAAAACAGAAGGGAATATGTAGATGCGAGTGAATTAAGTCATCATACTGATGTAAACGGACAGTCCATAAAAACCTAATTTCGAAGAGCCGTGTTGTTTACTTTCATCACGTTTTTAATTAAACTTGCAATGGACTAAGTTATAATAACATAAATATGCATGTAAATAATACATCATTAAAAGTAAGTTTTTAAAACGTACTTTACTTGCATTCTAGCTACATGGTGCCGTTACCGATATCAGAGCACATTCTTTATTTGGCGGAATGGCAAAAGTAATAGAGAGTAAAACAGTTTAATCATCAGTTAAACAACGTTTGTGAAATGAATTCTAACGATTTCTACGTGTTACTCTCTGATCACCATTACCAATGTGGTTTCAAATCATTGATTGTCAAAAAACCGCTCACATCAGGTGGTAAATGTGGATAAATTGTTTAGGATGAAACACAACTCGCACTATGATACTTTGTTTATTCACATTTTTCATACTTCAGTGAAATGCAATTCTTATCGCTCCAAACGCACTGCATGACAGAACACTGAAGGGGCAAGCCAAAGTAAGTAATCTACGTACAAATGCAATAAAATCGAATAGTGCTCTCCACCTACGAGCTAGCTTTCCGCGCCGTGACCCCGAGGGGCAAACAAACTGTCGCTTTTCACTGTCATGTGCAGGTTCATTTGGCTGGTTGACAATGTGAAAGCTTCTCGCAGATACAGAATGCCAAATAGCGTAAGGCAAGCCTGCACAACGCCAGTTCCCGCACTCTCGCACGCATTCTGCACTTACGAGCCAGCCGTCTGTCCCCGAGAGCTACGAAAGTACAAGTAGTGGCGAGACGGCAGGATTGAATGCCTGGGTGTCTAAGGCAAAAATCCAAGTTGTGAAATGATTTGACCACTTATTTAAATGGGGGTATTTGCCGTATTTCTAGCTACAGGGGCCATATTTCACTGTTTATGTTGTTCTGTGCACTGCTAAGTATCAACACATTTTTTTTATGCTCGTTGTAAATTAATATTTTAAAGCAGTGCCTCCTTTAAAAATTATGTTAATTTAAATAACAAAATTTACAATTTAAGAGTTATATTTTCACCAGGAATGTTATAATCTCTAAATGATAGCAAAACGGTGGAAACTGACAGTAGTCTCTCACATCGGGATTGAAATAAAAATGAAATATAGTCAATTCTACGGGCAATCAAGACATTATTATGAGTCTTATTAAATAGAACGCAATGGGCTTAATCTTTTTATGCGATGTCGTAAACGATTGTGAATAAATAGTGTTTCGTTGATTTGATATGATAAATTAATAATGTACTCTTGTCGGAAATTAGAGCAGAAAGTTATCATGATTGTTTTAGAATACGATGTTTTTAGCTTCGTATCGTATTAATCAATTCAACATGAAATAATATATTATCAGTAAAATAATATCAGTTCATGAAATAAAATATTATAGTCTTCATCAAACAAAAAAGATTGAATATTACAATTGTGTATTTAGCAGTACCCAAAATTTGCGATTATATAGTAACAAAGCAAATTACATTATCCGCCCTATAAGCAAATACAATACTGGTATCCAAATCAAATATGAATGTCTAATTCGCTTTAGGTTCAAATCTCACACTGTCATACATCGACAACAAACATTTCCCAAATAAAAGGTCATGATATTAGATGATGTAACAGTCCGACTATTCTTGTAATTGCTCTTTCAATTTATGCGCGTCCGTTCAAACTGCGCATTCTCATTGGCGGTCCCTACTACTAGAATGAGTCTTATTCCCACCCAACCACGCGGCTCGGGTTTGCACTCAAGTTACTCGCGCGCGGCCTTTGAGGTTAGTCAAAGTGCAAAATGCAGTGCAGGCCTGACGTAAGGGGTTGCGACCTGGTGACGACAGGTCTCCAGAGCCAACGGCCTTGAGACTGGAACGCCAAAGCATGGTCATAGTCTGACGAGGCTGTTGTGTCGAAGAACATATACAGAAAAGTCACGTAATAATGGTTCAAAAATTCGCAAAAAATATATTGTCATTCATCGCACACAAATAACAAGAACAGGAAAACTCTTCTGATCCAGCAATCTCCTACTTTTCAGGATTGTCGCGAACTAAAACACAATCTGCAAATCCAAAATGACTTCCAAGACCTGCGACCGTTCTATCCGAGTGCTACGACAATTACCGCATTTAATTCTAAAGCAATGAAGAGAAAAATTGAATTACCAACAATGTATACATCTTGAAAAGAAAATTAAACAAATTAATGGAACTTGGAATTATTTGGGGTAGAAAACCCTCCTCCCCATTGCCTCTGAATGGAAGTGGACTACAGCCCCACCTCAATAGTTTTGTGAGAACCTCTTGAGCCGGGCGAGCGGCAACCACAAAGGCCCCCGAAAGCGAATGGGCCTAGCGCACAGTGCGTGACCTCGGTGCTCGTGGAACAGTGCGCACGGCGCGGCGAATGGCAGCGGAAAGGAAATTAGAAGCCCCGCTTCCATTGGCCGAGGAGGCGTGGCAGGGGGGACGGGTTCGGGTCCGCCCCCCCGGAAGGGCGCGTCAGCGGCGGCGAGTGGACACCGCCTAATTAAGGGCAGAGCGCCACTGCGTGCGGAACAGGCCCACAGTGGGGCACGAAGCCAAAACTTTACGCAAATAGCGGTTCTTCACGTGGAATTCGTCGATCACATGTTTCATAAGCAGAAAGCACTCTATTCGATAAGGTTTGTAGACGATTTTTATTTTCTGACGTAGTATATAGAAAGTATTGTAATGCTGCGGCAAGAATCGGCGATTTTTTCGACAGAAAAGCACTTATTGTGGGGCCCTGATGCGTATTTAATTTTTTATATCTATTATTTGCAATCTCTTACATCCGAACAATAGGCAATTTTTTGATTTAAGGGCATTCACGGTTCTTCATGGATTCATTTACAGTAGTAAACAAATACATGGTATACACTATAAATATAACATCATAAGCCAAACATGATTAAGACAGAAATATAATAGATAATATATAAATACATTTACATTTTTGGCAATCATGAATATAATTATGCTTTAACAAAATTAAATTATTCCAAACCGTTTTATGCTGAAAAATTGGATAAACATTGTTACAAGATGAAGTAAATTACTACCTCTTACACGCAGACTAGACAGAATTCACATTTTGTGGCATCTAGATACCGAAAATATGGTTTACGGCAAAAAGTAAGTCTGCCCGTCAGTCTATCCACCCTATTAGTGTTGGTATAATGTTAGCTTACCATTTTTTCCACTCAGCAAGATCCAGATGCTCGGTAATGGAGAGGTAAATTAGGGACTTTAAACACAGCGTAAATATCAAGCATCATCAATATCGATCTTCTTCGCATACTCAGTTCGAGATGCGCATCACTTTTGAGCACCTGTGCTTACGCGGAGGTCGAGATAGCTGTTGGTTGCTGTTCGCTTCGCAGTGCCCAAAGTCCTAATTAGTTCTGTACACAAACTGGTTCAAGAAATTAGAGAGAGAGATTTTCCACGAAGGTTGTAAGTAAGATGCAAGTGTGAAAATGGACTGGACTAAATATATACCAACAGTTTATCTTGTACAGCTGAATACAGCAGTCGTAGATTGTATTTGAGTGACTCTTGAAGTCCTTTTGCACGAATTATGTAATGTACAGCACATATTAAGTAGTGAAATAGTCATTATATTCCATCAGAACGTTTGATTTTTACTTTCTCGCCCTTACTTTGTAAGAAGAGATGTAATTGTGCGGCAGAGAACGGCGCATTTTCGACAGAAAATCTCTTATTGATGGGCCCTGGTAAATAAAAAGGTGATAAATCTTGTTCCTATATGTATAGTAAAATACTTACTTCACGGTGTGTAGACAAAATTCACATTTTGTGGATCCTTGATTCCGAAAAATCGATTGAGGACAAAACGTTTGCCAATCTGTCCGACAGTCTGTGGTCAAAGTTACAGACTGAACCGTTCATCCGATTTCCTTCATAACTGATACTTCAGGATTGATTTAAATGAACTCAGAACCTGTTATGTTTCAAAACATAAGTGTAAGTTGTGGCAACAACCAAGATAGTAATTTGTAAAATTTCTCAAGCATCATTAATTAATTTAAACTTAGTTGACTTTAATTTGGGGTATACATGCCAACATTTATTTAAATACTTCCTTTTCATTTATTTAAAAACACGAATAATTAATAATTCTTGGCTTAGAATAGTAAGTTGTAACATTGTAAAACATATGTACTTTATTATAAGTCTGTACCTTTATGTAAAAATTGTATAAACACCTTACGTTATTTCTGAATATTGTGTCATCTCTGTTGCTAGTGTTTGTTCCTTGTATAATAGTTGACAAGACGGCTAATAGATATCGACAACATCTAATCTTATAGTCTAGTCCTTTAACTCATAGGCTATTCATTACGTAAGAGAATCTTTGTAGTACTGTACTATGCTGCTTGTAGGGATTGTCAACTACGATTTGTTACCGCCCTTCACTCAGCGCTGAAAGTGTAGTTCAGCGTAGAAATACATTTGTGTATGAAATTATGTAAGGGCTATCAGCGCTGTGAGCTACGCCACTCCATTCCATTCTAATGTCAATTTCGATGTAGTTGTTTTCTCATGTTATTGTGATTTCTGTCCAAACCGCGGGCACCCAGGTTTTGGTTTAACTTGTTAAAATTTATGCCAGTTAGTAGGAGATGGCCCGACTTCATGACTTAAAATTTTTTGATGGTTTTGAAGGTTTTAATTTAGTCAATGGTAACAATGTATGTATGTTTTATATGTTTTTTATTGTAAATAGTTACATTTTATGTGCTCTCCTAGTTAGGAGTTGATAAAACGTGCTCATGGGATCGCTTAAATTATGTTGTATGTAAGATGGTAATGTTTTCCATGGAGTTCACCTAATTAGATTGTAATTAGCTCTTTTATGTTGTTTCAGCAGTTTATGTATTTATGAGGCATCTCCGGTGTGTAGCTCTGCCGAACAGGTTGCTGATCTTTTCTAATTATTGGAATTTTTTAGTTGCTCACAGGCCATTTTGGCTCCTGGGATTCTGTCCCAATGGAAAGTTGTTTATAAAACGTGGGAGCCCGAGCTGGTATAAAGTCCAGAGGTTTCACTTGAAACACGTCTTCAGGCTCTACAGGCAAGCTATGGAGATCGACTGAGCCAAGCTGAAACTTTGGGGTGGCCTTCTTAGCACCTCGCATACGGAGGATACTCCACTTTACGGAGAGCAAAGAACTGTAAAGTGTCCACAATATGTATATTGCAGGCGGGCGAAAGTCCAGTAAATCTTTGAGTAATTGTGAGCGTTTTTTCCATGAGCAAGGTTGCATTGTTGACAGGTTTCAAAAGTAGTAACTATTTACAGATCATAGTTTGACTAAACAAATGAAGGTAAAATGTTTGTAAAAAGGCATGCACTTGATGAATAAGAGCGATTGAAGCTGAAACTATGTTCCGTGCAGCTTAGCATAAAATTATTTATTGTGTTTATGGAGTTTGTCAGTAATTGACACTATCATTTTGTAATTGTCAATGCATAGTTTTGTTTCATGCTTGTATTCAGCCCCATGAAGTGGATTTAAGACTGATCTCAACGCGCTGTACATTGACGTAGTGCTGTTTCATTGTATTTTCTGTTTGATCATTTACAACTAAATTCTAAATTTCTGTGTAAAGGGCACTGTCAAACGTCATAGCAAATATTGTAGTACATATTACTTATGTGAAAGAGCGTTCCTCTTGTTTTTGAATAAATTGTAAATTGATTGTTAGAAAGCTTGTAGATTTTGTTGGCTCACTTTGAAGAGGCAGATATAGAGTTCAAACGAAGTAACCTTACCTATATCACTTCCTTGCGAAGTTCCTTAATGCTAGAAAATTTTTATGTTGGCTACGTTAGTTTATTTGGCGGCAGGAGTCTCTTGACTTAATTTGAGTAAAGTTTCCTACCCTTTACGAAATAAAAGGGTTTAAAGAAAGGATTCGCAATTGTGGAAATTAAACTTGTGGCTGGCCGTGAATGCGACCGCGGTGACCGTGAATAATTATAAATTATTTATTAAATTGGCTAGCCATCCGTGAAACATAACAGGGCTCACGAAGTTTGAAACGGATATTTGCATTTTTGGGGGTCTTTACAAAAAGCTTCATCATATTAAAAAAGGTTCTCAAAAATGGCTCCATTTTTGTTTATTAAACTCTGTCCTCGGATAGTGTAAAGAACGCTTAAGAGAATTATGCAAGTCTTATTTTCCTTAAAATTCCTAATTTTGTGAAAATTGTCAAAGTTCAATTTTTTCGGCGTCTTCCTACAACTACAATATTGAAGACAGAGATATTTTCCTGAATGAAATATGTTTTCAAATGATATTAAAATAAGATCATGTTTTTTCAAAAGTATGAGTTGTTTTGCAATTTTTTGAACACTTATTTTCTAACAAAATGGATCCATTTTTTCTTTAAAATTTGCTCTTCGTATGTATCAGAGGACGGCAAAAAATGCTTGTCTCATTTCTGGTAAACTATGCATTTTTTTAAATTGCAAAATTTAAACATTTTAAACTACACAGTTAAAAATAAAAAAAAACAGTTCTTTACAAACGGTCATGTATAATTTAAAAAAGAATGCTTTACGCATATTTTCTGCTGAAATTCATGCAATTAAAAAAACCGCTTTTCCTCAAAAAGGCTATTTTTTCACCGGATAAAACCAGGGAAGGTTAAAAGAATAGCGCAGGTCTCATATTCGTAGAACTCTCTGAATTGCCGAAAATGGTAAATTTATAAACAAAGCGAGAAAGTATGTGCTGTTGTAGCACTATTTTTTCTTCTGATAAGCTTCTTATCTCATCACGAAATTATCGCATAATTGTGATATTTTATATCACAACAAAAAACAGAAACTAAATTTTACACTTTAAAAGCAAAAAATTCGACAAAATTACCATAAAAACACACAATTAAGAATGGGCAATATGGGGATTATTGTATCCTCCGTCTGGAAAGACGTGAATGTGCCAGGAAGAAAGAAAGATTACGTCGCATCCGTGGTCCTTTGGTTAAAGGGTACAGGGACATCTCCGCCAGCTTTCTTAAATTAATGGGAGTGTCCACGGAAACCACCGAACAGAGCGACCGGCCTCTAGAATATTATTATCACGCAGGCAGTGGCGTAGAATGAACGTTTTACTTATCGACAGTCCGCCATCCCTGCCCTGAGTTACACTTAAGACTCCCGATCTAAATAACTCAAAAATATACTCGCTAACGTATTCAATTAGTTATAATAATAATAATAACAATAATAATATTATTATTATTATTATTATTATTATTGGTATAACTATTACTTATGTTTCCGGGCACGTCAATTGCTATCTATCAATGTCCATTAGTCCCGTTAGTGTCATAAATAAATTCTAATTGCATTTTAACAAAATATACGTATATAATTACATTATGTAGTTCCATGAGTAATCCACGCGTTAAACAGACGATAAGTAAGCAAAAAATTCAAGTACACCACATTCATTAGGACATCACGTGCACACGTGACTGCGTCTTGGACGTAACCCAATAAGCGGCTTAATAGTAACAAACAGCTGAGTCGGCCGAAGCAGTGGGCTGTAACTTTCCATATGGCCTGGCTGGGATCCAATTGGCCTCGAGTTCAATTCCGTGATTGGTTGCCTTAATGAGATTTCAAATTGCGGTTCTGCAGCGGAATACAGAAGATGTCGACGGCCGCCTGAGAATAAAAAACGGTGGTGGCGCAGGGTCAAGAGAAAGCTCATGAAAGACGAATGCAAGATAGCAAATACTGGAGGCGAAGAAGGCCTCATTGTCTAGAATATTGGATGAACTGCTAGTCGTCGATGAGAAGCGTGACCGCCTCAAGTCAAACAAGCGATCGCAGCGTTCGAATATCGCCTCAGTCGAATACGTCGCGCAGAACCTTGAAGGTTATGTATGCACTGTGGATCCTCATATATGAGAGAGGGTGCAGAAGAAAAGCCGAGAGAGAAGAAGAAGAGAAAGAAGAGAAAGAAAGAGCGAAAAAGAAGAGAAGAAGGAGAAAGAAAGGAAAGAGAAGAAAGAGAAAAAGGGTGTACGAGAGGTGTACGAGAGGGGGTGTACGAGAGAGGGTGTACGAGAGAGGGTGTACGAGAGGGTGTACGAGAGAAGGTGTAGAGAGAGGGTGTACGAGAGGGTGTAACGAGAGAGGGTGTACGAGAGAAGGGTGTACGAGAGAGGTGTAGCGAGAGAGGTTGTCGAGAGAGGGTGTAGGAGAGAGGGTGTACGAAGAGGGGTACGAGAGAGGGTGTAGGAAGAGGATGACGAGAGAGGGTGTACGAGAGGGAGAGAGGGTAACTAAAGATCGAGTTGAAGCAGGTTCTAGGAATGTCTGTGATTAATAGTATGTTTACAGCTTGCGACGAGTGGATCTGTCCCGAGCAGCATGCACCAGAACGACAGGGATGGATTTCTGTAGTAGAATGTATGTACAGGACCAAGAAAAATATAATCAATGTGTTACAACTTTTATTTCTTTCACGAATCCCTCGAACGTTTCTGAGATCTGCAAAACAAGGGAATCCTTGACATAATGCTTCTTTATCCTTTTCCACAATATCGGAGTTTGTGATCGATACTCTCAGATAGCAAAAAAACATGACATTTTGCAACTGTTATAGTCTCAATAAAACATAAGTTCAAGAAGAGAACAATGAAAAAGTTTTCCGAGTTGGTCACAAGGAGACGAATTTAGACAAAATACAAAGTATCAACAAATTTACAACGCTAATTTTTCTTTAACGTTTTCAGAAAAATTTGAATACGAGTAAAATATAATAATTTAAGTTTTTTTAGTTCTCTTTGTTCTCAGAAAGAAAAGTAATATTAGTTCACTACTATTGATTGCGCAGATCAAAGGTGGTGGTGGTGGTGGTGGTGGTGGTGGTGGTGTTGTTGATGGTGCTGGTGGAGGCGGCGGTAGCAGAGACGATGGCGGTAGCGTTGATTGCGGTGATGATGACGACGGCGGCGGTGATGGGCGGTGGCGAAGGAGGTGGCGGTGGTAGAGGAGCAGGGGCGGGCGTCCTTGCCCGAGGGCAGTCTCGACCTTGCGCCTCTTGAGGGGAGGGGCATAATGAAGGGGCACGCGCCGGCGCCTGTGTCACCGCTTCCTGCTCCCAGAATTACCCCCTCCCCCTCCCCCCCTCTACCCTGCGCGAGGACTCCGCGGCCGGCGGCCACAACGTAGAGACGCAGCTCGGTCTTCCTATGATGCTCTAGTTCGGGGATTCTCAACCTTTCTTTCGTCAATCCCTTCTAAAAGATAGATTTGCTTCATCGACTCCCTTGATGTTTTTCTATAATATACAATGTACAAAATAACTATAACACAATAATTGCACATAAATAATGACTTGATTACTATTATACAAACAATATGTGTAAAAGTTTTAAAAAAAAGGTTTATTAGTTTTACGATTTATTTTCAATTTTTTGAAACAAATAAGTATTATTATAAGTGTTATCATTTTGAACATATAAAACAATTAACAACTTCTTGTAATAATAGGATCCTGATTATTTACATCAGTTGCAGGTACATATTCCACTATTGACTCCTATTCGCCCCTTTCATATCATTGACTCCCTAAACATTTCATCGATCCCAAGGGGTCGATATCGATTCCGTTGGGAAACACTGCTTTAGTTGGTTCAGTCATGTCGCTCTTTTTCTACTCAATCATGCCAAACTAAGCTGTGGAGCGTGGTCGATGGGTAAGTAACATGTGGAAATGATTCGCATTCACAAATTGGAACTCGGGATGGGGTGCACTGTTTTATTTCACTATTCTGCCAACTGGAGAAGTTCCTATCCATGATTTTTTTCTTCAATTTTTAACGCGTACACTTGAAAAGGAAATTGATATCTTTATTGCGCCGCTTGATGAAATAGATACAAATATGATGCCCACATCTTGTTGTTTATTGAGAACTGTAAACCAAATCATATTTTTTCCAGCATTTGTCACACTGCTTAGAGTTTCCTCACAATTATATTACTAATTCTACTATGTGGTCACAAGCTCAGCTGAACTCCTCTTTTGGAATAAATAACAGTGAAAAATCTATACATAATAATGTACTATTTCTCCGTGCAATATATTTTCAGCTCTCATCTACACTATTCAGTGATCGTCATCCCTCGTTGATTTACCTCTTGATTAAAGTAGTTCGAGGAGAGAGGGAAAGGTGTGAGCGTCCACTCACGTGACAACAGTTTATTACGAATCTCAGTTCATTCATTTTGCACGCAATCAGTGATCTTGCGCCGCGTCTAGGAATGCAACCAAAAATACCTCCAACAAACCGTTCGTTTGCGCGAGGGGCCACACTGGCAACAAAGTTCGTAAATGAGCTGCAGCAAGGGAACAGAGCAATTCCTAAGTGTATTGTTCCATCATCCCGTTTCAACGGAAATGATTACTTTGTCCTTTATTGACAGAGAATCGCAAATATTTATTCATTGTCAAGCGTGTACTAATGACGTAACAACAGTGCATTGTACCTAACTCGCTACGGAGGGCGAGAAGCTATTCAATAGACTAGCGGAAAGTATTTCAATAGCATGACCATGCTTTCTAGAAGTGATGAGATCGAATGGGTTGGTCAGCTAACACACTACTTAGATTCTTAAATTAAAACTCTGGAATCCATTTGGGGGACGATACTGAATTCCAGCTTACAAATTAGGAAGCGAATGGGCAACAGTCGTAACCAGAAATACACTGTTTCACTGAAATCATAGTTATAAACAATTCCGTATACCGACAATGATGGCTCAGGGCGTTGACGTTACTGCAGAGCCTCTGACTGGGAGGCCTTAAGGTTAGAGCCCCGACGGTGCATGGGTTTTCGTCACAAGCTAGACAACTAGGACTAACTCAATAACTGCCTGGAGGAGAATTCTGGTTACCGGCTGCTCTTATAGATATTTTTCTGTGGTTTCTTCGGTCAACACCAGGCGACTGCCGGAGCAATACCCTAACAAACGGGTCACGGACCCCGCGCGATCTTTCCTTTCTCTTTGTTGTCCTATCCTCTTCCCCTTCTTACACACACACACACACACAACCTGAACTACACTAGCACAGTAGTTGAGAGACCTGTCGGGAGCTTAGAACTTGCCCCGGCTGGGGCGTAACCCCGCTGGTGGGAGATACTTGGTTGCGCAAAACCCTGCAAGCTGACAAAGGGCGGCGCCGGATTTCGTCAGCCAGCGGGGTAATATCATCGCCGCCTCTCTAAAGCATGCACCACACTAAAGGGACTTATGACCGTAGCAGTTGACGCGACCGGAATCATTAATCAATCAATCGATCAACATGAACATATGAATATGGTTGACAATAAATGTACACTCATTTATAATAATCAAGAAAGTCAGGTCTCAGAAATATGCATAAGCGGTGGCGATGGTGTAACGGTTAGCGTTATACCAAGTCCGCGGGTTCAAACCCCATCGAACCCGAGGATTTTTAAGAGTGAGAATATCCTTCGGGGGGGAGTAAAGCCGGCTGTTTATTTTTTAGTAGATTCACTGCATGTAAAAGATCAAGTCTAAATCAAGCATCTGAGCTAAATTCAAATCGCCTGTATCGTCGCCCATGAAATACCTACTGTCTCTGCTAGTGGGTGAAAGGAGCCTAAATTTGGGTGGTCGGACGGAAGACCGGGCCTGATGGCCACGTAAAAGAAGGCATCAATTCAATTCAAATTCACCGTTACAAAGATACATTTCATAAGGCAGGAGGTATAACAATGAACTAATGTCTTCGGAAACTCTAGAAAAAACGAAGTATAAGCGGCTGCATGACAATCAGCTATCAGCAGCTCGTACTGCTTATCAGATGATCTGTCGCGTCTGGGCTCCGTGTGAAAGTGAAACCAATGGAAGTAGGCCGACAACGAAGGGTGCGCGATTTTAAGTTCCGTGTGAGACACCGGTCATGTCTAAAGAACTGAAAAACGATCCAAGAAATGTCCAGGCATTGTTTTGTTTTGCAACACAGTATGAATAACAATTTCTACGAGTGGAGAGTTGGAATATACCAGTATCATATGTCGTGTTCGTGCATGTTTTTGCATTTGTACATCCTCGTTACGTGCTCGGATGTACAGATTTGTGCTAGTGTTTGTTATTCTGAATGTTATGCTTTTTGAATTGTAATACTGTGTTTTGTATTTGAGTGGGATTAACAAAATTAGTATTCATGTTGGTCTTAGGCGAGAGTTTTCATTTTAGAAACGAACCACCGAAACCTGCCCATGAATACCTGAACAAGACTATCGTTTGTTCTAGATCCAAAAAAAAATACTGTTCTGAGAGATGTTTAAAAATCAATGATAATGCGATCAAATTTAATTTGTGCAGTCACGCACATGTTTTATTATATGACATGTGTTTTACTGAATTCTTTACACCACTTTTTTACTTCGAGAAATTATCTATTCAAAATCTGGTACTGTTCTAAATAGTCTGTTTTCAGTTTGTCATAATTATTGCAATTTACAAATTACATGTCCCTGTTTTCCTTGTAAATTAATACTGACACAGCTGTATTTTACTTCATTTTAACGCTTTAATTGGTTGTGTGAAATTCAACATGCCTTATTTCCTGCTTCGGGGACAACATTCCCTGCAATAAGCCACATCTGTGGCAAAGACCTGCACCAGAAAGTTAGCCAGGACCGGCGGTACCATCCTCCACCCCGCTGTCAGAGCGTGGCGCAATAAGGCTGCTCCCGGGCAGAGAGAAACGTAATATCGCCGGAGACGATCAAATTCTCATTAGAAGCGCGCTGCAGTTTGCAGCTGCACTTTACAAATACGCGGCGCATTGCAGCTCGAACTCGCTGTGCTAGTGTTGGTGACCCTGGGAACACAACATTTGCTCGCATCGCTAGACGGAATTATGCCACTGAATTTTGGCGTTGCGTTTCAAATGCTTGTTTTCCACATATTATCTGGCTTGATTTTTTCATTACTAGACCTTTGATATTTAGATATGTAGGCTCTGATATTTCTTCTTGATGTATTTATACGCCTAAAGTAGGTTCTTCAAAGGCTCAAATAGACTGTATAATTTCTGAAATAGACAAAATAAATTGACATGAAAATTACATTTTTACCCTAAATTTTATTTAGTATAATTTCTTTACAAAAAGCAAGATGGTAAAAGTTAAACCATTTGTAACTTTTTGTTTGGATCTTTTAGCAGGCAAAATAACATATTTTACTCTCCAAATAATATTCTGTATTTATTGTCTCTTCCTCTTTTGGTGTATAAAATAATAATGTACTTACTGTCTCTTCCTCTGATGAAATGCGCTACCAGAATAAACCGATTTAACACAAATTTAATCTTCCGCCTGATGTTTGACCAACAAAGCTCTTTTAGTTTTCTTTCCATTCTCCCTATTTGAATATTGGCGAAAATACATTAAAAAATTTTTTTAGGATGAGTATGCAGTTTCTTTTAGTTCTAATAACGAAATATGCCTTTTTAGTCACTAAATGTGGATTCTTGATGTACGAATGATTTTGGAAAATCTGTGTTTTTTAGTTTTAGTAATTTTAGCTTTTGAAAAAAATGTTTCCATTCTCCGCAACAGAAGAGAGGTTAAGATTTTCACCGTGGCTTTTCTAAATCTTTCCGGAATCAATCATCCGGTTTGATATTCGAAGAATCAACATTTTTCATTGATAACGACTGCAGAATATTACCCAAAGAACAATATATTTTCTTACTAATTGGATTTTTTATTTATTCTTATTTTATTCTTACTAATTCTTAATTATTCTGTATTTATTCTTACTAATTGGACCAATGCGAACATTCCACACTTTAAAAATTAGTGTTTTAAAAGTAAAAATTACTTCGTATTGGAACCCAACTTCGAACAGCAAAATCCGGAACTGTAGTTAGAACATTATTGCTTACTCTGCGAGCATAAAACGTGTTTATAAACGTACAGCAATATTACAAACAACAGAACGTGAGAGCATAGGTTAATTTGCTCAGGAAAATCAAATGGTCAATTCACTCTTACACAGATGTCGAGAATCTGCTTGTTCTTGACCACCCGTGCCACGAATATCCAGATGATCTAAACTTCCATAACCGTTGTACACAGAACGGAGATCACCTCACTTGTGTTCTCACCTGTTGCTTCCCATGTGACCACACACATTGTATCGCGTATTGCCCCGCATGTTTCCCCACATTCCGCTCCGTATGAGGACACGCATATCGTCCCGCATGTTGCGGCGCATTTCGTCTCGCAAGTCTCCATGAATATAGCCTCGCATGACGGCCCCCATGTTTCCTCGCAGATCACCCCGCATGTTCCCTTGTGCAGTATAGTCGGCGGTAGAGGCGTCAATGGAGAGGCATAACGGCGGTCGCTGGCACCACACCAGCAGCAGCATAACAGAAGCAGCGGAAGCGAGGAGCAGCAGAGGAGCGAGCAGGAAGTGGCAACGGAGCTTCCGTGGGCAGGCGTACGCACGGCGCCGTTTCTCGTGCAGTTAGGGCGCTAGGCACTGCCAGGGTAGCTGGGACTTTTTTGAGATCGCCCTGGCTTTCAGACACGGTGAATACGCGGGCGGTGAGGTGAGCGAGGGTGTTGCTGTCGGTTTGGTTAATTGATTTCCAGACACGGCAATTGCTCTGATCACTAGTCCCGTTAGTGTAGTGAATGTTTTCTTATGGAGGTAGTGGTGTTCTTTCCCCTGCTGGACGGTGAGATCGGCTCTGATCTACATGACAAATTGAGAGGGGTTTCCCTCGCCACGTATCTCCTCCAGCGCCGCACCTCACAAGCCGTTGCAAGCTCTAATCTCCCGACGTGTGATAGTACAGGGCATGTAAAGGGAAAGGTTAGGACAAGGAAAATTAAGGAAAGATCCCACGCGCGCGCGGTCCGTGTCCCGTTTGAGAGAGTACTGCTCCGGTATCCGCCTGGTGTATTGACAGAAGAAATCACGCAAAACTACCGATCAGAGCAGATGGCCGCCAGAACTCTCTTCCATACAGCGTGAGGGGCTGTATTCGACCGAGCCATATAGCTAGTGACAAAAATCCGCTAACGTCGGATTTTACACCCTAGGGACTCCCGGTCAGAATCGCTGCACAAGCTACGGCAATGCTGGCTTGAACTAAACTCGGCCAGTTGTTGAGGTAGGAGAAGACGGAGGCGCGATAGGAATGTGGGCGGCAAGTGCATTGGTTCAGGTGGGAACAGTGTGGGGGGAGGGGGCGCAATGTTAGAGGTGTTTAGAACGTCGGTGGTAGCAGAAACATGAGGCAGGGGTTCAGTTCCGTTCATGCATTATTTAACAAGGCAAGACTCGGGATATCAGGCCCGGTATTTCATCTGTCCAAGAAAATTTCGTTACGCTCCTTGTTTTGCATACAGTATACCCACTACGTGGGAGAGCCGGCTTTACTTCCCCTCCGGAGGAAGGGAAAGAAAGGATTTTTAGCCCTTAAAAATCAACGACTTCGATCGGGTTTGAACCCGCAAACTTGAGTACAAGATTTCGGTACGCTATCCGTTATATCAGGGAAGATACAAAATCCCACCGAAGCCTCCAGCCAGGGGTGCTGGGAGCGGTGTGCGGCGTGAGTGTTGTGGGCAGTGCGAGCTTCAGGGTAGGAGTTGCCGGACACGGCCTGGCTTGCGGCGACGGTACGGAGTGGGGCGGCGCAAGCGGTGAGAGCCTGCGTTGCGATGAGAACGCTGCGTGCGGGAAAGGCGGGGTGGCGCGTCGGGGGTGGTTCGGGCGTTAGAGGCGACGCGGGCGATGGCGGAAACCATAAAACGCAGCGCCGCGTCGCGTACCGCAGCCGCTGCTGCTCAAAGGAAGTGGCTGTTTACTCGCGTTGCAGCGCCACCACACGAGCGCCGCAAACGATGCAATCTGCCCTGCCCTTCGTCCGTCCCGACCGTCCCTGCCCC
>BOPP01000013.1:4914083-5037756 GCA_017312745.1 Gryllus bimaculatus
CTATCTGCCCCGCTTCGCCCCGCTCCCCCCGTTCCGCCCCACCCCGCCCCGCTTCGCCCCGCGGTGACGCAAGCTCAATGTTTGCCACAGTCGCCTATGTACAAATGGTCCTAGCGAATGGCGAATTCCTACTCCACTTCTCACTTTAAATATAATTTCCCTGATGTAATTAAGTTGAGTCTAGGGGCGCGTTCACCAAATATGTACGCAAAGATAGTAATTTTTTGACTCCCCCTTCAGACATTTTATCATAAATATCTTCTATTCCCTCAAGTATACATTACTCCCGTCTACACAAGTGCCGTAGTTACAAAATATGAATTTAAGTAAATAAATTGTACATTAGGAAAAGAAAACATTTAGCATATTCTTTTTTGTTAAAACATGTTTGTTCAGAGAGTTTACCTGAATATTCCTCCAAAATGTATTCAAACAAGACACTTATTCTTGAAGTGTATTTACACTTTTCAATTACTTCGCGCCCATCTTAACAAATATGTCAATCTCGACCCACCCAATAAGTTAAAACCGGCTGGTAAATAATGACGCTTCGAGTATCAGAAGCTGCTTCATTTTTCGCTCTTCCAGTGGCACACAGCGCGGAGTGCAGGAACTGCAAGCACTGCGCAGTTTGATGCTTTCTACAAGCCTAGAGTATCCGATACATCGAACCTTTGGGAAACGAGAACATTCGAGAAAACGAATGTATTGGCATAACAAGATTAGAATTACCCAATAAGAAAATCCATGTGATCGGGAAAAATCAAAGTCCAAATAATAAGGAATTCCAGATTCCATTGAGTTTTTGACTCTTAAATGCGATCGTGATTGATATTTATCTCAATGGTTGTAGATTTATAACATGATGTTGTAATGCTTTGCTCTTGTAGAGTAAACTTTCAGTTTACTGATTTTGAAATATTATAATGATGAATTTTGATATTTCATGTAAGGGGTTGGCAGAAGGGCTGACCTTACATTGGTATTGCACGAAGTATTTTCTAAAAAAAAACAAAAAACAATGCTTTATTGACATTTGTACAATAATAATAATAATAATAATAATAATAATAATAATACAATTCACTGAATCAGTTTTGGCCATATAACCATTACATTAATGCTAATTGACCAACTTTTTCTCATAATAATTTCTTCACTCAAGATAGTTTGACCGAATTACATTTTCAAAAGCTTCTCTTTCCTCAGCCTCCGAGCCCCATGAACCGCTTCTGAGCATCGCCTTGTCGAGATGACGCTCCATCGTGTGGATGCTGTCCAGATGTCCCGCGGGAAGCGAAGTGGCCCGAAAACGCTTCCCGGCCCGCCCGCGACTTTCTGGAGCTAACTGCGCGCGGCCAATTATCATTGAGCTTCGTTAAGTGCGAGCGCGGGCGCGTTTTCCACAGGCCGGTCGCCCGCGCTGCAGTTTCCATCACGCACAACGCGCGGACTGGTCTCGGCGAGTCCTTCGTATTTGTAGTTAGCCATTACATGTCCCGTAAAGAACAATTATTGTCCTCGGCGCCGTTAGATCGCGGAGTTCCCAGTCGGTCACCCAACCAGGAACCCGCGATGTCTCGAATTCGCTAACCTCCGTGACTTCACGAAGTTAACGCATGCAGCTAGCGACGCCGGTTTTACGGTCGTGGACATGCGGTACAACCATTCCAGCATTCGCCCGGATGACCTCCCTCGGTCATCCATGAAACCACGAAAACCCCAGCCATGATGATCGGCAAGGGGATGAACCCGGGTCTCTCGAATGCGAAGTAGGCCCCGAGCCACATTAAAAGATAATACATAAGGAGGTATATTGCCTGATCAGATTTTAATGTTTCTTTAAATAGGCAAATTTGTCTCCAACGTAGGGTCAATCATAAACAAGTATGTGGTACAATAGGCTGTTATAAGCATAGTATGTAGATGATAAAAATACGCCAAGCTTCCCGGGCGAGCATGTGGGGCTATGGGGGCGCAAATTGACACCCCTGGGATATATCAAGAAGCCATGACCGGAAAATGTTCCATACTTGGAAACCCTGGAGATGGGAACTCTTGTGCTGGAGAAAGGGATATGCCACGCACTCAACACTGTGTCCTGCGCGTTACATTTAGAAAGAATAAAGACACACGCACCATCTCCTTCACTAGTAAGCTTGCACCTATGTACAACTTTTGCTCAAGAAATATAAATGTAAAACCGACTTGCACATTCATTGATATTCAATGATGTGCCTGTATACAAGTCGGTGTTTATGAAAGCAGAACAGAACGTGTGGACCACAGTTTGAGCAAGCATGAACAATTAAGGGAAGATAATGTTGTCCCTAACCATTTAGCATATTTTTCAATTAAAGTGGAATTAGGACGACATTGGATTTCTCCAACTTCTGAGCAGTAGTCTTCCTAAGTGTTTAGGCGCACCCAAGAGGGTTATTTCAACAACGAAATTCAGGGATCGTAGACCGGATGAGGATTTGTAATGAAACTTGCCACATAGTTGTGCAGTAAATTAAAGTAAAAGTTCATTCATTCGTTGCGGCGCATCTGCTAGCTTCTCTTTAAGCCAACGTTTTTCTTTGCGCGGTGATAAAACTATGTGGCGTAGGAGAGGAGACAGCTGTTTAGAGGCCCAATGGAACCACCCGCGAAGTTTGCGTCAATATTTACTTTAGAACTCCCACGAAGTACTTTTATGGCTCATCTTACGACCAGAACTGCCGCCATTGTGGGATTGAAACATCGGAGAACGAAGATTTTCCAGACGCCCCGAAGAACAAGTTCCCGGTGGGCGCATGCTAACTGCGTCTAGAGAGCACCACGAAATTTCTCAATTCTGACAAAGCGAACAATCGCTATATACCCTGGAAATTTATTATTATTTTTTATTCTTGATCTCTTATTTTTAGGAAACTCGAATTTGCAACAGTTGCTAAAAATGAAAGTAATACATCTGAAATAAAAAGTAAATAATTTATTATTATTATTATTATTATTATTATTATTATTATTATTATTATTATTATTATTATTATTATTAGAAATAATACTGTTTCCGTGAAGATATTACTGAATTGTTGGCAATTAAAATTCTTCTTTAAATTGTATAACATCATTTATCGATTATCTCTACCTACTATATTATTTATCAATTGTTTATTGAATTCTTGAATTCGTATCGTTGGTGATATTTCATATTCAATTGCGAGTTTGAGCCTTCTTTGAACTATTAATTCAGTTACTGTTTTTACATTAGTTCGGTTATGATTTTTCAATCTAGAGTTCAGATTGAGGTTTTCCTCAATATAAATCTTAAATGTACGCCATTATAAGTTACAAAAACTAAAATTACTTTTATTTTACATTGATTTGAATACGAAAATCAAGTGGTTATTTTTCGTTTTCAACAGAGTGAATAGCAAAAATTATAAGATTCCAGCACAAAACGACAACTTTAATACTTTCCTCGGTCTGTAACGCACGTTAGGGCGAAATAATTCAAGTAGAATACATTGGTCAGTTGCTCACAAATTGCATTGTAAGCGGCAATATGGTTACTCCGGTTCCGAGATATTAAGATAATGACGGAGGAAATGAGTTTCTGGGCAGGCAGCTGTGCACACGGTTGATCACCAAAGCGAAGCGAGGCGACGGCGAACCGTGAAGACCGAGAGAGCAGCGTTTATGTGCCAAGGAACACTTCAGTTGTTCTGTTGGCTCCCTCTTACTTTAAGACGAGTGCATTTGGTTTCATGATGTTGCCTCTGGCCAATTTTCAAAGACAATTAAACCATTCATTTCATATGTTTTTTTTCATAATAACGTTATTCTACAAATAATGCTGATTTTAACAAATTTGACAGTCAAATGTGTTAAAAGAAGCATAACTCGTAATAGCATTATTATGAAAGAAAGCATATAACATTAATGATTTAATTGTCTTTGAAAGTTGGCCAAACACAACATATTATATCAAGAGAATTAACAAATATAAAATAAAAAAATGGTTTAACTTATGTTTAATAAATATTAACAAGTGACCTGTCCTATACTATGGCTTGATAGCCCGATACGGGCCTTGGCCGAACAGTGGTGACCCAGCATCTCGGCCATGGGGTAAGGGGTTCTGTGGTTAGCACGAAGACATCCCTTCACCGTATATTCTGGTCTTCATAACCTTAGGGTGGGCTTTCTCATTGTCGCACGCAATAGATACTATTCAATTTAAAATACATGAACTCAATATCCCTTAAAACTATTGCTTTCTTTGCAGCTTGGGAAATAGGTCTCAATCAACGACCTTCAGTTGTATTGTCTTTCTCTAGCAACCAACAAAACGTCACGTAACATATAATCTTCATAAATGACTGAATAATATTTACAAAATTGATAATTTTCGTCTTGAATAATGTAATCAGCAAAATTCCTATTATTTTGTATTCCCAATTATCCGAATCGCTTCTCATAGGTGATTTGGGCGACAACGGCTCATCTCACGAAAACTTCTCGTACGCAGATTTTGCTCTTTCACCTCGGTAGTGTTACAAACGCACGTAAACTTTGGTGTTATTAAAATTAGACTCTGAAAGATAATTGTCGAAAACTTTGAAGATTTCGTTTTTAATGTGAATGATTTCGTTATTAACGATTTTAGAAAATATGGACACAAATATTTCTCTTTTTTAGGTACTTTCATTATTCTTTATATGACCCTGTAGAACTGAAAGAAACTGAAAGGAAAATGAAGTCTCCATATTTCCAAAGCTTTTATTCTCAAAATTCAACTTAAATAAAAAAATACGAGTATTTAGAAAATGCATCCACAATTTTGTAATTGGAATCATTATCATAAAATATCGTTACTCACATACAGCAGAGACTACACTCCGCGGAGGTCGATCATGGCTTCTAGGTTTACTTACCTGAAATAAAAAAGAAATCACGTAAGAGGAAATGGATTTGATCATATACACTTAAAAAGGAAAATCCTAAGCCCAAAACATACAAGTACCTCCTACTGTTCATTCTTTAATTGTAAATTGAAAGTAAATGATGCTCGACATTGCGTATCCGCACAATCCAAGACATTGATTTCTTATCACTCTGAATGCCAATAGCATTTCCAACAATTACACCGATGAAAGCTGTACTCAAATGCAATGGTTTGCTTGTGAGCGGCAGAATGCAACTTCGCAGCAACATCCCAATCGTTTCGCAGTTATTAAAGATAGGCCTTCATTCAACGTTTTTTACACTATTTTACTCGCATAGTTCAAAAGGAAGATGTAGATGAGTGCAAACGAATTGGGGCCAGAAGAAAATCCTCGATCGTGTCTGAATAAGAAAATTGTAATAATTAGAGCTTGGGAGTTTGATGACTGAGCCAAAACACGTTTTCTGGGTCATGCAAAAAAATGTTGGTGCTTGAAAGTTGCGGAGCCCGTTTTTTCTTCTTTGTGCAAGTAAAACATTTGCCATTCATCGACATATAAAATAAATTCACAACGTAATTTTTAACCGATTTCTAATGAAAAAATGGAAGATACTTGCTTAAGCGACATTATAGAGAAATTCTTTTAAAACTTTATACGTGACTACTTACTGTGCTTGACGGCAATTGGCGTAAGTTGGTGCTATAGCCAGGATTAGTTCAACGAAATACAAACTGTTACACTCGTTCTTTTCTCTGTCAATTCATTCTATCGGGTAAATATGATTAACGAAAAAGTTAAAAGATTAGAAAATATTAATTAAATTAGTTAATTAAAGTATTTCATTTTTTTAAATAAAATACGGCGGCGGGGATGGGCGGCGGGAATGGGACAGAGCGGCATGAAGCGCCCGGTGCAGTGCGCAGCGAATTGTGCGGATGGCGAATTGAAGGCGCGGAGGTGAGCGGAAACGGCGTGCGGGTGAGGCGCGAAACGCGGCGGGCGGCGTGGGCGGGACGGGTGGTGTGGCGGTGCCGGCGGATTTGCAACGTCGTCCCGGCCGCCTGCGAAAACCGGTTTAGTGCGACGACGACATACCATCTACAAGTAGCGAAGCGTCCCCCAGCCCCTCTGGCATACAACGGGAGATTTACGCGTCGAAACAAATCCAGGTCAATTAAATGTGATTTGTTGTGGGACAAGAATTCGGCAGTTTTTCTGGGGATTCTCCCCGTTTCACCTGTCCGCATTTTTTCATCATTTGTTATGATTGCACCCGTACAATCGAATAATTGCCTAAGCACCAAGATAGTCATCGTCAGGCCAAGATACCAAGAATTATAATTTAATGTTAGAAACACTCCTGCGCTTGAAGCATGGATCACAAGTTCGAGCGTTACCATCGCCCTAAGGAAGAAGCAATGTGACACTCTTTCAACCTTCAAGAATAACAATATTGAATAATTCACATTTTTTTGAAATACTGCGCGTAAAGATTGACATTTCTCGAACTGCATTCTTCAACAAACTCAACACTAATCACTTTGGATTGTCCGTAATCTTTTGTTAAAATATTGCAAAACGCACCGTAATTCACGTGAAAATTATTATTGCATCAATTATTTTGTCCAAAGCAATTGCTGACTAACATAAAATTTTCACGATGAAGTGTTCATTGATGTTTCAATTGCTTTAGTATTCGTATCGGTTATATTAAATTACCTAATACCCACGTGCCGGTCGCGTTTATGTCTTTAATCAACCGAAAATTCATTAACCGAAAAGACAAAGCAGTGAACAAGGTTCGCCTGTCCTGTTTATATGCCTCCGTGTGTCTGAACACGACGTCGATGCCTGCATCCTCTGCACGCACTCATGGCCGGAGGCCAGCCAAGCGCGATTGAATTAGCAGGTCCGGCGTAGGCGATTGTGGGGCGGGGTGGCGGGGAGGCAGGGCGGCGAAGGGGGACGGAGCGGGGGTCGGCCGAGTGGAGACGGAGGAGGAACGCTGAGAATGGTCTAGCGGGCGGTCGTGTCGGTCAGGTCAGGTCCCGGTGGCGGGGAAACGAAAGAGGGAAGTGACGGGGTCGTTGAAGCGGGCGGGCTCGAGGCAAGCGAGCGAACCAGGAAGGGAGAGGCGCGGGCGAAGCGGGGAGATGCCGGGCCCTGGGGAGGGCGAGGAAGAGCGGGACGAGGCGGAAAAGGCGTGGCGAGAGGGGCAGGATGGCCGGGAGGCGACCCAGGCGCTGGGAAAAAGCGAGGAGGCCGGCGGAGCGGGTGAGAGGCGCCAGTGTGGCAGCAGCATTTCGGCTGGGAGGTGCGGCGTGGCGGGCGGCGGGGCGGGCCGGCGGCGGAGCGAACTCGAGGGGAGCGTCGAGGAGCGAGCGGAGTGGAGCTGGCCGGAGGACGGCAGCGCAGTCATGTCGCAGCGGGCGTAGAGAGCGGAGCGGCCGGGAGACAGGCCACGCGGCGCGGAGCGATGGGACGAGTGGCCCGTGTGGGGGCGAAACGGAGAGTGGCGGGAAGAGAGGAGCTTGTGCGATGCTCTCGAGGCTAAGTGGGCGCGCGACTGATCGCTGCGTCAGCCCACTGACTCACCCACAAGGTTCCGCCACACTGGCATCCAAGCAAGTGCAGATATCAAGTGACTAACTCTAGAACCTCGTTGATTTTATTCAGTTGTAATTGAATCCAAAACCAAATCATTAGATTTGAGCAAACCCCTGAAATCTTTAAAATCGAAAGCCTTTCCTTGAGCAATCAGGATTTTTAGAAGGTCACCCTTATATCAATATTTTTAACACCATTTCAGTAATTGAAAAACATCTGTAGTACTACCATGAACCACGTGCAGCCATGGGGAATATGAAAAAGCACTTCAGCAAGTCAACAGAATGAAAACAATGTTTTCTGCAGATTTGTTACTTATCAAGATGTTCGAAAATTTTCAATAAGATGGACTAAAAGGAAATCGATTGATTATGAGGAGATTGTTAAGAATGTAAACTACTCGAAACTATTAGCATATTAAACAAGTTCTGTAGGAACGTATCTTTCGACGACAAAATAAACAAAACGAACAGAAACACATAATATATGAGGTGTCTGGGGAGGAAAAATGGAAAAACTTCGCAAACAAACTCTTAAGACAATTTTAAGCATATTTTGGCTGTCAATAAACTATTTTGTCAATAAACGACTGGGATATTCCGAATGGTTGCGCCGCAATAAGCACTCAAAAGTTGCTTTGAAAAAATGTTTTCTAGGCACAAAATTGCATTTCAAAAGCATAGAAACACTCCAAAAACGTAAATTGTTTATTACTTACAAAATAAATCAATATATTTGTTCAGAAAGAAAAATTAACACAGAAATAAAATATTTATACAATTCGAGTGCTTTTTTTATTTCTGGGTAAATTTTTGTTTTTGAACAAACATATTAATTTATTTTGTAAATAATCAACAATTTGCAAATATCTGGAGTGCTCCTATGCTGGAATGCAAATTGTTGCCTTGAAAGCATTTTTGCAAACGAACTTTTGAGTGCTTCTAGCGGCTTAGCCATTTGAAAGATCCAAGTAATTTATTAGACAAAATATGCTTAAAAATGTCTTAACAGCTTATTTTCGAAGTTTCGACGTTTCCTCCCCGGACATCCTGTAGGGACGCTGGGAGTCCTAGTTTGCCCGTGACGCCTAGTCCAGAAACAGGCCGAAGGGAGCGTCCGGGGAGGGTGCTCAAGTGGGGGGCTAAATTTAACGCCCCTTCGCACGTGCTCCGCAGCAGGCAGCAAGCAGCCATCCTCTGTCGGACAGCGCCGGCGCTGCTTGCGCATGCGAGCCTATTAGCGTTCTTGCGCGGGGAGGGGGCGGACCCAAGGGTCTAATGAGCTGAAGCACCCTCGTCCTCGTGTTATTAGCCACGGTAAATATATTCACGAATCCCCCACGTGATGCTAATTTTATATGGAGCATTGCTTTCTTTAGAGATGCGGTTGGTATATTTGACTATTTATTTCTGTAAACAGATTTTTATTTTGTTAAGTCATGACCTTCAACTAGACAAAAATAAAAGATTGTTTGTACCTCGTTAAACAATGACATCTACCCGTATAAATCGTTCGGTCACCAGGTTTCATGCACATTTGCCTTGTACTACGAGCGAAGTTTGAAAGGGTTTGAACAGTTTACGAGATCTTCATATATGGAGGCTGAAATTCAAAGGTGAAGTCCGAAGTGGTAGCAAATTCATTACTAATAATAAGAAATTTTGTTAAAATAAGTGATGGAGTTAATATGAAAAGGGTGTATACGCATTTTAATTATTATCATTATTGTTATCATTATTATTATTATTATTATTATATTATTTATATTAAATTATTATTAATTATTATTATTATCATTATCATTATTATTATCATCATTATTATCATTAGTCATTATTATTGTTATTTATCCTGTATGCACATAGTTCTTCCGATATTTATTCCTTTTTAATTCACTACAATCCAATGCGGTTCGTGCTTTAAACCTAAGGCAGGTGTAACTGAAGCCAGAAGGTGGTAACCTGACGTATTACAGAGCGCTAAAAGCGCATGAAAAATGAAAAAGAGAAGACGTAAAAGCAAAACAAAAATTGTCACAATCCATTGGCATAACCACACTCGTTTCATGCGCCTACGTTGGTGCTTTGCTAGTGCATCTCGGGAGCTACTGAACATGAGAAATCGCGCTTGGCTCGTGGCCTAATGCACGAAGATACTGCTCAGGCATCAATCTTGAATTATTTGAAGGAAACACCTCAAAGAAAAAATTAGAGTATCTCTGAATATTTCATTTAGGCAGAGGTCGGCTTCGTCACAGCTCAAAACTCCGCTTCCCGCACCGTTCCGAGTTCTGTCTCAGCTGCGTACCTCAGATAATCGCGCGCCCACTGTACTTAGCTCGTATCGAAAACACACTACTTTTGAGACTCGACTCTACGATTTTCTAGTCTACACAGATTCATTTGCAGACCGTTAACTACATATACTGACATATTCGGTATTCCGAGAAACTGCTAATAGCGCAGAGTCTGTTACATATCTACATTGCGCATCTGAAACGTACACTTTCAGTACTGACAATAAAAACCTACGCGGGGCATTTTTAATCAGTGCATAACGGATTCCTCATAGTTTAAACAAAACCTTAATTCCTCAGATTTAAAGAACTGTATAAAAATAACTGATATTTGAAAAAAAAAATCCTTTCATTTCTGGTAGTTCTTCTTGAATCAACGAAAATTCAGTTGAATGCAAGTCAAACAAAATAGAGACTGCCCTGCGGCGCCCGTGCCCTTCGGGGCGGAGCGGCGTGGCGGCGCGTGGGCGGAGCCTATTTGCAGAGCGCGCCATGTGCGGAAGGGGGGACAGTCGCCGCAATTAGCGCCAACGAAGACGACGCGGCGGCGGCGGCGGCGGCGACAGTGCAACGACCGGGGGAACGCTGTGCCCACGTGCTGTTACACTGCGATCTGCGCCGGATCATTTGCAGTCGTTAAGGGCTAATGAACACACCGAACCGTTGAATGATTATGCTCGCAATTAGAATTGATCGTTAACCGATCATCGATTCACCTACACATTCATGTGGTAATTTTATTCGTTCGATTTGGAGAATCTACACTTCAAGAACTGTCTAAATTCCCGAATAAATAAGTATACTTATTTACATGTACAAAAAATAATATACGCATTCACAGTTATATTCGTTCCCAGAAAACATGATTAGTGTCAGAAAATACCTACATTGTTCTACATATACAGATCTATAAATCTTAAAAAAATAGCATTTTTTGTGTTTAAACTGTAAGGAGTAAGTGTTTTGTCAATAAAAAGTCTTCGCGAAGCGTTTATTGTCCATATCGCTAATCTATCGCCCACCATCTTCGGAATACTGGATGAGTATGGTTATGTTGTTGTAAGTCTGCAAAGGGTTCTGCCAACATGAGTTTCAGTCCCAAAACTGGAGTATATTCGACACATGGCAAACTTAATTATTCATGACCGAATCCGATCGTTTTCGAATTTCGAAGAAGTCCCAATTTTCTTATTAATCGGCGGAATTAGTCCAGCGCATATATGGGCTCGCAAGTACAACAATAACTAATGTATATACTTCTGTGGCCAGGGTTTTAATGGGTTAGTTGGTTGTTGTTTATAATCGCCAGTTTAACAGGTCTCGGATACGCTCTTGGTATCCGAGTCAGGTACCTCAGCATAAGTAAGAATAGCAGAAAACCGCAGTTTTGACTGGTCATTTCATGGTTTACTCTAATCAAATCCTGGCGAATGTCGGAAAAGTAATCGACTTTATTGGCTCAAGGCATCACACTGATGTCACTACACTGCCTCTGACCGGGAGGTCCTCGAGTTCGAGTCCCGGCGGTGATAGGATATTTGCCACTAGCTATATACCTAGGTCGAAGTCAGCCGCTTCTCAAAATACAGCAGGTGAATAACAGCCAACTTCTGTGATAAAAACATGCACCACACTTACGGGTCTAATGACCTTAGCAGTTGACGCGCCCGAAAACACGAAATAATCGATCAATTAATCCGAGAAGTATATTAAAATGCCATGGGCCGTGAACCGAATGCAATATTTTCTTCCGCATGCAGTTTCTATTCCTAATCTCGGGGTCGAGCGATGCACCCTCTTCATCTCCACGTGAACCACATCCGTGATCTACGCAATACCCTAAGGGCACGGATATCCCCGCAAAACCCATGCAGGCAAAACACACGGGAAAAGAAAGTCCTCCGGCACGAATCCTGAAAGTCTGGTTAGATTCACAATAATCCTATATTCAAAACTTACAGGTTTCTAAAGCATTATTCTTTAATTCCTCTAATAATATTGTGTATGAAGGTATAGCAAGTTTCAATGATATGCGGATTTAAGCAGGGGCGGAACCAGAGACAAATTTTGGAAGGGGATATTAAAAATGTTTTGGTCGAATTACAGATTTTGTAAAATGTCGCTGGCTACACTCGAACGATTTTATTCGTTATAATTTTTTACTCGTTATAATTTTTTTACTCGTTCGATTATCCGAAAATAATTTTGCTTGGAAGTTTCGTGACAAATTAAAATTAAAAGTTACAGAAAAAACAACAATTTTTTTGGGGGGGTGGAATTTCCTTTTCCATGCATCAGAGCATGATTCAAGACAGTGAGTTTTGGGATCAAAGCATCTCAACAGGTGTTTCTGGCTGCTTCGCATCGCATTTCAACGAATTGAAGTATTTCAAATCATTGAGAAGATCTGTTCTTGTTTTTATTTCGGTTTATTTGGAATCTATACTGATAAAATTAATAGCGAAATTCGTTACAACAACGTCTGAAGTGCAAGTTAATCTGATAACAATAATCAAGATTAGCACTGCATAGCTATCTAAAAAAACACAGACAAGTAAAGTAGTCATGCTGTCTTAGCATCAAAGGAAATAAGAATGGTTTGACTTATCTCTTTCGGAGCAGATATTCAACTGCACGAGAGGACCGGGTACAGTGGATTGAATACAAATACCCTAGTGTCTTTCGACAGACCCCTGGGAGCCTTTTTTAGACCACAACATCGATTTGCGCCTCTATTTCCTCTTTATCGTTTCATGTCAAGATCATCTCTCATTCTCGTCTATACCAGATGCATTGCAAAGTACCGGATACAACTTCGCAATCGCCGTTGCAAATCGCCACAGTCGGGCATCGATCCGACTTCCCAGGCCAGAGCGCCAGGGGCCACGCGCGGTTCTTCAACCCGGTCACACAGGTACGTGCTCTGCCAACCATGTGCCAAATGCATTTTATTTTTTACTGATACGTTATTGTTTTTTTTATTTTGCCTTCTATATGGAGCTCGATATTCACTCCATAACTGGATCGAGCGGATCGTGGTTACGAGGGAAATATGAAAACAGTTGTTTGATGCTACATGTTCTCATGTGGAGGGAACTACGAGAGGGAATTATGAAAGAATTGTGGAAGGGAAATATTATAAGAGAAACTGAGACACGTTAACATCTAGTTAACCAGTAAATAAGAACATTTGAATCATTAATACTAGCTCAAAAAATAAAATCTTGTACGTTCCACGGGCGTTAACTGGTTCTAATGATCGAGTGGCGACAAAAAGCCCTTCGGGCAGAGGCCGTCGGACTTTTTGTCGTCGCTCGATCATTATAATCCTTATAGCGCCCTTGGTTCATAAATAACTATTTTATATAATAATATCCAATATATTATAAGTAAACGTTTACACCGCTCCGTCGTCGTTGAAGCAGAGGGGAATGTTCTTGGCGAGGGCGAGGCTTGCCAACACGAGGGGAACAGCTTGGCCAAGACAAGTTTCGTTCTCTTCCTTGAACATGATCGCTTCATTCTGAGGTGCGGAAGGGCACACTGCTATGCATCAAATTCTCTGCATCGGGTCACGCGTGTTTTTGCCCCGTGACAATTCTCGGAATAGGTCTACGGAGAGGAAGGAAAGATCGTAGGCAGTCAATGGCCCGTTTGTTAGGGTACTGTCCCAGCATTCACCTGGAGTTGATCAGAGCAACCGGCCGCTAGAATTATTGTCCTCCTGACAGCGGCTGAATTTGAACTAGCTGTCTAGATAGTATCAAAAATCCTGACATCGTCAGGACTCGAACACAAGGACCTGACTGCCAGACGCATTGCAGTAACATCTCATGATGCCCTGAGCGACCTTTGGCGGTGTGGAGTGTATTACAAACCACGGACTTCAATTGTGACTTCGCGGATGGGCGCAGGCGGGCGTTAACCCGCGACCCTCGGTTAGTGCACCGGTCTGGCACCTACGCAACCGCCAGGCTCCCACACCGCTACGCTCCCCACGGCTTGCGACGCCACGGTAGGGCGGTAGGGATTGCGACGCCTAGGTAGGGCGACGCAAGGTGGACGATGGCAAGGGACGACACGCGGGACGCATGAGGAAACGAACGAACACTTACATGTCCACTTGTGCGGAATGTATGCCTCCAGGTATCTCCACAAGCGGAACACCGTAGGTTCCTGGACAAGTCTTAAGCTTCCTATATGTGTGGTAGTTACTGCAGGTAGTACTGTGTGTACGAGACACGCCGAAAGAAAAATTGTACGCGGCCCGTGGCCTATTTGGTAAGGTACTACTCCGGCAGCCGCCCAGAACTAAACGGAAAAACTATCGAAACGACTGACCAGAGCTGTCGGCTGCTAGAATTCTCATTCAGACAGCCTGAAATCCACCACCATTGAGATTTGATCCAGGACTTCACGGCCACAGGCTGAAGTGTCTGCGAACCTCGGTTCCTTGCCACACCGAGTGTGTCTCAAGTTGTACGAATAATAATGGGACGAAAAACACGAGCGCCGCGCGGATATTCCCACATAGTATTAAAAGACCGGTAACATACATACGTATCATGGACAGCCGGAAGCGACGGGAAGGCATGCAGGTCCTCGGGGGTGGGGCGGAGGGAGGAGGAAAGGGGAGGGAGATGACGGGTGGGACGGGGAGCGGGGAGACGACGCGCCGGCACACGCCACGCGCCGCCGATACTGCGCGCCCATCATCGTTCGGCACACCGCGCCGCGCACCGCCCCCCCCGATTCGCCTCTGCAGGGCTATCCATCAGACCGAATCGCGCTCCGCCCGCGTCCCGCCGCCCGGTCACTCCACGCCCGCTACGCTCGCTCCACTTGGCCGAGATCCGCCGAACCCCTCCGCGCACCTTCGGGCCGGCGGCGGCGTCACGCCGCGCTCCGTGTGCCCCATCCGGCCTCGCCCCGCTCCGTGACGTCTCCACTCGCCCCGACTGCAGTCGCCTCGCTGCAGCCTGCCTTACGTTCCGTCTGGTTTTCTCAGGTCCTGTGCCAATAGATCTCATGCTACCAGACCCGGCAGGGCACGTTAGATTTCACCCCGTTCCGTCCAGTCCGTAATTAGTCAGGTCCCATTTCACCCCGTTCCGTCCAGAAAGATCCCTTCAGGTCCCACCCTGTCTCGTCCAGTCAGGTTCCATCCTGTCTCGTCCAGTCATCCTGTCAGTCCAGGTTCCATCCAGTCTTGTCCAGTCACCTTGCATCCTGTCTCGTTCCGTCTGCTCTCGTCTCAACCCTTCTCGACCCTCCAACTTCTCTCTGCTCTCAACCCTTTTCCGTTCAACGCTTTTCCGTTTCGTATCGCCCGCTCCATCCACTCGGCCCTGCTCTGTTCCTGCGCGCCGTTCTCGTTTCAATGCCTCCCAACCAGCTTGCATCGTACCCACTATAACTCGCGTAATTATATCCCGTTTGCTTTCATCTGTCTTTTCACTCCTTACTGCTCGCATTCCACGGGCATCCCTTTGTCTTGGCCTATCTTCCCTCGCATGTCTTCTTGTCTAAATTTCGTACATTTTCTCACGCCATCATTGCTTCTTCGCCGTTATTTCATTATTTCTCTGCCATATACCCCTCCCTCGCTTTTCCCCCTTTCTTGGCACTTCTCTTCCGTGTGTCTTTTGCTACTACTTGTCTTTCCTTACCTCTTGACCTTTCCCCATATCTTCCCTTTCTTTTCCCCAGAATTTCCCCGTATTCCATACCACTCTTCCTGTTTTCGACTCATTTCAAGTCGCCCCTCCTCCTGCGTCTCCACTCTTTCGGCAAGCTGCGCCCTGCGTCGAATTCTCCGCCAAGATCCGTTTCACTCGACTTCTTCCGCACCTCACTCAGGATGCTCCTCTTTGGAATT
Source organism: Gryllus bimaculatus (assembly GCA_017312745.1). NCBI lineage: Eukaryota > Metazoa > Arthropoda > Insecta > Orthoptera > Gryllidae > Gryllus > Gryllus bimaculatus. The sequence continues at coordinate 4,929,802 of BOPP01000013.1, forward strand.
CAGTTACAAGCATTACGCAACACCAGTGAGGAACTCATTTCTCACCGTTATCTTTTTGTTTTCCTTCATTATATTTCTTTGGAATCTCATTATTCCTATCATGAGAGGTCTCATAGGGCATCAAGATCATCAATTATTGATGTCACTACAATGCCTCTGACCGGAAGGTTCTAGAATCGAATACCTACGGAGGGAGAATTTTCCTTAGTAATTAGATAGCTAGGTCGAATTCGGCCCGCTGATCGGCGCCTTCTCCAACAATGCCAGGCGAATGCCGGGGCAGTATCCTAACAAACGCGCGCGACCCTTTTTCTTGACTTTCTGACCTTTCTTACACACACTCACATGCACTGCACTACCATACATACCGGGAAACCGATCGGCAGATTAGAGCTTGTCCTGGCTGGGGCGATGGCGGAAGATATGGAAGATACTTGGTTGGAGAAAATTCCGGTAGCCAACGGTAGGTTAGCGCCCAATTTCACCATCCAAAGAGGGAAGATCACCGTCACCTCCCCAAGAAACAAATGCACTACTTAAGAGACTAAAGACCTCAGCAAGTGATGCGCTCGGAATCACCTATCAATCAATCAATCAATCAATCACATTGTTTCACGCGGGAATCCGAATATTTGATACTCTCCTGCTTCTACATTAGCATCCCGATGGCACACGTAGGAAAGACTACTGGTTCCTCACTGTGGTGACTTGAATCGCCATCGGAGTTTTTATTTGCTTGTACAGAACAGACTAAAAATGAGCGCAACGTTTGCGCCCACAACCACTACTGTCTCTACGTGTTTGCCTCGTAAGATGTAGTACGTCTGTCACATCAGCACAAAGGTATGTGCGCAAGCGTAAAATAGTCACGAATTGGCTTTGCGCACAAAACATTAGTTTTGCGCAGGAGTTGAATTAAGATTCGTCTCAGTCAATTATCTTGCGAGCTGCAATAAAATTACATCACTCAAAAGCGCAAAGAGCTTACCCAAGAAATTGCTAGTGAAGCCGGATTTATTTTGTCCTTTAAATTCATTTTCCGCGAAAGTTCCACGAAAATAATTTACGATTAAATATTTACAGACATTTACATTAGTTGAAATTAACACATTTTTGTTATATCCATGAAATGATATACAGAACCTATTCTAGTGCGAACGACACCACTGAAAAATCTCTTCTCTGTAATGCACATGTGTGTGTCTTTTTTATCATTAAAATGCACAAGATACGCTTACGAAAAATACACAAGAATTCAGGGAATTTCTCTATTTCAAATACGAGACAGCTGACTGTATTTGGTAAGAAAGATGAATGTATAAATAATCAAACTATTCATTTGTTAATTGCAAATGTAATTTTACAAATATATCAGGTTATCAAAACATCTGCTTTCAGAATAAATATCAAATTCATTCACATCCGCACGTAATAGCAACATTTATTCTTCGTACTTCACACTGCACTTCACGCGGCTGGAAATGCTTGCCCGAAAAATAAATGAAGCAGAAAGAGAAAACCATTTACTGCAAGATCTAATTGTCCCTGGTTGCTCCTAGAATATTCACTGCAGAGAATGTCATTTCAATTAAGCGAATTACTCTCAAGGGTTGCTTGCTGCAGGAAGCTGTTAGTTTTTATGACGTTTATTTAACACAAGGGATGTTCGCAAATACACTACGCTACAGTGCAAGTCTGACATTTACTCGCGGAAACGAACGAACTGCACAAATTCACACGAGGTTATGTAAATGCAATGAGCAATGTCCACATCTTGCACACCATCTTTCGGCTATCTTTATCATGATCTGGAAGGTAATACGGGACGGTCAAGAGAACAGTTGAAACCCATCTCAGAACATTTTAATGTTCATGACATTTAGGAAGATACCCTTTCTTGAGCTATTACATTTCAACTCAGGGAAGTAGAAAATGTAACGCAGACTGCGAATATTATACTACAGCAAGAAAATACACAAACAAATTAGACATATCCTACAATCCTGAACATCCATCTCACACTAGCGCTCTTATCTACATGAAATGTTTGAAACTATTCATTAATAAACCATGAATGATGAACGAATACTTCAAAATTTCTAAAAAACAAATAAAATTTATTAAATTATATTGTATGTAAAAATTAAATATAGACATTAATTAGCGACGAAATAATCATTGAAATTTCCTAATGTACGTATTCACATTTTAATGAATAACAAATAAATATTTACGAAAAGTTGTACACATGATATAGAACAAATGTCTTTATAAGTATTCATAAGACTTTCATGTAAGGTATACATTATTAGGCATCATTTTATTAAATATGTTAATATTATGTTTCCAAAAATTCGTCCATCAATTAGTTTTAGAAAAGACTCTCAAGATCCACACGTAAAGATGCAGATTCTTTTTCTCAAGTTTTTAATTCTTTTTGATTCACAATTACGCCAAAGCTTAGAACAGAGGTTTCCGGACAAATTGTCGAAAAAGGGCAGAAACGTAACGATGGCGGCACCTAACGGCACATTAATTCCCAACCGCTTATCCCACCCACCATCTCGACACCGGCAAAAAAAAGAAATTCAACTACGCAACACTCATATCAACACGCAATGTTCCTCGAACACAAATGTCTCGCACCGCCAAGAACTAACAGATTGCGATACCTCAACTCTCCACGTTTCCAGGCGGAACTCCGGAGGTAAATATACACGCCGTTCCAACGCTACGACGCGCCGTAAATAACTTGTCCTTGGCATTCACCTTATCAAACGCAGCGCCGGTCGCGTTTCCCTGGAAGGGCGCACAGGGATAGCCGGGCTTCCAGCTAGCCACCGCGACTGCTCCTGTCCCACGCCACCTGCGACTGCTGAGTCGTGCGTTCCCAGAAGGCAGGGGCCTCCCGGCGTACGCACGGTTCCGTTTCAGGGTCAACAGTCCCGGAGAAAGGTGGGCGGCTACGAGGGCAGAACGAAGTCCCAGGGAGAACAGTCAACCAACCCTCGTCATATCACTCGGAAAGTGGCGCGCTACCTCCGGAAGTTCTCAGTACGTAGCAATTCCTGGCATCCCCATTGAATTCCATCTAATTTTAAAATAACTTGTTAAAACCTTGAGATTATATCAAACAAAATAACTAGATAAGTACAACATATGTACTTACTCCCTAAAAATGTTTACAATTTCTGGAAGGAAACAATCACTATTCACTGTAAAAAATGGTTTAAAGATGTTTCCGAAAATGAAATTGAAATGATTTTTATTTACAGAGGTCTGGACAAGTATGCAGTAGAGGACTATATCTGAAAATTCTGTCGTACATCATCTTTTAAAAATATGAGTCACATTATTTTATCCACAGATTGGGGGGGGGGGGTAAAGAAACACACGTTTTAAACGATTGCTGAACATGAATGCATTCGGAAACTTCTATAATAACAAAAGTGAGGCCATGTACATTGGTATGCGTCACAAACACTTTAGGACTACTAGTGAGATTACTCCCTCTGGCTCGAATATTTTTGAGCTGTCAATAATTAAAATAGCGTATCTACAATCAAAATGCTACCCCAAAATGTTTTTTACAATATTTAGTTATATACAATTTTCAATACAACTGGCCGGCACTGTTGCCAATAAGCTTAGAAGGGTGAGGCGGATGGAGACCAGATGAGAACAGAGCGGAACCGGGAGGGGCGAGGCGCGCACTGCGATAGGGCGAAAATGCAGGTGGAACGAAAGGAGAGCAATAAGTGGGCGGAGCATTAGGAGCGGAAGAAACAAAAGGAGCTGGAGGAGCTAGTGACCGGAAGGAGACAAAGAGGGAGGAACAGATGGATCAAAAGGAAGATAACGCAAAGGGATGATTGATTGATGGTCAGTGATTGTGGGCGTGTCAACACCAGCAATATTTCCGTAAGTGTAGTGTATGTTTTCCTCGGTGGGTGGCGGTGGTCTTCCCGTGATGTATGGCGAGGTTCGGCGCCGAACTACCGTCGGCTAGCAGGGGTTTCCCCAACCAGTTATCTCCTACCAGCTGAGCACCGCCCCAGCCGGGACAAGCTCTGAGCTCCCGAACGGTCTATCGGCATGTGTGCTTGTGTAGGGCGTGTTAGCTGTGCAGCTGCAGAGCGCGGCTCGGAGAACGACGAGATAGACCACTTCATAACGTCACCGTTGGACAGTACAATCCCTGCTGCACGCACGCTGTCTAATCGAGCAAGACGTTGCGTCGTAACGCGGTCGACCATCCTCCACGCTATTCTCGCTTTCTCCTCTTAATCCACTTCCTCTCCCCATCTAGTCCTGCTCTTCGCTGGCTTCAGTTCTTCGTCCGATCTTCAGTCTACACTGCGACCATCGGCTTCTCGACTGCGTATCTCTCTCTCTCTCTCTCTCTCTCTCTCTCTCTCTCTCAGCATCCCTCTATCCAGACACCTCTTCTATTTCATTCCTTCTCCTCTCCCCGTCTCCGTCCGCCTCCTCCATCCCCACCTCCTTTCCCTACCTATCGACATGCGTCTCCTAGCGACCCGAGTATCCGAAAACTGTTCGCAGTTCACTCCTATTTTATACACTATTATTTACTTACTTTTTACACTATTTTTACTTACACTTATTTACTATATTTCTGTATAAAACAGTAACATTTTCCCTTATCATTTCATCCTCAACTTCCTGCTTTTCCTCTTCCGCCTTCGCTTCCTTCCGCCTTCCTCAATTTTTCTCTTCCGCCTTCCATTTTTTAAACGTTACTACCTTGATGTTACTGCAGTAACTGCAGTCCCGCTGATCGAGAGGTCCTAGGGTTGAGTCCCGTCGGTGGCAGGATTTTAGACAGGCTTTTCAGCTAGGTCGAATTTAGTCGCTGTCTGGAGGAGAACTTTAGCTGCTCTGGTCCGTTTGCTGGGGCATTCGGCACTGTTCCGGCATTTGCCTGGTGTTGATCGAGAAACCACGGAAGACGCTCAGAGCAACCCCTCCGAACAGCGACTGACTTCGACCTAGCTGAGACGCTACTGTCGAAAATCCTGCCACCGACGGGACTGTCGGACGGAAGCTAGAGCCTCCCGGGCAGCGGGACTGCAGCGACGTCAGTTGATGTCCTGAGCCACCTCTCCCGGTCCGAGCAAAGGGCTTGGGGTGGTCTGAAAGAGGATAAACCTGCCGGAGCGGGATGGAAGGGAAGAGGCTGGATGGTTGAGGTGCGTGGGTAGGATGTCCGTGGCAGGCCGGATACGGCGTGCGGGCGGAGTAGATACGGACAAAGCAGCTACTATCTTTTGCTGAAGAAAAAAAAGAAAAAAAATTAAAAGCGTGAAGCGGCAACGCTTTGATCGACTCGTAGCAGTTTTGCAGTGATCTGTGTATCGGCTTTCATAGAAGTACAAGGCCCAGTCGGGAGAGTATTGAATACATCTTGAAACTGTCGAAATAAATGTATTTTTGGATATTCGTATTCGTTTTCAGCACACATCCTTATTAGTAAATACATCATTCATGTTTGAAATCTGTTTTCAGTGATTGTAATGGGTACCAGGGATTTCTTGTCATAATTAAAATTGGAATTAATTGGGTTCTCTTCAGCAAAGAAGATATTTACAATTCAGATCAATATTTATTCTATACACAAGCAAAGAAGGCCTGGTTTAAGTTTCCATTTTAAAGTCAACGAACGAAATACTATAAATCTTTGAGTTTTAATTAGAGCTAGAAATCGTCCAACTTTTAGCATGAATTTGATAATTTCTATTCTTAGGTTCACTCATTTTCATTAATTTCATTTTAATGAAATTGAAGTTATGTGATCGTTATTTTACAAACGGAAGTATCTTTTAAAAAATATACATTATTAACAAAACACATACACAAAAATCTCTGGATTTAAAATTACGAATTCACTGGTTCCCAGGGCCTGGCTTATGTGCTACCGAGCCGAATTCCCCAATGCACTCAACCAATGAACTGATTCTTTCTAGTTTTTGTTCACGAGTGAATAATACTAAATAAAACAAAATAATCTTCTGTAAACAAAACCATTAACTCTGACGTATTTCTAAGTTTTCTTTCAATATTTGAAGGCCAAACAACGTGGTCAGCCGATGTCAGTGATATCGCGATTAGCACATTGACTTTCGAAAGCAGAGTTCGCGGGTCAAATGCAGATGGTCATGTGTTACTGACGGATTTTAAGCGAACCCTGGCTAGGTGAATGACCTGAAAAATTAAATCTCTCAACAAGTCTCTATCGAATAAGACCCTGTATCCAGAGAATGACACAAGAAATCGAAAACTGATAATGACGTAATGATCTGATCATCAATATGCAGCTTCTATTCTGCTGAAATACAGAAAATAAGCTAGCCACAACTTCTAGTAAGGATATATCGGGTGGGCCAAGTCACTATCCATTACAATTCTTCTCTATTATGGTTTTAATTTCGTAAGAATTTTAATTTCCGGCCTGTGACATTCGTACATTATTATAATTAGTTACTCATACACTAGAGTGCATTGCTAAACAATCATCTGCTGTCAGATGTTTACTTAGAGATTTGCTTTCGTACGTTCCGTGTCTTTGTTGTAAATACGTTGTCGAAAGAAGAAAAAACTGTTTCATTCAAGATGGTACAACGGTGGTAATGCTTTAATAACTGATGAGTGAAATGACACGGAAGGAGGTGACGGGGTATGTGATGGACTGCTGAATTTAAGGTAGGCCATCATTAAGTGAAGAGACCAAGTTTAAAGCATTACAAGCTATTGTACAGATTCCTAAAAGGCCTTCTCGCAAGCTTCAGAGACGAGTAGATACAGAGGGAAAACAAATTGAAACAAATTTATAATAAATCATGAGAATAAATAACTTGAATAAATAACTGACATTAACAGGTAGTGATTTTTGACCCATTCTGTATTGTCTTTCACAGTTTATAGTGCATTTTTGTTCCAATTCTTTACCAAGATTAGAAAATAAACAATTTCATTACAAACAATTAAAAAAATCAAAAATTTCATCCTTAGTTCCTACAAATACTCTAAAAAGTACACATCTTCAAAGAGTATAAACTCTCGGGGTAGATAGATATACCTCACTCACTGAGCTTCATTTCGTTACTATCGTACTACTATAAGCTCGCTACAAATATTTTTGCTTACTCTACAATAGAGATGACTCAAATCCTCCAAGCACCCCAGTGACACTTCAACCACCTGCACCTTTTGCTTTGCGCAGCATTAAATTCTCAACAGCTGCACTGACGACAATCATCTGCTGTTGAGCTTTTTTTTCTGGAGTCGTAGGGAATTTGACCCGCAGCTTTGCCATGAACAAGGACTTTTTCTGCGAATCAGTTTGCGTAAACAAATGAAATTGTGTACACATTCGCATTCATAAACATTTTAGGATGAGTCACCGATGTGATCCAATCATTTGTTTGATAAAGAGATACACGATAAAAATTCTGCAATGCAAAGAGACGATAAATTTTACAGATTACCACAGATGCAACGAGACGACTTGCTTAGATTACGTAAGTTCTTTGTGAAGCAGATTACGCTGAAGTTTCAACGGGGTGTGTAGCTGTAATTAGAACGTTATTTCTCTTATCTTATCTAAAAGGACATTTGGGGATGACCTAGAAAGCACTTTACAATAGACATTACATGTATGTTCGGGATTTGTATTTATCGCCTGTGGTGACTCATCAACTTATATTCCTCTTATATATACCTCTTATATTGACAGGTATATTCAAGGCGTTTGCAACGCAGTGTCTCTGACCGAGAGGTCCTAAGATTTGAGCCCCGACGGTCGCGATGAAAGGATTTTCAACACGAGCTAGGCAGCTAAATCGAATGTTTTCCGCGGTTTCTCTGATCAATATCAGGCGAATGCCGGAGCAGAACCCTATCAAACGGGCCATACACCGCGCCCGATTTTTCCTTCCTCTTTTTGTCATATCCTCACCCCGTACGTACACTTGCAATAACATGGAACTCCCTACACATGTTGGAAGACCAGTCGGGAGAATAGAGTTTTTCCCGGCAGGCTTGGCCGGGAGATACCTGGATTAGGAAACTCAGGAAACTCCACAAGTACGCAAGGGACTTGGCATAGTGTAGTTTGTGGTCGGATATCACGTACTGGCGGGAAAGAAACACTGCCACTTGCCGGCGGTAACATGCACTACAATCACGTGACTAATGACCACAGCAGCCGACGTGTCGGGAAACACTAAATACTCTCTCTCTCTCTCTCTCTCTCTCTCTCTCTCTCTCTCTCTCTCTCGCTCTTTCTCTCTCTCTCTCGCTCTTTCTCTCTTTCTCTCTCTCTTTCTCTCTTTCTCTCTCTCTCTTTCTCTCTTTCTCTTTTTCTCTCTCTCTCTGTCTGTCTCTCTCTCTGTGTCTCTCACTCACTCACCAGACCCACATGCTGAGCACACGCGCGCCCTACGCCAGATACGAACTTGGAACCTTCGTATCCGCCTAACATTTGGCTCCAAATCCGTGCGCCACTAAAGGAGGACACTTTACTGTAAACGAGTGTACGAACAGATCCAGAAGCTATTTCACGAGAGTTCAGGTCAGTTACAGTTCGGACTGCCCTCAATAAATGTTTTTGAAACACTAAAAATATGCTAATTTGAAATCTAAAAGAAATTGTAGATGCATTTTGGCAATACTCCATTCGATCTGATGCGATCGATAAGTGGTAATTGTTTTTAATAGCCAGTGAGCCTCCGCCTCTGAGTGCATGCAAAGCGGTTGGGAGGCGCCGCGCCCCCGAGTGCCCTTGAACGGGATCCGCTGCAGCTGCAGAGACCACGCGTGCGCCGTCAGCACGCTGCTATCGAGAAGACGTGCGCACGCGTGACCCCCTCCCACGCTTCTCCTTTCTTCTCTTTCTTCCTCTCCCTATCTCAGTCTCTCTCTGGCTTAGTTCTTTCTCCCGCTCTTCCGTCTCACATGCACCACCTCTTTTTCTCTCTCTCCTCCTCTCCCCCCTCTCTACATCTCACACGAAGTGATTGAATTAATATTAAAAAAGCAAAGTATTTCTGCAAATTAATTTTCATGCCAGAATTACTTTATTCTTTAAGCGCGAAATATAATCAATAAACAAAATTTGCTCTTACTACCAGAAATATGGCAACGTATTTTATCATAAATTCATACATTTTTCAGAAATAGAGGCAAGATCCATTCATATCGATTCGTGATATAAAAGATGTTTGTTATCTGCAGATAAGATAAAGCCCAATCAGGATTCCCAACTGTGATAAACTTGCGAGTTTCGGCGGTTGCGAGTTTCTTTTGGGTAATGTGTAAAATTTTAAATTGCATCAACGAACTAACGGAGATATTAAGGACCACATTAATGAGGTTTTTACACGAAAGCATTGAATCAACGTTTTAATGTTGATAAAGCATAATCTTTCAAAGTTGGCAATATAATTAATATTATAATGACCACAGACTGCCGAATCCGAACAAGAGAAACTGAGGAAAAGGGCCAGTGGCACGGGAAGAGTGGTCGCGAAGAAAGTTGAAAGGAAAAGGGAGGGCCGCGACTGCATAGGCGACAAGGGTGGACGTGCAAAACAAGTGAGCGGAAAGTCGGTGGAGTGCGGGGCAGGAGAGGCAGGGGTATGCGGAGAAGGGCGGGGCGGGCAAGGGCGGAGCGAGACAGGCGAGGGCGGGACGGCGACCGACGTGCGTGTGCGAGGAGTGCGTATGGGTGGCAGGGTAAAGCAGGACTCGTCGATGAGGGTGTCTGGGCTGCGGTGCGCTGGCGGGGGCGGGTAGCGTGTGGCGAAGTCGGGTCGGGTCGTTGGTGAGGGGAGGGGTGAGAGCAAAGCGGGTAGTTCGATGAGAGTGGCTGGCCTGCGCGAGCGCAGAGGGGGCGGAGAGCTGCGGCAGAGGCGGGACGGTAAGTTTGGGAGGGGAGGGATGGGAGCGAATGGGGGTGGCTGGCGCGCGGTGGCCTCGGCCGGTTCGCTGGCGGCGCGGCGCGGCGTTCGCGCGGTCAAAGGGCGCTCGGGAAAGGTGTCAGGCGTCGGGCGCCCCATGTTCCGACAGCTGACGAGGCGCCACTGATGTTCGCTCCAATTAATCACGCGGTTTGTGTCGATCGTTGAGGTTATTTTGTCACCATGCTCGCACACCATGTTCCACGCGCACGTTCACGGATGCGCTCGTAACACGCGTCGCATTTACGGAATGGATATGTGAAAATGAAAAGTCTGAAACAAGTTTATACCTACGTGTTATTGAAAACTGATCGTTTGGAGGCAGAAAATAACAAAGCGAGAGCTGAATTCCGATATTTACTTCGGAAATAATATAAGAATTGGTGCATCGAGAAGACAATAGTACATTGGCGAATTACATTTCATTGAAATAATATTCGTTCAGATAGTTAATGAATGAGAAAATGATCAATCATATATTCCAGCTTATTAAATAGAATAAATGAATGAAGAAGAAAATAAAAGAACATGCGAATATACAACAATTATAAACGGAAGAGTAAATAACTTAAAGAAACAATGAGTGAAGAAATAAAAAGGCTCTTGAACTCCCGAATTTAAAAGGAACACGCTGACTAAATGAATAAAAGAAACGTGTCAAATAATGCCAGCAGAAAATTACAGGAGTAAATACAAAAATAAATAAATAAATTAATGGAAAGGAAACTAAAGATCCCCGAGATTAAACCTGCAACGAAATAGTTTGACCTCCAGATGGTGCTATCACGAATTGAAAAGTTAACGATTTCCCTGTCAAAAATGAAGGGAAAATTCTCACTGGCCACTAGAGCAGTGGTGAGAGACGGTGAGGTGAGGAGGGGCTTTTGAGCGGCGAAGCCCTGTCGCGGGCCGGCTGCGTGCTGACTGGACACGAGGTAGGCCGTGGCCTTGCTCCGCCGCCCCCGCCCCCGCCCCTACCCGCTCTGCCGCCCCGCTTTGGCGCCTCCGCTCGTCGCCCCCCCCCCCTCGGGCTCCGGCGGCTCGCTCATTCGGCCGCCCTGCGCGCTGCAAATTAATGACCTTTCGACGGTCGCGCAGCACTGCTCCGCGGTAGAGGTTGCGCTGCGCGCCGATGCGCAGAGCAAGTTAATTGCGAGCGGTGGGTCGGTCACGGAGATCGCCTTTATCGGCCCATGCGAATACTACTTTCGCAAAATCCTGCCCCCCCCCAAAAAAACCGCTCTCGCTCTTTTTAACAACTCGTAACACTCGATCACCTCTCTGATGTATGGTCCATTTCGAACGCACCTTTCTTAGCTAACTCAAATTATTTCATTTGAAAATTGAATGAAAAAAATTCAAATTTCAATACATTTTGATAATATAACATTAACATATTTTAATTAATTTAAACATTCATTTACTTTTGTATTAATAATAGGAACAATGGGAATATTATAATCACGGTTGCCAAGGGCGGTTTGTAACTTATTTTGTTCGTTTACAGAGAGTAAACACAATGAATGAACAATTTGAGTGACTCTCTGGATGAGTATTTAACAATAATATAATACTCATTACAAAATATAAATCTCAAAATGCAGTATGTTAGTAAAATATTAAATTTCAAAATCAATGTTACTTCACACAGAGTTAGTTTACGGGAAATAAATTACTCCTTCGTTCTCGACACAGTCATGGTAACCACAACCTCTACAAGCCTGTTCTGGTGTTTCAGGCCTAATCCAGTGGTTCCCTAATAAGTTTGTAACTAAAATAAGCCTAGCACGAACGACCAAAAGAAAAAGCTTAAACAATGATTATAAAACAGTTCATTGAATAAAAGACAGATATTCAAACATGATTCTTTTACATACCGTTTTGGCGTATATAGAAGTGCAATTACTATAGTGTGAAGTGCATGAATGCCTTCAGGTCATCTCATATAACTATTACATATAAAAAAAGATACGAAAGCTAACAACAAATAAACATATTCAATTAGTGCAATTGAAGAGATATGCGAGAGTAAATTCAACTGTGTAGTCAACAAATGTGTGATACTGTATCACAATAGTTAACACATTTCAGTTGTCTCTCAAAGCCAATTGAGTTTACAAGCAGCATTGTCGCAATCGCATATGCTGTCAAAATCATCATCGAATGTGTGCTAACTTTGGACTTTGTGGTAATAGTGCCCAGGTCAAGTGCAAACATGAGAACGAAACGTTACACAACTTGCAATGAAAAGTGAAGCAACGCATCGTTCAGGTTCGCTTCTTCGCAAGCGATTTCACAAGCTCAGAAAATATTCACAAGTCATAATAACACAGATGGAATGCTTACTTAAATTTGTGTTTGTTAGTGAAATATTGGAAAACTTGAATTGTGCATCTCGAGAAATATTTTATACATAATCAACTTTGCTATAGGGACAAGAAAGTTGCTGTAGGGACATGAAAATCGTATCAGGGGAAATTGGGGTGCAGAGGCATTTGCAGTCATTTTATTAGCCAGTTCACCATTTAAATGTTTTATATTGCACTTATTTACTTTCTTTGATACAAGTACATGCAAGAAAGTCAAACACAGAATAAAAAACTGTGTAAATTTGATTGCGTCTTTTAATATTGCCTTCGCCTACGGACACAGAGCAAGACAATGCAGTAGGTTATTCAGTACGTTCGGCAGATTTCTCTAGGCGCCATTTTGCAGGTATGAGAACCTCTTGACACTGTTTCGCGACAACTACGCCGAGAGCTTCATCTGTTGGACGCAAGGACAACGTATGAGTCATGAGAATGCATTGACAGTGGGTGAAGAGTTAACGAACAGTTCATACTTCAACAACTTCAAACAACAACTTCGGACAACAAACACTTCCCCCAAAATTTCGAAATTCGGGTAACGAACGACCATCAGAAGCCGAAAGATGCAGTTTGGCAGACCGGTAAAACTATTTTTCTGCAATTTATGAACGGTTCCTGAAACAAGTTACGTACACATTAATCACTTTCGAAAATTAAAGAAGATTTACGAAGAAAAAAGGAACAATTTTACATATGTATTAATGCTCAAGAAACAGAATAAGATGTCTAAGGAGCAAACCAGAATATTTTACAAATTTATAAACACAATTATATATACGAGTATAATACATTTTCTTATTTCAATTAATCTAAAAAAGACAACAAATTTTTACACATACACACTGAAACAACGCGTAGTAAAATAACTCAGCTCTCGGTATTTTGACACTGGAACTTTACTCCCAAAAACACTTGAAACAACAGTTCACTCCTGAGGAACTTGAAGAGTACGCATGAAACTCATTTACTGTTATCTGTAAGCCCCTCCCGCTAGATACGTAACTCTAGATACCAGTGTTCTATGTAATCTGACAACTGGGTCCGAATTAGAAAGATATTGAATAAACGGTGATATCCACCCATCTTCGGCTTCTTAAAGAGTTACGGGTCAAAATCACAAATTCGTCAGAAGTTGTGACCTTTTTACTTTACGTAATATCGTGCCTGCTGACCGCGGGGTCACGTTAGTGAATAATTACGCCTGTATGAACAGATCAATCAAAACGAACGAACGTTTCCACGAAAAACTTGAGGTTAATAGAGGAGTCCGATGCAACAGAATACAGTGTATTAAGAATCAGACACATATAAACGTAGCAATTATATTTTTATGGGTATCCAGAAGGAATTAATAAAATGACCATAACAAATATGATAAATCGTTCATCGGCTGACCAGCAAGTCTAGCAGCGGGCGTCGCATTTGAACAGATAGCGCTAATTCACCAACCACCCACGTAATCCGTGAACGACTATACACTGTCCTCGAAACTACCTACACGCTACATCCCTTCTTCAGTAGCTCCTTCCTTCTCTTACATCTCCGCTCCCCACAAGTCAACCAAAAATCCCAAGCTACAGCCCCCAAGAGCACCCGACCCAACCAATAAGCATTTAGAGAGTAAACACTCATCAGTTTAAATATAGTAAATTAAAGGTGTTGTCTGGTATCAAAATCATTTTCGGTCCGGAAGCTACAAGGTCTGAGGAAGATCGCAAAGAAATAAATGTTTGATACCAGAAAACACCTTTAATTTACCATATTTAATTATTAGAAGGTATCTACCTCACCAGCGATCTAATTAACTCATCAGTTTAACCAACGCCATCTTCTCTTAGTAGATGTTGTAGTAGATAAATCTTCTCTTAGTAGATGGCGTTGGTTAACATTTTTTTAATATGGACACAGAAACTTCGTAGAGGCGATTGTTGGTATAATTTGAAGTTCTAGCAGTTCAGCGACCCATAAAATAGACCAATTGAAATATAACTTCCCACCAGCTAACATAGACTGAACCCAAAGTAAATAAATAAAACTATATCAGAAACATTGCTTCTTTTTAAGATAAAATCAGGGATATCTGAAAGAATGTAACAAACAGTGAGTTGTAAGAATGATTCGCGTGGTTATTCAATAATTTATCAATTAATGAAATCTATATGTATTTAATCTTGCATATTACTAGCAATTGCATAGAGGAACAGCAGCAAGTAACAGTACTATTCAACTATTCAAAAAACACGCATTTCCCACAGTGTAAGAATGAAATGCAGAGATACGACAAAGTGCGTTGGCCACATATCGCAGCTAGTGTCGAGACGATTCCAAAGCTTAGAAGATGTGCACGCACGAAAAAATAAATTAAAATTCGACCGCCAGCTTGATTTGCAGCCTTAAACGCAAAAATCAGTGGGAAGAGGAAAGTTTTAAATGCATTACTGCTCGAAGAATAACATACTGTTGCAATGTGATATTAATTCACTATGTATTAATTTTAAAATATCATAGCAAAGAATTTGTATCAATCTAAGAAATAAAAGCTGTAGCCGTACACGGGGGAACACAGGTAAGATAATATAATGCAGTACATCAATGGGGACTTCTATTACAAATTAAATGATCCGTTTGTAGAACATAAATACCATACATATGCTGGTTCATACTTTTATGTTAATTATAATTCCATTACAGGTCTGAGATTTCTTTTAATTAAAAAAAAATATACTACACTTCAATAGTAGTAGTTGTTAGAAAACAACTTGAATACAGAACAACTGTTCCGACACCGTGTTTGTAGCGTTATTTGCTTTAGTTAATTTGTTCATGGTCTGTGCCAGATCGGGGACTGGAGAAACTAATCCCCAGCTGCTGCACCCCCCCAGGACATCACTTGCTGTACAAACCTGCAATAGTACCGACTTCGCACTGTAAATACCGGATCAATCAACCAAGCAAATCCATCTACTCGTCTAACGCGTCCAAAGGGAATTTACATAGTCGCAAGGCGGCGTTTGCAACATTAACATACAACCGTGCGCAGCACTGGATACACAAACGCCAAACAGCATATGCGCAATTTGTAGAATATTACCGCAGCGTTAACAAAACATTGATGTTGCCAAACATCGATGATTAAAAATAAAAATAATCGATGTTTAATAATACTCCACTAGAAACCGACAGTCATTAAATCAAATTTAAAACGTTTGTTAAGCACTAATGTAATGTTAACGGTTATTAAAACAAGTTTAAAACGTCGATGTTAAAACACATTGACGTTTTAAACTTGGTTTAATAACCGCTAACATTAAATTCTTCCTTAACAAAATTTAAATGACAGTAGCGTTGTATATTACTTTATAACTAAAATTTCTACGAAAACTAATTTATAAATGCCTCCCCATAAGCGAAATACAAGGACACGAAGGAACATCTGGATAGCAGGAAGGACACAAGGCATCTGGAAGGACAAACACGAAGGAAATATCTGGATAGCAGGATCATGTTGGGCCAGAAATAGTCTGCTTGATGAAAGTCGTACAAACCACCGTCGTTTGGTTCGAATACATAAACTGGCAATGGTACTATTTCATATATTAACGTTTACAAAATTGTGATTGGGAATTTTGCACCCACAAGCAAAACATTGAAAACATACAAACATCGAACACAATACATCTATGTTAAAAAAACATAGGATTCGATACATCGAGATGTAAAACATATTTTTATAGAAACATTAATGTTTTGAAAACATCGTAATCGATGTTGTATTCCCTGTCGGGAGGTAGCACCTCGAAGAGAAAAACACCCTCAGGACCGTTTGAGTGTTATTTCAGAACACCTCGTTCCAGAAAGCTCAGGGCGAAACTTGCGGAAGGAAAGGAGTCCGTACTTTACTTGAATTGTATCGGAAACACTGATTTCAGGCAAATATTTTCCAGTTGGCGGAATTACGAAAATAAATGGAGTATCAGTGCCTCTGTGAAATGAATACGAATCATTTCTAGACGTTGCTCACCAAACACGTGCACCGTTTTAGCTTGAATTAGTGTCAATTTGGTATGAATGAGGATAAATTAACCGGTCACATGACAGAACCAAAAAAAGTGTTTGTAAATAAAAAAAATCCACTTCGAATATTTTCTAAGCGGTTCAAGATATTGAGACGAAATTTTCACCAAACGATTCAGATCAAAGGGTCTTATCAGTTGTAGTTATTAGCCTTTTGATAGCATTTTGTATATTAAAAATATGGGAGTAACATAAAAAAAAATGAAACATTAAACTCGATTTCTAAACAGAAATAAAGAGTTTTAAATCTAATTGGTATATGTTTGCATGATATTTATACATTTTTATATCAGCCAACCGCACATCCCATTAAGGGCAAGAGCCTCCTGCTGGCTCAGGAAATTATTAATCCTTCTTTAATATTGATGAGATGATGATGAAGGGTGAAGTGACGATCACTAACACATCCATGCCCGTAGCGCGATTCAAACCCGCGATTTTCGATCCGAGATCGTCTGCCTTAGCGATCTCGGCAATCTCGGCCTCAGGATCGACATATTTATCCATAACCATACATAAGTATGCATAAGTAAAACTTGGCTTTACAAATTTCCATCAGGCTAAAATGTCAAACTCTTATTTATTGTTACAAGATCAACAGGATCAAAGTAGATATCATTTATACCTTAAAGTTTTAAGGAAATTTTTCACAATACAATTAAGTTACTTTTCGTTGCGCAAACAATGCAACTTAAGAAATTAAATAGCTGGATACTGTTACTATATTATTTAACTATGTTACGTATGCAATATGTCGTATAAGTAAAAGTCTATTCCACCTAGCCTAAAGAATGAAATATTTTCGAAGTAACATTGAATATTTCGCATAAGCTCTGAAATTTGAAAATAGTGAAAAATGTCTGTAACACTAAGTCAGCAAAATAACAATATTGTTCTACTTTCAGCCGAGATGCACTGTTTCTTTAAGGACTAAATGGAGAATGCGGCTGTCGAAATGGGGGATATAAGCATGGGTGGAATTTTTTTTATTCCTTACCGACTCCCGTCTGCGAAGGTCATTATTTGGTGCCCCTGGCATTGGACACCCCGGTGCACCCATTACTCCAGCTTTGCTACGCCCTATTCTCAGTGGCGTCTGGCGTTCTTCTTACGAACTCGTGGCCGCCTTCCTGGCTCCCCCAGCCCTGACCTCTCCCTTCAGAGACGACAGCTCAGCTGCTTCCCTGCGGGCCGGGGAGGAGCAGAAAAGTGGGCGAAAAAACACAAGTCGAAAAACAGGCGACGCAGCCAGCCAGACGACTGTCGCGTGTCGCGGCGCGACAGACCGCGCGCTGAAAACTGGCTTCCCCTCCTACGATTCTCGTCTGTGGTTTCCGCCGACGACGTCGCCGTCTCGCAAGCACGCCCTGTCGGAGAAGTCCCTCACGCTCCTTCTGAATGCGACATCGAGAAGAAAACGTGGATATTGCCAAACATCGTCGACATTGTTTTTAAACATCGATGTTTTAAAGTTGGTTTAGTAATTTCTAACATTAAAGTCGGGCGCAACAATATTTAATTTAACAATGGCCGAGCTTATAAATTTGTAATTCAAATTTAACTGAAAACAAATCAATGAAAACAAAGTTATACAACGTCTCTACATGTGAGAAATTCAGGAAATACGAGAGATTTTCCAGGTCATCCGATTCATCTCGAGCAAGTGATGCTAGTCTGCTGGATGAAGGTAGAACAAACCGCCATCGTTTCGATCGAATACAAACAGATATTAGAACCATCTATTATTGTTTCTTATTTTAACTTTTACGAAGTTGTGATTATGGGTATCTTTCATCGACGAACAAAACATTGAAATTGGAAAGACATTGACAACATTGATGTTCAAAACACTTTTTCTTCAATACATCGATGTTTAAAACATCGATATCGACAACTACTGAGGTACTACAACTACTATGCACCGGTGATTTGGGATTAGGGAATAAGCCCACCCCCGACTATAATTGAGGTGCTAGATAATGGTAAGCCATCCTAAGTGTCTTTTACAAGAGAGGTTACCGAAAGTTCAATGAATTCTGTAAATCAGGGGATGAACTTAAAAATCATATTCATTGCATTAAAAGATTATACGGCTACGGTAGTGAATTCCCAACTAGGTATATTGGTAAGTGTAAAGTAAGCGGTATTTGGTTATATGGTTTAAGATTATTTGTACTATCGAACTTATCATGTTAATTTCGTACCTACTGCTTTCTCGAGAAGTTGTTCTGAGTTAAGTTATTTTACACGTTTTCCTTTATTGCGAATTTATATTGTATACTAAGTATCGCGTGATAGTTGCAAACGCCGTATCTGTCAGCACAGAACTCTAAACATTGGACATCATGGAACTTATATTTAAAAAATCTTTGCAATTCTTTTAGAAAGTTACGAAATATTTATGTCTATATATTATTTGCAATTGGTACACTCATCAATAGAAAGTTAAAAGATTACTAAGATGATTTGGAATACATTAAAAATTCATGAAGTTAATCTGAAGATGCATGGTAAATACGAAGGCGTCATAAATATTGAGAGTGGTTCTTTCAAGCAAGACAAAGGACTTCACCGCCTCCACAGTTACCTAAGATTAGTGGGATAATACTTCCTATTATAAATTCGCATAAATGCATATGAAAAACGTTTTTCTAACCTCCTTCATTCATTTCATGCTAACATGTTATCGAAATTTCCGCAACAACACAAACACACGAATGAGATATGAAAGTGAGTTATGCAACAAATTCTAAAGAGCAATCTTTGCAAAACAAAGTATGTTAATGGGAGTAATTCGTGAGGAGGTGAACGTTCTATTCTCTGAAGGAGGGATGTTAAATTGGCGCCCCGAAATGTGTATTTGTGGTGCCTTCTTGTGTTCGTTTAATTTTTTCTTTTAATGAAAATACTATTTTCGATCCATCCAATACTGTTATCAATAAAACGAAAGATAGAAAAGTGAAATTGCAGATAATAATCCTGGAAATATGGGTAAATGGAAGTTTTGAGGAGCTGGTGAATGATCTCTGCTGTCGGTATTCCTTTGAATTTTCAGACAGAAGGGAAAAACAGAACCATTAACTACAGATCACCTATCTTGAAATTTCTCTCATTTAAAATTCGCAATCAAATGGGAAAAAGTAGTCAGCTCATAAAATCTGCAAATATTTACTCCATGCAAATCAATATTAAACTTTAGGTGATAATAAAATAGTTTATTAAACATAACGATTACTAAAAATAAATAAATACAAGAAACCCTTGTTAATTATCACGATTTTGAAACGCACTAAATGATTAAAATAGTGGCAGATTATAGACGTGACTTGTTGAATTTATGGTTTAGATTCACTTTTCCCAAATTGTTAGTCTCATTAACGCCACCTGATACAACTCCTGAGTTTCGCCTATTTCCTCCTTGTGGTAGTGGAGGTCGCTTCTGTGTGATGTTAATTTTACGAGAGAAATGATTGAACATTTGTACTCACGAAAAATTGAAATGAAATATGTCTGCAGCATTGTATTGTGACTTAACTATGAATATAAAGTAATGTGATGTCCTTTTCTACACTTTTTGTAATTGTTTGTGTAATAATGAATTTAAAAGTGTTTATTACAGAACATTAATATTTTAAATGCCATTCATTTCCATTATTTTCTTACTTAAATTATAAAGGCAGTGAGTTCACGGACACGTGGAATACGAATGCATGAGAACACGGAATACGTGAAATCGTTACAACTGTATATTTCAGGCAAATGCTGCAGCTAAATTAACATGTTTATGTATAAATGTTTATATATCAAATCGTTACATCTATATACTTCAGGCTAATGCCGCAGCTAAATTAATATGTTTATGTTTAAATGTTCATATATCAAATCGTTACATCTATATACTTCAGTCAAATGCCGCAGCTAAATTAATATGTTTATGTTTAAATGTTCATATGTTCTTTGCTTTACCCAAAGGCAAAACACATATTTTACTCTAGACATACATAGGAAGATCCGGAGAGCTTCTTGGATTCACGTATGGCTGTTGAGCAAAGCCAGCGAATGCGCTATCAGACAGGGGCGGCGGCGGCGGCGGCAATGGTGGTAGTAGCGAAGGCGATGGAGGAGACTGTGGTAGCGCAGGCGGTTGCGGTGGATCAGCGACGTGTGGCGTCCCGGCTGCGATATCCCAGAGCAAAAGCTATCGCCACTGCAGCGATTCTGACCGGGAGGTCCTAGGGTTCGAGTCCCGATGGTGGCAGACACCAGTCAACATAGCTAGATCGAATTCAAGGGAGAATACTCGCGACCGGCTCCTCTATAGTTCCATGCGAATGCCGAAGTAATGCCTTAGCAAATTGCTCACGGACCACGCTCAATACGAGTAATTCATTAATATTCGTTGTTCATCTTTTTTCTTTCCACACACACGTGTACTACACTACCACACACGTCGGGAGACCAGACAGTAGGTTAGAGTTTGCTCGGGACGAGGACGGTGCCCCGCTCGCGAGGTAGGCATGAGCGGAAAACTCCGCAAGTCGACATGTACCACGGGGCCAAATCTCACGTTCTAGGCGAGAATACTATTATGATTCGTGGCATGCACTACATGTATGAAAAGTAACACTTGCTGTTGAAACCAAAATAGTTCAATCAATCTCCATGTGGCGGTGGTGGGGTGGTGGCGGTGGCGGTGCGGTGGCGTGGCGGTGTGTGGGTGGCGGTGGTGGTGGCGGTGCGGTGCGTGGCGGTGATGGTGGTGTGGTGTGTGGTGGTGTGGTGGTGGTGTGGTGGTGTGGTGGTGGTGGTGGTGGTTGGCGGTGGCGGGTAGGTGGTGGTGTGGTGGTGTGGTGGCCGTAAAGGTGGGTGGTGAGTCGATGTCTAAAACGATGGCGATGTGGATGCGATGTCTGAAACGATTTCGGAGCGGAGACGACTGTGGCGGGGATGGCAATGGCATGTGATGGCAGTGGCGGTGGTGGTGCCCCTGGCGGCGGGACTGCATGGAGAGATCAGAGGAAGCGCAGACGACGCTGACGCGGAGAGGGTGTCCCACAGGGGCGTCTGCGCGAGCGTATAAATAGAAGGCGGTGCATCAGCACGCGCGGCCTGCACCTGGCCGCTCCCGATGGCCCGCGCCCGAGGGTAGGGTGCGGGTGGGACCTGAAGGGAAACTGAAAGGGGACGGCGGCGTGGAGGACGGCAGGAAGGTTTTTCTTTTTGTCGGCAGAATTCATAAACGGTACCTATACTTAAAGTGGTGAACAATTCTAATTAAAAACTCAGTTCTACATCCGAAATGAACGATTGATGACCACTCAAGACAGGTCACTCTGTTAAACCGATGTTACGATGATCTTGGCAGAGTAACGTACGTTAGTGTCAACTATGACAGTGCAAATATAGACACTCTGTGAGATATTGGATCGTAAGAGAACATTGACGTAGCTAAACAACGGAGATGTACACATATGAAGGAGGAAATAAAATCACTAAGAAAAAGTAGTAGAATAAGAGTGAAAAATTATGAGGGCGAGTAAACTAAGAAAGAACCAAAGAGTAAGAAAGTAACAACGAATAGAGAGGCAAACGTCAGGAAAAATAGCTGAGAGAGCAGGTGGAGGATGCGAGAATATAAGGCAAGTGCGCACGTGCGAGTCAGAGAAGGCAGCAGAGGTGCGTACGAGAGCGAAAGAGATAAGGGAGAGAAATAGAGAGTGAAAGAGGGCGGAAATGAGGAAGAAAAGAGTAGAATAAAATAGTGAGAGGAGGAAAAACGCTGAAACAGAAACGACAACAGACGCATGAGACAGGAAGAGACGGAGGCGCAGTAACTGTGTGCGTGGTATGAGAGAGACGGAGAGGGAAAGAGGGCCAGTCAGACAGACAGAGAGAGAAAGATTAAGACGTGTTGAAGAAGAGCGGTGCAGCAGGCGGTGAAACCGGCCACAGCGTTTCTAATCCGGTGCGCCACAAGCGAAGGCTTTCAAGCCGCGAGTTAAACTGAGTCTCTCCATCGGGAGGTCTCGCTCAGGCCAGATACAGTATCTTCAAAGTAAAGCGTTCGGAAATAAAACGCAACGTACGCGCTATTTGAATGTACTTTCGGGTAGGCGCTCAGAGGATTGGAACGCGCCGTTTCAAAACAGACCCGGCAATCACGTGCTGGCAGCAAGTGGCGAGAAGAAATGACGCAGCTTCCTGCTGCGCGAATGGAGAACGAACTGATTACACTTTTATGAGCTTTTCTATGCAGGAAACGTCCTTCCTTTCAAGCCTATTTTTAAGTTCAATAAGGCTTATCACCGGATGCGAGAGCGTGTGTCGTTGTGTGTACACACCTAATGTATCGAAGGTCAGGAAGTCCCGTTCTAGGAATGCGACAACAATGATGTCTATGTTTTCAAAACATAAATGTTTCCATTAAAAGGTGGACTGATTAAAGATTTCGTTTTATTAACATTGGTTTTTTGTTCTGGTAGTTTTTACGATTTCGACGTTTTGCGTACGAAAATGATCTCAATTTTTTTTGTTATTTAAGGTCGCATCAACTTCTAGGTCATTAGCGACCACTAATGCGTGTAATGGTATAATAGCTGTGAGGATGATACGGGGTGATAGGGGGCGAAAGGACGAACACAATACAATCATGCCCGTGGCAGGACTCGAACCCGCGATCCTTATGTCCGAGATCGCTACGACACTACTGCCTTAGCGATCTCGGCCATCCGGAGCAGCAATCTCAATTCTGCAAACGTTAATGTATGAAATAATAAACGATTATACCTCTACCAATTCATGTGTCCGAACGAAGGGGACCCTGCTCGTAAGTCTCTCATCGCGCAGACCATCCTCTCCCCCAAGAGATGACCCCGATGCCATGGTATTTCCTCTGCCCTTCCTCGTATTCCACATGCGGAAATGCGGTCACTGCATGTGCTTAGTGAAGTAGGCGTATGTCCTCCCTTCTTCCCGCATTCTTCTATGGAGAGTTGAGCAAGCTCTGATCCTCGAGATGACCCTGAGCCCTCTGTTTTTAGACTACCTTTCGTTCTGCTGTGTCACGTGAACGTAAATGTCAGAGATAACTGAACCACTTTTAAAACCACTGCTATTTACAGACATCGATGATTTGGAGCTGTGTTATTAATATCGATGTTTTAATTATAATATCGATGTTTGAAAGTGTATGTTTTGTGGTTGATGTCGAATCCCTTCTATGTTCCAGTCCCCGGCGGGGGGTGCGGGTGGGGGGAGATTTACACCTAGCTGGGTCGACCAATCCAGTCCCTCAAATTAATGCCAAGGAGATGACAGAATTAAGGCAAACAGCGGTCACGGGTCACGGACCGCGTACGATATTTCTTATGGAAACCCAATATCCTTGCATTGGTTCATAAAGCTCAGGGGAAAATGTCAAAACTATACCCATTAATAAATAGAAAATCCTCCTTAAAAATTGAATGCCAGCTTATGATATTTAAATCATGTTACCCACCTTATCATACACTTGCCCTGTGTGGCGAACGCAGCACCCTCATCAATAGAGAAACATCAATCGGTACACAAGAAATGCCTTAGAAAAATCATACAAGCGTCCTGGTTTATACCCAATTCCCAGATCCATGGGGAGTTACGTTTGGATATAATCAAAGATCACATCTCCACAATTTCGAAATTCTTTTATACTTCACTCAACATTTCCCATTTAACAAATAAATGAAACCTAGAGCGTAATGCTGTGCACCCTTGCCAAATCAAATCCAAATTCCCGAAAGATACGTTTCGCTCCCCCTAAGTAAATGATAAAACCAAATCAAACCTAATATTAAAGCATGCCCATGTTAAATAAAACAAGCCCATCCCAGACGAACACCTTAAAAACGGAGCAGAAATGCCAAGCTCAAAATGCCAAGGATACCCATTCCTAACAATGAATAATCTATTGTATCCAAGCCCTTGAAAGGCCACATGGCCGAACAAGAAGAAAATAAATGAAAAAAACAACGATATTTCTTTCTCCATCTGGGCTCCTTATCCATCGTAGGGGCGAGCTACGGGGTGACCTGCCCATTATCTGGAAGGACTCCTGCAATGCAGTGAAATCGCGAATGTGAGTCCAAAGCCGCTTCGGCATACGGAGAAGAATCCGTACTAAACTCGCTCTAATAAACTTAGTCCTAGGGAGGACTTTACTAACTGATTACTTTTACACTACGTACATGAAAATCAAAATTAGAAGATAATTGCACGAATGCAACATCTAATCACCATTTCTGATGCTGAATACAAATAAAGCAAGACGCTATTATACGACGAGAATACGTTATTTGATTCGAAAGTTTTCAATGTTGCGAGGATCATGTTACTACGTTTCCAGTTCACTGTTTCAGAAAACGAACAATGTTGGCACATATGATTGTGGCGAGAGAGTTCCACTTGTTTTAATTCTGTTTCGTTGTGTGGCTTCATATTCGTTATATAACTGCTTTTTAATGTTTTTGTGCAGACCACGAGATGTTAAAGGAGAACCACATTTGGATAACTGCCATCACGAAAACCTGCGCTAACAATCAAACATGGATTCGTTGAAGTCGGGTAATAATCTAGATAGCAGGTATATTCTAGCTGAAGGGAAACCATATTAATGACATGGGTGCTACCTGGAAACGAAACGGGTTCATGATAAGGTTCATTATATCTATTTTCAGGTACTTCGAGAACTTCATGTTCTTAACCATTAACTTATCATAAGCCCTCAGCTTATGATTATGGACTTGTGACGATCGGGAACTTCAACTTTACAGAATAACATGGCAGACACAGCTGTGACAGATAACCTTTCAACGTGCTCCATTAATTGAGCTGTCTCACAATTCCTGTTCACGATGTTATGACTCGTGCAAAATAACATAATCGTTCCCTATAGTAGGTTTGTTTACTGTAAATTCTCTTTTTCATTGCGTATAGTTTTAAGAGATGTGAAATGAAAATGGGCAAATAAATATTGAAATTGGTGAGAATGGAAAATGTCCTTAGGGAAACGTAAACACATTATTTCAAACAATTGGTGTTTTTAGAAATTATCGAAAATGTTGCGAAAAAAATGGTATATAATTTTATTATATTATGGAGATCCTTCTATAAAAACTCTATCAGTTCTTATTAATTATACTACTTGTATTTCTGTTATTTATTCGAATCAATTAATATTAAATGAACTGAAATGTCTCAAATTTCCTGTTCTAAACGTTTATCTCTCATTCAATAAAAAATCGTAATCGAACAGGCATTTGCTCTGTTCATTAAATCAAAAACAAAAAAGCTTCAAAAATATTTAAATTAGTCAACACATTTGACGGATCCTACTTTGATCATGCCTGATTATATTAATGCGACCCCGCAATCTTGACATCACTGGACGAACCGTCAGAACGTTCTCTCGTGGCGTTCGTCTTCGTGGCCAGCGCTTTCGTGGGCATCAGTGCGAACTTGAAGCGATTTCGTGGCGGCGGGTTCCGGGTTCACTTCCCGCCGCAGGGCCACGAGTCGCTTCGGCCTTGCCGCCGCCGCCGCCACCGCCGCCGCCGCCACCACCGCCGCGACCTTGGCTTTCCGTGCTGTTTTTCTGCCTTTACTGCTCGCTCCCGGTTCAATTGTATTGGTCTCAACCACTGCGCCACAACAGCTGCATTTCGTCAACGATCTGCACAGCCGGAGTGATATCTTTACGTTTACTTTTTTCTAAATGTTTCATTGTACTATAATTTGGTTTATGTTGTTTTTTGTTCCATTACTTAGTTACTGTAAATTAAAATGTTTATTCTTGCTTTGTTATTTATGCGAGTTTGGAATTACCAGATGTTGAACCAAAGGGGATGACGATTTCAATGGCAAGAGGATTGGCTCTTTGTGGACATCCGAACACTCCCGAGATTATGTGAATATGTACTTTATTCAAACATTACCCTATTTAGGCATTAGTTTCCAACCACTCTCTGAAGACCCACTTTTTGTGCATCCATTTTCAGGACAAACGCGTACAAGTACAAACGATATCATAAAATATTCGATGTACAAGGTCAGTAGGTCCACACGTTTTACTATTTCATAATGCAAAAAATTGTAAAACCAAAATGTAATAAGGGCTTCGGCCACTAAAAATATTGGGAGTTCACTAATTCAGTATCAATCATTTTTGTATGATTTCATGAATACATATCCTTAAAGGGATTTTCAGAATGTCATAAAACGTGTAGTATTAAATTTAAAAACTTCAGAATAGATCTGGAAGCAGATCCCAATAACCACAGAATGAGAACTACAGATATAATGTTGCAATACTCTTCAACAGAGGTGCATCAGATTCTTCATACCCTAAAGCCTCGCTTAAATCACCGTCCGGTGAAATCCTATTTACTGCAGTTAACGATAACATCATGTGACCCTATGGCGAAAGCGTCTGCCACTATTGTGAGAGCATCGTTTGATTTATGATCATTGTGAGGCAACTGACTTCCAGGCTGTCATAACAGCGCTGATAAGAAAAATATGCTAGGCGACATTTGCATGAATTGATCGTACTGCATTCGATGCAGCGTCTATGGATAACCAAGAATTTTTTATTTATTTTTTGATGCAAGTATCACTGAAGTTAAAAAGTTGATAAATCCTTGCTTCATTGCGATAGACAAACTCACGGAAACATGATTTATTTTATCAGACACCATAATTCATTTCAAGCATCACTTAATTACAATGCAACCAAAGACAAGAGTTTAGAAACTGAACTGTGAGAAACAACGAACACTTGAAGAAGACCGATATCAATCTATGTACTTCACTTGGAACAATGGAACATTCTTATCTGATCCTTTTGTTACTTGCGTGTCAACAAGATACAAGAGTACACTTTCGAATTTCAATTCACAGCCAGAATAACGGAACACACAGTAACTTAAGAAATCTACCGGTAAACATTTATTGTAACTTCTAAAACATTTATCTGCTATTAGTTAATGGCAAAATTATACTATGATTTACAACTAACTTAGAGTAAATGTGGGATACTGTTTCGGGATTATAGTATTTTCCCAGATACTAGTGTTATTAACCACTCGTATCTTCTTTTAACCAATTTCGATAGGGGTTTCCATCTGTTTCTCAATTTCTTTTGCTTTAAAGCAAAGAAGTCAGAATTGTAAGAGATTTTTTATTTACTTATTAAGGTTGTTTTTCAACTAATAAGGTCATATAGTGATCACTATGACATTGAGGATAAAGTAACCGGTATTCAGACAGACACAATCATCCATGCCCCGATCGGGATTTCAAGCCGCGACCCTTCGGGCACAAGGCAGCTGCGAAACTTTATTTACTGACCATCTATAAGAGATGGAAGTCAATTTATTTCATAAAAGGATATACTTTTCACAAAGTTACAACTGTACGCAGAAATATTTTAACTATTTTTTTCTTCTATTAATATACTAATCTGTAGGCTACAATACCTGTAGAGTTTCAGCCAGCTAGAACCATCGATATTTTACGTATGTAATGCCACACACAAAAAAAAATGGTTTCGTCCCACAGGATCAGAATGCTGAATGTGCAAAACTCATATCAATTAAGGATTTCCTAATGTGTTCACAAGAAATAACGCATATCATCTTAAGTTCATAATGAGAAACAGATATTGGTACGGTAACGGCATGTTATGTATTTCTAAAGTACGGTACATGGCAATAAGATAGCAAAATTTGTTTCCTTCTTTCGATTAATCTGAAACACAGTTATACACTAGGTTGAAAATATAAAATTATAAAAGCGTTTAATTTTGAAAACCGCGCATAGACAAAAGAGAAATGGTGTATTCCTCTGATTGTAAAAAAAACATTCTCACGACGAAAACTACTGCAGAGGTGTGACTGCAATGCAAAGGAGTCGGGAAGGTACGGCACTGGCATGTGTCATGAACAATGGCAGGGATTGTGGTTTGATTTCTGACTAGGGTTCTGGCTGTTCTGAAGTTCTTTGTGGAAGATGTGGCGGCAGATCTAGCAGGAGCTGTGACGGCAATGTGGCAGGAGTCGCGAGAGGAGCAGTTAGGCTGGCGTGATGGGGGGAGTTGTGGTGGGAGCCTGGGGCCCGTAAGGGAGACCGCGGAAGGTTGTCGGGGGATCCATGCGCGGCACGGAAGTTCGTGGAACGGCGCGGAGGCGGGGGCGGGGCGGGGACGGAGGGCGGACGGCGCGTGCCAGTGGACCGCGTCGGGCGCAAGGGCTCGCGCTTTCCGTCCAAGAAGCAGACGGGCGCTCCAACGGCCTGCCTCGCCGCCGGCGGTCACGAGGCGCCGCCCGCGCCGTCGCCGCAGTCGCTTCCTCACGTTCTCCACGCCGCTCCGCCAGCCCGCGCCACGACTCTTGCGGCCTTGCCGCTCATACACAAGCCGCTTACTCGCGGTTGATGCCTACGCCTCGTCGCTTGCCCCGCCACTCGCTGCCCCACCTTGTCACTTCGTCCGCCACGGTTGCGCGCCCTGCTTCTTCAGCCTCCCCCGTCTCGTCAGCAGCCGGCCCATCTTTCAAACGCCCGCGTCTCAAGTAACAAGCACCGTCTCTTTTCCCGTCCCGGCATTCTCCCCTGCGCATGCTTCGCCGCATGTCCGGCCCAGTTTCCCCGCCCCGCCACGTCGGCGACGCCCCCTTCTCAGCCGCTCCGAGAGACCCCAGCCATGATCCTCACCTCGCCCACTCGTGCTCGCCGCCCTTCCCCGCCTCCGCCGCATCGCTCAGATTCCTCTGCTTCCCATCACTTTGTGCTTCTTTTTCCGACCCATTTTAATTCAACGACTACACAGGCGCCTAGAGGTATTTTTACCTGTTTAAAATCTCTCGTCTCCAGTTTTTCCCCCACAGCCAGCTGTTCTTACAAGTCTCAAGATTCAGTGAAACTGCATCATGTACAAGTATGTCAAGTACGTGGCAACAGAACGATGTAAGGAAGGCTGTTTGGCCTTGGTACTGGGCAATTTTTGTTCCGCTGAAACACAAAATATTAGATCATATCACTCCCTCGCTTAAAATTATTATAGTCATTCGAGCATCGAAATCGGTTGATTCGATTAAAAATGACAAGGAGAGGAAGAAACGCTTACAACCCACGGGGAGAAACTTAATTCTTCTCCCTTCGAGAAATCGGGACATAAGCGCACATGGCCGAACAGTTTCAAATATTTAGAGTATTGAGGTTTGAACAAGCATATACATCAGTATATAGCGAATAACACAACTTTGGCAACTTTCGATGAAGAATAACATTAACCGTCATTACAATCATCGGCGTCCACAGAATTAGAAACTGTTTGATGCGTCCCCACCATTAACACCTTCCCGCCAACAGTTGAGTTCGCGCAGCGCTCTTCAAGTTTCTTCGTCGTTCCTTCTTTTTCCACCGGCCGCCCTTGGCCCGCGCTGCCTTCCGCGCTATCTCGTTCCCCAATTGAAAGGCGAGATAGGCCGCGAACCGCGTCCGCTGCGGGCTGCGGATTCACTTACTCCCCCCCCCCCCGCCCAATATGGCGGTGGCGACTCCGCAAGCGAGGCCTTCCCGAGGTCGACTGCGCGGTGCTCTTCGCGAAGTAAAACGTCTGCGGGGAAAAGTCGAAGGAAATGTGATACCGCAAATGCGATTCTATGAAAAAGATGGGATTTTACAGAACACGAAATACGCTGTTGTTATATTGTTGGGGTTGTTAATAATAACTTTAATGATAGTACGAGTGCATTCTTTATTTTTGCGAGGACTAAAACCAAAACCATTTGAGACTACGTAAACTTTTTTGTGCCCAAATTACAGCACTTTATGGTTAGTATGCAATTATTGATTAAGGATCTAAAGCTGTTTCTCTTCTATATTTTAGTTTGTAATTCCTGCAAGATGAAGATCCCTTTGACATCTTTTTGAATTAAATTCGATTATTTGACTGGTAAGACGATAAGAGTTTTTGAGGTATGTCAAGTCTGTTTTTCGTCTCGACACTGTTAACCATTTATTGCTTGATTTGCTGTCTCCTTCGCAGTATTCTTTTCATCAGCGAGTTTTGAGTCAAAAATTTTTCTAAAGTGTTCGCATGATTTTATTTTCATATTTTCAATTTGTTTGTATGGAGATCTACTGTTACTTGTAGAGATTTTGTGTGAGTCAATATGCTGATTTCAGTTTATGACAACTAGATTAAAATTATTATTGTTATCACGTAGTAAAACCCACGAGGCCAGAGAAATGGTTTCGAAGAGAGTGCCGTTCATTGGATCTTCTTCTTAAACCTCCAAAATTCATAAAATAAAATAAATAATTTTATTTTGTTTTACAAACCATTTCATCGTCATTTGTGTCAGTTATGGCCTTTTATTACCATACATTTTTCACAATTTTGAGACTTGTGCCTCACATAAAAAATATAGTTTTTCTCAAAATCCACAAAACGCAGTCAAAAATAAAACTGATCAAAATACTTTTGAATCCTTGAACATAAGATTACCTTTTGCAACAACAAAACAACACCGGAAATTTTTTGTAGCTCTCGACTTAGAGCAATCTCAAGCCTCTGCGCATGTGCAGTTCGATTTGCACATGCACAGATGATGTAAAATGGTATCGAGTGATTACTGTCGATAGTTGAAGTCTAAGCTGTATAAAATGTCTATTAACTTATTAATTCAGTTACTCTCCTAGCAAAGAGTCTTCAATTACTAGAAAACGATTTTTTAAGAAAAAGTCATATACGTCTCTTGTATTTAATTAAGTTCTTCTTAACATTTGGATAAGAATGGTTTTGAAAAATACTAAAGAACGAGAAAACAATGTAACGGTTTAGAAGACTTATCAACCGAAACAAGAATATGGAATTTCCCTACTGAAGCATTTCTTATCAATTCTTTCTTTGAAAACCAAGATTGACCGATTGCAATAGTTTCACACTTCCTTGATCAGAAAAAATATGTTGAAATGCCAGAGCTAGTCGAAGAATTATTAAAGCTTCATCAATAAATTTATGTTTAAAATGTTTAGTTCAAGAAGTACGTGGATTCTCGAAAGAAAAATTTCTTTAGTGGAGTTCAATATCCTCTTCCCAATGAAGTCCATGTACAATTTCGTCCGTTGTAATGTCTAAGAAAAATAAAACGCTTTTTGAGTCGTAGACTTCTTTAGTAGATTATTGCTTAAGAAACATCATTCCGAGCTCTCCAGTCCCCATTTATTTCCACACATTCCTCATCTATCCTCAATTTGTCCTCAACCCTTATCCCTTATCATTTCTCTCTCTGCCACACGTCTCTCGAACTCGCGTCCCCACAGAACTCCTCTATATCAACAAAACTCGTGTCCTTTTCATTGAACACAAAATCTGGTTTTATAGCTCTAGGGTGCATCGTTTCCGAGGTATGCGTAGTGGTATAGTATTTTGTGCAAAATGTGTTTTGGGTGTTAATCCAAATATGCCACAATCCACAATCTATGCATTTTGCCTTACCAACTACGAAACAACGGGTATTAATTATTAAAACAAAAAACATGTATAATAAAAATAACGATGAAAATTCAGAACTGCTTTTCTTTATCCACTCCTAAATTGCTGTTGTTGACCGACAATGTCCTGAAGTACGGTTGAGTTGTCGTGTCGCAATTCATGCTTAATATATCAATGTAATTAAATATACATTAATCAATCGCTAGGTATTCAATGTTTTTAGTTTGCGGGAACACATTAAAACCATAGAATGATCCGAGATTTCGTCGCAGTCTTCAGTCTTGGAGACGACACAGCACCTCAGTCCTCTGCGCCTCGTGCTGGCTGTGGCCCCACGGCGTGGCCCCGCCTCATCCCCTTCCCCCTCTGCCCCTTCGTCGGGGTGGCATTAGCGTGTCGCCCCCGGGAGGTGACGAGCTAAGCTAAGCGCACGGGCAGCTGCCTGCAGCTCCAGAGCCGGCTCTTGCCCCTCGGGGCCGCCCGCCCGCCCGCCGGGCCACGCCCACTCCGCCTGGCAGGGCTAGGCGGCGCCTCCGCCTTCGCTTTCGCCCGCGCTCGCCGCGCCCGCCCTCCCTTTTGCCTAGGAATGCTGCGCCGCTCCTCGCGCATCACGCAACGATATTGCCCTTACGGCATTCGCACTGTTCATAAAGATGGTCAGTTTTTCACTCTGTCCCCCGCCATCCCTGCCTTCCTCTTTCTTCCATCCCTTTCCCTTTCCCCCCTCCCTCAATTCTTTATTCAATCATCTTCCCTCTTTTTCCTCCCCTCCCTCTATTTCGTCTTCCTTCCCTCCCTTACATTTCAGCTTCTTTTTTCTCCCCTCCCGCAGCCCCTCCCTCCACTTCCTTCACTCCCTCACTCCCTCCATTTCTTCTTCCTTCTTTCTACTACTTCTTCTCTGCTTGCCTCCTTCCCTCCCGTCATTCCTTCGTCTTTCCATTCGGCCCACTTTCTTCTTCCAGTCTTCTTCCCTTTCCCCCTTATCTTCTCGTCTCTCTTCCAGTATCTTGTCTCTTCGTCTCTATCTATTCCCCTTCCTCCCTGTTTCTCTCTCCTCGTTACCACTTCCCCTCCTCTTCATCTCTTCTCCTTCGCTCTCTCTTTCCTTGCATCTCTCCGCTTATCTCTTCCCTTGCACGTTCTCTAGTTCTTCTTTATCTCTTCGCTTGCCTCCTCCTTTTTCTGGGAAAGTATAGAAGACCAGGTTACATGTCCTGACACAAGGATACTTGCATTGCTGCCGAATTCTCTTTCTTCTTGCAAAGAGATCGAATAGGATTGGGTGAGGGGTCAACCCTTACTCTGCTCTCAGGATGCGCAAGGGAGGAGCGCGTGCGGTTCATGGACCGATTTTTAAGGTAATGGTGCAGTACCTGCCTCTAATGAATATAATAAATATGAGGATATGACGGAAATGATCGATTCGAGCCACTGGTCTCTGGCAATTTCACCTGAGGAAGTGGACACCCACTGAAGAATCCGCAGGAGTCTGGACACAAGCACGAACGAGACCGTTAATTTAAAACAAATTTCAAATCAGAGCAGTTTGAAACGGTTCTAGTTTCAATTTTCAAAAGATTTCCCTAATTTTGTGTAACTTATTACTATCGATTCATGTTTCGAGAATCAAGTTTCATTGACACAGCGGAAACAAGAGATGTCTGAACTGTCGGAGTGTTTTTTAGATAACCAAAATGTTTGTTCCTACGCAACACCAACCGCAGCCGGAACACAAATCTTATGAACTGATCGTTATTCGAAAATATTTGAGACGTAAGTCAGGACACGAACTCAGGACGATCGGTTACTATTTTTACGTTGCATCTGTATACGCTCACTCACCCAGTCGATATTGATACTTATGGATCCATAATATTGCGTTCACAAATGCAAAGAAACCAGATCGGCATAAATTAATTCAGTTGCAACAATGACATTGACACAAACTTCGTTACTAACGTTTGTTGCCAAGCAATTCCCAATCCTGCCTACAGGACAAATGGAACTACTCCGAAACGAAGAAAAGTTAACCGAAATCCTTCCCGAGCATTCGACGCTCGTCCCATTGTGCTGACGGCAACTCTGGAGAAACGTTCCTAAGGATGTCTTTCTGTAATTCAATACAAAGAAATGTTGCCGAGCAATAAGAAAGGGTCAGTATTGAAAGAAGATACATAGTAGCATAACGAGAAAATGTAACGGGATACGAGAAAAGTTCACAATGTTATTACTACTGAACAGCATTATTAACCGTAACCGCTCAATAGCGCGTGGAAGACAGCGCGAATGAAACGCGAGACAGAAGGAGGGGACAACGTTTGGGACGTTGCGTTAGGAGGTGTGAGGACTGCGAGGTATTTGATCGCGAGAGCCCGAAGCGGAGAAGTTCTCGAGTTGCAACGCCGGAGGGGGAGGGAGAGAACGGACAGGTTCGGCGAACACACACTCGAGGCAGTGGGCGGACCGAGGGGCAGATAAAAGAGATACCAGCAGGTGAATAGATAGGGCGGAGTCTATCGACCCTGCGCGTGGGCGGGCCACCCGTTGCAGCGGCGCCCTCCTGAAACTGAGGAAAACGACGCGACGCCTCGCAGCGCCTCCACGCCCGACCCCACTCTGTGAGGTACCATTGAGAATTCTCTGAATTCCACACGTTCTGTTCCAACAATCATCTCAAAATCTGACATATTGAATGTACTTGAGTTTATTTCTAGGTACTTTTGTGCCTCTTGGAATTTCGAAGCACCATGGAATCGTGGTACTGTGATATTTCACATAGAAAACATAGACGTGGTGCAATATAATCACGTGAACAGCTAATTCGCAAATAGAAACAATCAAAAAGAGAATCAACTTCCACAATTCAACACCCAAAAACTGTATTCGTCGCATTAAAAAATCTTAACATTAATGTATCGCATTAATAGATATACATTCGTACATACATTAAGCAATTAGTTAAACAGAAATGAATAAATAGAATTACAAGGATTCAACGTAATCCTAACATTTTATTTCTAATGATAAGCAGAATCGTCCGTCTTTTTATCCAACTCTACGACTGACACTCCTTACGAGGAATCTATGCAGAAAACAGATGTTGCCGAATTCCAAAATGGCGGTAATGCAACAACCTACTATACCCAACTTGCACGCAACGACGTCAACTACCGTCCCAGAAAAGAATTCCTCTTTAGAATGCGGCACTGAGCATGCAATAATTAACGATCATGCAATTATTCGTTGTTAATATCTCCATTCTAGAACTAAAAAAAATCTGCGCGCAGAGATGAGGATTATGTTTTTGGCTGTGGCCCTCATTTGTGTCTTCCCTTTGTCAGTTTTAAATCAACCCATTTTGATGGTTGGTGAGCCAAACGGTATATTTTGACCTTAGAGGCCCCATCTGGGCCATTATCTGATCTATCACATTGTTTCCAACTAGCAATGTGAAGATGCTAAAACAGTGACTAAATTTTCGATTTAAGAAAGGGATTTTTCAAAATTTAAAATGAAATGCATCTGTAGTAAGTGAGTTTTTAAAAGAAAAACATTATGATTTTGATGAAAAACAATAATTGCACACGAACTGATTTAACATATTGCTTTTATGTATTCATTTCTCTAAATAGACGTAGTTGTAAGTTGAACACCTGTGGTGACTAGATGAAATAAGTAGTATCAAGGACGGGGCTCTTATCCCTCATAGTAGTAGCCTTGAACCCGGGGTTCATTCTTAATTTTTGGTCGCCAGTAAACAAATATTCATTGTAACTATAATTGGCACGTTGATTAAATTTTTACCCCATTATTGACAATTTAGTAACAGACATTGTAGCAGACCTCACATTATACTCATGAATATTAAGGTGCTTTATATTATTCATTAACACTGTAAAGTAAAAAAAATACATATTTTAATGATAAAATGTTAAGTAATCTATACAAGGATAATATTATTTTGTAATTACAAAGTGTTTTGCCAAAACAATCGAATGGCTCTTGAATAAAGGGCCATTAAAAGGTTGAGGTTGTTAGAAGAGTTGACTGTCCCCGGTTCGAGGGTTAGAACAACTGGGCATGAAACAGGAGTTTGAGGTTCGATTCTCTATTAGGGCAGTCAACTCTTTGAACAGTCAAAGTATCATTCATAATATTTTATGATAAGAGATCTACTGTTTGTTTCTACGGAGAAATTTATAGGACTTGCAAAGCCATGCATTAAAATTCCATTAAAATCTTGAAATAAAGAGTGTTACAGGCATATTGGGAACTTCTTAAAAATATTAATAATTTTTGACAGCACACCTGAATAAATTGGGTAAACAATTCGAGTGAAAAATTCTTGAACTTTAGTAAAAGGTTGAATATTACTGATGTTTGAAATTTGTATTCAGCCACCCAAAGAATATGGGTACAAAATTTCAATCAAACATTATTAAATTAACTTCCTTCTAACGACCACTTATTCCCACAAACTCGACCACAGTGCACGGAAGGTTTTGTCTCCTAAGCAGAAAGTGAACCGGCGCTCCTTGCTTACGGCTTATCGGAACGACCTCGTGAATAACCCCATCTGGCGGAGGAAGTAGGAGCTGTTGTTTCGCATTCGCCCCCCATTACCATAAGCGCCGGGCGAAATAAATAACGCCGCAGCGACCCGCTCGCTCGCACAAAGGAGGCCAATTTGCACAAAAGCACAATTCAGCGTGACGTCACGCAGCGTGCGGACCCGACGCGTGGGCGTGTGTTGCGTAGGAGGTGTGACGCAGGATGGGGATCCCCACAAGCTGGAGTGCGTAGGGTGACGCACACTGTAGTGAACCCATTCCCAATTTGTCATCTGATGGACTTAGTCTTCATATCTCATGCACGGTATACGAGAAAAAAGTTACACTTTTCTTTAAAAATTGTACATGAATGCAACGAATAATTAAGTTCTATATATATAGATTACGGAAGTTCCGGAACAAGGAATTTCGTCAGAGTACTAATTAAAACACACTAATTAAACAACGAAATTAATACAACCCACGATCCTGAACTCCATAATTTAATTACATGAATCTACATACAGATGTTAAGAGGATTTGCTTTCCCAATTCAAAACTCCTGTATCATTATAACTTGCAGGCACATTTTACATAATTTTGAATCAACCATTCTAAGCAAGGGACCTATTTTCTGGATGGGAATCACAGTAATAAAATGAAACACAATTTCAGGGACGTTATTCTAACATCCATTTTCTGCGCAGTATCATTTTAGTTAAACCACAGAGCAGAAGTATCTTCTTTTACAGAAATAACAAAAAATGGAAACTATCTCAAACTGCACTTCATACTCTCAATGTGCATTTTTGTGTGGAAGAAAAGAGCCACACTGCGATAATTTTATCTTCCTCGTGTGGATGAGATTCTACAGAAGTGGTTCAGGAAAAAAACAACAATATTTCCTTCTATCTTAACTATGCTGAACTTCTCACCCTTGCTTCTCGAGAACCTTATCGTGGGAAACTAGACAAGTATTATGATGCGTTCAAATATCGCAATGAAAAAAATCATAACTCTTTCGTCATCTGCATTCAGTGGTGTAATGAAATCGAGAAAACGTTAGAGAGCTAAATCCTCTCATCTCGAAAACGTTCGTGACAAAAACAATCACACGTATGACAATTTTTTAACTAATAAACAGTAACTATAACTACAGACCCTGTCGTGGCTAGCTCTTGGTCAGCGTGCTTGCTTTACACAACGTGGCCTCGGATTCGACTCCCGGTGAGGGAAGATCATAGTGGGCGTTTTCTTTGCAATGTCCCAGTGTATGTTGCAGTGTGCCGATGAGAAAATTCACATCTCAGGTTGAGAAACTGGAATACGGCTTGGGGATGTCTACGTGCTAACCATGGCCCTTAACTCATGGCCGCGAGGCAGGGTCGCGCCGGTAGGCCTCCGTCCGTGCACGGGCTGTCGCGCCAAGTACATACATAAGTACAGAAGATAACGGCGCTAGCAAATTAGCATAAAAGAATGTGAAGATTTCAATGACTTGTCAGGGGGGAAAGTGGAGAAGGGATAGTAACGCGATTGTTTTGTGAAGTTGCAGCAATAAAAGCAGATAGCAAGATTTCGCTAGCATTATAGGTCAATAAAATTGACGACCAATTACATTATCGCCAATCAATCGTTTCCAATATATGATTCAACTCTTCACACTAGAACTCGTTCCACACTTCCAGTTCAATTGAAGGCAAATTCACTAAAATGCAACACAATCAAGCATATTTCCGGCACCATTTTGGTAAAAAAAGACGCTATTTTTCAGTCACTAGCGCACCGTACTTTGCTGTAAGGCACATCACAACTTTGGTGAAATCTACTAAACATCATTCGTTTCTGTAAAAAAGGGGGCACTTAGAATCATCTCTGGTTCGGCTTCAAAAGCGAAATGTAAAGAAACGCACGAAGCATTGTTTATTGATGGATTGATCGCTTGATGCGATTCCATGGATTTGCGAGTCGCGCGAGCTGCGGCGGAGGCAGAAGTGGGGCATTGGTGTTGGCAGCGTAGTAGAGGTTGTATTACTCGCGCAACTTTTCATGAACGATGACCTTGATTCCCCCTCTCTGACACAATAAATAGTTGAAGACAAAAGCTCGCTGCGTGCCCTGATGACAACACTCCTAACACATCTTCACTTGCGCGAAATAAAAACTATTTTCTGTTGAAGACGAGAACTTTCCGTGATTTTCTCCAGTGATTCTAAAGAAATCATCGAAGCAGTTTAAGATCCATCACATGAGATATTATCCGCGCACGTTTTCATTAGCCCTCGCTTCGCTAGTTGCAAGAAGAGTGGGTACTTTTGGTTATTTTGCCAAAAGGAATTTTGTATCAAATTTGTAGTTTGTTTTTCGATACAAAATATTTTCTATTACACGGTAGCGAACATTTCCGGTTATCAGATTTTCTCTACAACGCTCGTTGCTATCATTTATTCAACTAATGTGGGCAAAGGAGTGGTGGTAGGTATCCCGGGGTTCAAGAAAACATGCGTGTAATACCTTGAACTCCTGAGAAAGTTAGAATGTTATTGAGAAAGTTGGAACGACATGACTGATTCTCCAGAGAATGGCATTCCTTCATAAAATCTAGTGGCTGATTTCGTAAATAATACCCTTGCATTTCTATCCGCATTTCTTCAATCCATCGTTGAAGAAAAGTTGAGCGAGTAATATTGCATCTGACTCATCGCCGCCACTCCACCACCACCGCCGCCTGAGTCCACCGTGCCCGTGCTCCCGATGTCGTCCCCCCTCCATCGCCCGTCGATGTTCCCCTCAGCATCGGTTTCAGACTAGTGATCCGACGAAGGTAAGAAAGCCAAACCAAAAGGAACAAACAAAATTAAAACACAATTCACCATCGATGTTTATTAAAGCTAGTTTAGTAACCTCTAATATCAAATTTGTGCGCAACCACACATCATTTGATAGTGGTCATGTTTATAATTAAGATTTAACTGACAACAATGGAACATATAATAACAATGGACAAAACTAAGCCTGATTATCTCAAAGGGTCAATCTTCAGTTCGTCGAAGAAGGGTACGGGGAAGAAAGGGGAGGCCCTATTCCCAAGACTCATGCGTTGATCGCCTCTCCATGTCCCAAGTAGAAGGGAGGACGTAGGAAATGAGAGGGGAGTGTCGAGGTCATCTCGAGCAAGAGATAGCCAGCTCAATGAAGGTAGTTTAAACAGCCATTCTTCGGTTCGACGACAGACTCACATTGATACCAACAGCTATCATTTCATATTTTAACTTTTACAAATTAGTAATTATGGGAATTTTTCATTCACAGATAAAACATCGATTCAAAAACAACGAACCCAAAACATCGATGTTTTGTGCTCGTTGTTTTTGAATTGTTTTCCCTTTGAGTGACATGCACTTTATAAGATGACATACACCATATTGCTCCATTCTTTTGTTGTTTCAAAAATTAAAAAAATGTATTTTTTTATGTGTCGTTCACGTCGTTAATATTTACATTAGCTGCATTTAGTCGCATTATTATATTTCTGGGTATATGTGCTTTAAATAATATCACATACAGCTTATTGAAAACTCAACCGTCTTCTGTAAAAACTAGCTCAAAAGTTCGCAATTCCAGAAACGCTTTAACGTTATTTTCTCAAAAACTGCTACCATTTTTTCTTCAAACTTCTCTAAAACATAGTGCTAATTTCACTCTTTAATGTGACGTAAAGTTCATTTCGGGATATTTTTTGTCTTTTAATAAATTACACAAATGTATTTTTTAAACTCTCACGCCGTTAATGTTTAAAACATCAATGTTTTTATAAAACTTGCGTGTTTTGAAAACATCGTCATCGATATCGCATCCCTACTCCCCCCCCACCATCACCTCCGTCGCTTGCTATCCCTATCGCCCCCGTTGCGTCCAACGCCCCCGCCACCTAATAAAGCGAGGGCACAGCACCTGTCGGCGATAACAGCCTCCGCCTTCCGCCGCCTCGCAGCGTCACGCGCACCTGCGCAACACACCACTCCCGCTGGGCCTCCCATTCACCCACGCGGGACAAGACAGGGGAAGAGGGAATGTATACACTATGTGATAAAAAGTATCTGGACATTTCCAAAATGGTATTATGGTGTGGTCGTGTTTTTCATGGAGGGAGCTTGCACCCCTTGTTGTTTTGGGTGGCACTATCAAGGCACAGGTCCACGTTTATGTTTTAAACACCTTCTTGCTTCCCAATGTTGAAGAGCAATTCGGGAATGGCGATTGCATCTTTCAACATGATCGAGCACCTGTTCATATTGCACCGCCTGTGACGGAGTGGTTTCACGTCAATAACATCCCTGTAATGGACTGGCCTGCACAGAGTTCTGATTTGAATCCTATCAACACCTTTTGGATGTTTTGGAACGCCGAATTCGTGTCAGGCCTCACCGACCTACTACATCGATACCTTTCCTCAGTGCAGCACTCCGTGAAGATTGGGCTGCCATTCCCCAAGGAACCTTCCAGCACCTGATTGAAAGTATGCCCGCGAGAGTGGAAGTTGTCATCAACGCTAAGGGTGAGCCAACCTCGTATTGAATTCCATCGTTACCAATGGAGGGCGCCACGAACTCGTAAGTCATTTTCAGCCCCCTATCCGGATACTTTTGATAACACAGTGTAGATAGAACTATCTGAACGGGAGATTAGGGTATTTGGTT
This sequence comes from Gryllus bimaculatus, assembly GCA_017312745.1. Lineage (NCBI taxonomy): Eukaryota > Metazoa > Arthropoda > Insecta > Orthoptera > Gryllidae > Gryllus > Gryllus bimaculatus. Next base: position 4,971,007 of record BOPP01000013.1, read on the forward strand.
ATTGAGAATGGAGAAATGGGGAAGTGGGCGAATAAGTTTTTGAGGATAGGGTTGCGATGTTGTATACGCATGGAATGGAAGTTAGTGAGGCAATATGAGGTCCGCAGGTCCCTCCCTCTCAAAATTAAAAAAAAAGTTCATATGAAACGTCAGAATTACAATTTAATTTACGGTTATTACTGAATGACGTAAATAAACTAGATGCCATTTGTAGAATCTAGTAGTATTTTACATTTTCCTTCTTTTCTCCTGAACTTCTGCGTGTATTCTGAAAGCAAAATATTTCCTTGTTAGGCCGAATAATTTCAATACTTCGAATCATCCGACACATTTGTAATGCAAAACATTATTAATTCCAGAAGAAGAAAAAACAACTATAAAACGGCAATACTTGAACCGCTATATTAATTGCCTTTGAGTCAAATAGTTACGGCATTCGAGTAAACATTACGTAACTTCTTATGTAAATAATAAAAACGGGGTCGGTCCCTGGATCATTGAATATGACAAACTTTCGTCGCAAGGTCAGTAACCCTCTTGTTTGTTCCACATGGGAGTGACATCATCGCACGGTAGCATAATCTCTGTTCCGTCACATAAACGAGCGAACCATTTGCTTGCACTATCAAGCGCAAAATGACTGGGCTGTCTGCCCTATGAATATGTCATAAGGACACGATAACGAGACCTAACGACAGGCGAGGCTACCACTCAGGAAGCGACGAAGGCTGGGGAAGAGTGGGAGTGGTTTCAGAGCTTTAGGTTGGGAATGTGTGGGTGCGGATTGTTCCGCCAGAGTGTAATCGCATCGCGACACTGCATTCGATCATATGGTATCGATATTCACGTTTAAATTGAAATGAAGTATCGGTACTTCCGACACCGAATGATATTCAAGCACAGATTCAAATAAATGGGAAGAGAGATATAGTAGCATGGCCAATCCCAAGATTTTCAGGAGATTTTTTTAGTTTTTAGAATGAATTTTATTCACAATTAAAATTACCATACAACACTCAATTATATTTCATATTTATTAGTAGACTTAATATTTAATTAATAATATTTTCTTCATTAGGTTAATTCCGACAATGAATGTATATTTCAGCATTAATTACTTTTCCTAAGGTTGTACCGTTACAGCAGTTTTTGATATCGATTCCACGATTTCATTGAGACAATATTACGTAATATCACCAACATTATCGAAGGAGATAATTCGGATATTCGAAAAATCTATGTATTACAACCTGTCTAATTGCAGACAACGCCGAAGCGACACTAAGACTTCGAGTCAGAGCACAACGAAGACGAAGTCACGGGCAAGGACATTGAAAACACATGCGAGTTAACTCACTTAGCTGGTAGGGTGAGAAATAGCAGGCTTGAAATCAACGACATTTCCTAACGACCAAGGGTGTGGCATCGGAGCAGGTCGCGAGGGATGGGGTGGGCGTGGTCACTAATGAAGGCAAGCAGCGCAGTAATGGAAGCTGCGGGAACGAAAGAGATGGATCGGTGCATATGCGAAGAGGCAAAGACGAGAGCAGAAGAAAGAAGGGAAAGCAGGGTACGCACAAGATAAATCGTAATGACGATGGCGCAATAGAAAGAAGGAAGGAAAGAGGGCGAGAGGAAGATCTCCTGAGAAGGAGAGAAGGCAGGGCGAGGACGAATCGGAGTTTATAAAGGTGTTACGAAGGAAAGGGCATGGACCAAGAGAAGATGGAAGAGCGAGAGAAGGGGGAGACAAGAGAGAATCAGGTGAAGACGAGCCAATGAAACGAAGGAGAGGGAGAAAATAAGAACAGTGACGCATGCAAACGTCGAAGGCGAGAAGGAATACAAAGGCCACATGGCAGCTGTCAGGTACAACATTGAAAACAACTTTGATCACTCACAGTTAATATACATCAACATCACATTCATACATCAACAGTACTGTCAAATTCAAAATCTCCAGATTACTCGGTAAACTAACTTCAAGCAATTTGTCTTTAGTATGTTTCAAGCATCGTTTGAATGGACTCACTGGACACTGAACGCCGTTCCGGTCCTTTTGACAAGAAATAAAAAAAAAAAGTAATTTTACAAAAAATTAGTTTTTACTCGTACTTGCTGACAAACGATACAATCTAAATAACAGAAATTAAACAGTACGAAAACGATCTAAATTTATGGAAAAGAACATAGTAAGTTTCTAGAAATATAATTCAGAAAAACAGTTAAACAATTATCTGAAGATTCACAAGATATTGGAATAATTATGTATTTTTTTATAACATTGTAACTTAGCCCACCGTCTGTGGCTACGAACCAAAATCTCACGATCAGCTTTAAAACGAGTATTATATTATAAGTACAAAATAAGACGATATGAGTTCTGCAAAATGTATGAGAGAACTCGTGATCATTTCCTCCATACTGAATACTAATATCCGGCGTTCTCGCATCTTTTCATTTTCACATGACAGATGGCATTTGAGGGCGGAGTAGAACCACGCGCCTCCCCGCTGCATAGGATAAGGGCGGAAGCTGGCTCCCCGCTTCCCCGCTCCGCCCACGCCTACGCGCTGCGAAGCAAACTTCCGGCTGCGCACACGTGGGAAGGCCAGGGCACAGTGGGTGACATTGGGGAAAAGTAGGGCCAAATCATCTACTTCCAATTGAACGAAATTCGCGCTGTAATATTTAGGCATCAGGCAGTAATATTTAAACTAAAAGGAATTCAAATTCCACATTAAATCTCCACTATAATCAAGTGTTTCTTGTCTATAGAACGTTTTTTGTGTCAACAGTAAAACATCATTCAAACCCCTTACTTCTGGACTACTTCAAGGCTGCCCAATTTCATCATTAATGCTCAACTTGCAGAAGACAGCACTCTACACTCTTCAGATAATCCTATTACCTCTTTTGAACTCAGAATATACTTAAATCTACTTGACAGCTGGAGAGCTAAAGGGAAAATAAAATTAAACCCAAATAAACGAGGAGCTAAAATATTTACCCTTAGATCTTATTCCTCTCCCCCGACATTCTTAACCCTGAATAATGAAGTATTCCCGTGGTACTCTCCTAAACAAGCCAATTAGATACTTAGGCTTATACAAACAAAACTAAATTGGAGACAGTTAGTAGATATTAAAATTACCCCACCACAAATTAAATGCATCTATTTAAACCTTTAATTACTAGAAGTAAGCAATTACCATTAAAGTCAGCAATAGCCATATTTAAATATATAAGTAGACTGTCTCCTGTACGTCTGCGCCATTTGAATTCAAATTACCAAGACTTATCTTCCGATGATCCACATAATTCTATACTATTTCCTAAGAACTATAACCCACCTTCCAATATTTGTATCCAATAAGAAGATACATATTGAACTAAATCTAGAACCTAACGATCAGCATGTTGGTTCTTTCTCCAGGATTTTTCTCAAATATTTCAGGAGTCAAATCTATCAGTATTCTATTTAGGCAAGAACGCTTTACATCCAACCAGACTCAATAACACACATCCATTTTAAACATTTTACGAAAATTGTCTCAGATCTCAATGTTAATTAAGGAGGTGACTAAAGGTCCTTCAAGGAATTGGAAGACGAAAGAGAAAATACAGAACGAGAGGGCACAATGGAAAGAAGGGAATAATCTGAGCTGCTTCGTAATTTATCTAAATTAGTTTTACGCGCTTGCTCATACGTCATTCATACATGCGCATACCTGTGCATTAACTGATTTATCTATGTATTTTCATTGAAAATCAATAAATGCACGATTATGCATTATTTAAGTTCAAAGTTCCTGACGTCATAGAACAGCATTAGTTTTTAATGCTTTTCTGGCAAACTACACATTCGTATTCTGTTTCATATTTTAAATTCTATCTGTTCACATATTTGGAGGAATTAATATACTATTTGTGGGACACCTAGCAAGAGCTAATTCGCAGCAACAAATCTTTATTATTAAATGAATAAAGCACACGTATGCTGTCTAGACTGACTACGATCTGCAAGGAAAATTAGGTATGTCTGTAGCTCTGATGAGTCCTCACCCGTTACGATCAATTTCAGGTAGATGGACTACAGTCCACGTACCATTTTTTTACGGTTTTTAAAATGAGGAACTATACATTTAAGCTAATTAGAATATGTATAGTTCACATGAGTTGGAAATTAAACCTAACAAATGTATTTTCTTGCCTTGTAGAAGTTTCATGATATACATATGTGAACATTTCTTTGTACGTCAAGATAGTTTTTAAATGCAAATGTGACTCCAAGCATGCATGCTGAAAAATATTCACAACAGATATAGGAGAAATACATATGCTTTTTGTAAGGAATGCAATTAGAAACAAATTAATAACATAGTAAGAGAAATGCAATTGTTTTGCATGCACATTAATAAGACTACCATTAATAATTACTGAAGTACTAATGCAACTTCGAAGCGATTAAATCAAATTAATTTCATAATCAATCTCCCTGAATTACATTACGGTCAATGTTCAAAAATGTGTAAAGAAAATCATAGGTTTATAGCCATCGTTACTGAAAGAGAACGTTTAAAAAAATAATTAAATCAAAAACTATTCTTCAGATGACTGAAAGTAATGGCCTTTAAATTCAAAATAATAATTAACGACTAAGAAATCGTAGATTATAATGTGGGGATTCTAATAAAATTAGAATAAACTGAGGGGCCCGCAATCTTTCAACGCCACAAAATACACAAACAATAAAAAGAGATTAAAACATGAGAGAATGTTTTTACAGCTCATGGTAACTTAATTATATAAATGGGTCAGTTTTGTAGTATTTTTTGTCCACATTCTGCGTCTTTCAAAACACCGCGGGCCTGGATGGGTAGGTTGAAGTGGGGGACACCACCTGTGAAGATTGGCGTAATCTACGGATGACGACGACGTCGTCGTCGTTTGTTCCAGGAAGGTGGAGGCGGAGGTCTTGAATGGCGCGACCCGTAAAGGAAGAGGAAGTTGTTTTAAAGCAGCACACTGCAAATGACATGGGAAGTATCCTCGTAAAACATATGTGTCGTTAACAATACATCGCATTAATACATGTCATGAAACGTATTTTCGTATGTATTAACGTTGATGACTCACATCCATTATGAATGTAAATATTACTACTTCATATACGATCATACAGTTCGCATTTTCTCGCTAAGGAGGAAATAACTGTATACATAAAAGTGTTGGAAAACTACGGAAATATGTTTGGACAGTTGTTCAGTTTAGAAATCAGCCTTATTTAATTCTATTTAAATAAACTATCATCAACGTATTGTTTCATTTGTATTTCGTTTACTGACATAGATGACCATTCCACTGAAATAAATATGGATCGTGTGCATTAAATAAGAAATGTCGCTACGCTAAACACATAATAGTTCCTTTTGATACTGCAGTTAACTTATTACTCATAAACTCAGCATAAAAAGTTAGTCGAGTGAAAACTCAGCACAACCTATGAATAATCGTGTTGCGATTCCAGTCGTCTTTACGACTTTTTCCGCTCCACTGCAACCCTCTTCGCCATCGGCTTTCCCCGTGACTGCTGCAGAACAAGAGCGTCATTTAGAGGGTGGAGATTCCAATGCCCGAATAAGCCACAAACCTCCACCCCAAAAATTCGATCCACGAACAAATTCTGCGAGTCGATTATCGAAACAAATGATCGTCAAGGGTCATTAAAAGGGGAAATGCTACAAGTAGCATATTAATACGTAAAATAGCTGTTGTCTTACACACAAACTTTCACAGGTCCAAATTCGCTCCGAAAAAGACTCAGCGAGTCAATAGCGCCTTTCACATTGTTTTGGTTGGTTTGGTTTTGGGTTACAACTAATCTACAGATTATTCATCACCTCGTTTACTGTATAGTATCTTCAAGACGTTTGAAAGATAACGAACCGCGCACTAGTATTATCAACTAGTATTTATTGCGGGTTTCAATGTTATTTCACAAAATCACACGATTTAGTTCGAAGGTAGTTAGCTAGAAATTGGATGGATTCACTTTTAACGTGTGTAAGAAGCATTGTTCATGCATCTGGGAAACCTTGCCTATTCAGAGACCTTTTGCATGCGCAAGTCTGTTAATACCTTTGTGACTGACGTATCATTGCATATTCACGTATCATTGTGACTGAAGCATCATTGTACCCTTGCAATGCCTCCTAGAATCGTTTTCAAAGCCTTCTACTGCTTACCATATTCGTTCTTCTCGTACAATGAAAGAGAATAATTTCGCAAGTCCATGTAGGTTTCCAAACTTGTATATACTGCAAGTTTTTGTTTGTGTAGCACCAATTCAGAGTTCCTTGTACGAAGCCAATGTATTTTACTGTATTTTATATCTAAACTTTACGTTATTTCTTACTATGTTCCTTCTAAAGAAGTTTGTTATCAGGCGCGACATACTAAATTATTTCGCATCATCTGCATTTGGTATTATTTGTGAGTTTTATACCGATAGGTACTATCATTGAATGTCGTTCAAATGCGATTCAAGGGAAATATACTATTATGTTTCTAATAGCTGCTCGAACGACCAACAAGCTACAGTTTGCCTCGGGCGTTGCTCTGATATTGTGCAAGGACAAATACAGGTTGCACAAGCGAAGTGAACATCCAGAGAACCAGCAGTACAGCACATGCACCTGAAGGTCAACTAAAAATAAATCCTTCAGACAAACGCTCGAATCCACTTAAGCTGACGAACTCCTCGCTTTAATTGCGTTGAATAAAAATGCTTTCAACCGGAAGTAGGCAGTGAATTTAGGTGACTGGCAACACTTTAAAACATGAGTTGTTCACCGCCACAAAAAGTGAACACTCCGCCGCCGCCGTCGCCCTTGAAACGTTCCTACAAAGTCAGCGTCATTAGCAGCAAGTCACTCGACACCAACGGGGCCCACAGAATTCCAAGAAAAGAAACGATTGCACCAGCAACCTCGCAATAATCCCCCGCCTCCACCGCACTCGACACAGCGCTGTCCTCATTTACAACGGCGGTGTACTTTTCAGGCACGTACCGCGCAGCACGAAATAAAACAAACAATCCCGAATGACGTTCCGCGATCATGAGCTGTTATTTTGACAGCTAACATATTCAGTGAATTGCATTTATATAAATAGGCCAAAAAAAAAATAGTTTCTTTGAATGGCATCCTGATATTTCACAATCGCGTTAGGTGCATTAATAATCTGCAATAGGCGTGTCTCCGACACTTTTACTTATTTCATCTAATGTCAATCGATCACTTGTGGAACTTTCTCACAAAGAAAATTCCACTGTGGCACTGTCGTACGCCATTGAGAAGTCTGTTAGTTTACTCGTAGAATAATCAGGCTCAAAGCGTCAGTCCCACTATCAGATAACGATTATCGCAAAGTTGCGTAAGAAGGATCTTCCCGCGAGTGAGTGAGGGAGGAGGAGGGGAGGGGAAAGATCGATATTATTATGAGTGTGCATGGGGTGGGGGAGAGCAGGGTGTTGCACCCGCAGCCCACCAGATCGCATCCATCATCGTCACGTACCTCCGGCGCAGCAGATGTCTGCGTCAGACGCAGCAGTAACAGCAGCGTGGCCGACCGGGCCGGGTCGCGTCCACCGCCCCTTCTACGCACGCGCAGAGCACTCGGTCGCACCACTTGCACGCGTCGCTCACACACGAACACACTCACACACACGTTATCGGACACGCGCGAGGGGGGGCGCGACCGCCCGTTCGTCGCTTGGCCGTGTGACCGCGCTGTGTTGCTACTGCAAGCCGCCGCGATCGCTCGCAGCAGACAACTGACGGACGGTGCGGCGTGCGCGCGGGGCCCCGCCGCGATGACGTCACGGCGACTCAACAAGCGCGCGGCGGCGCCGGCCGGCCGCTCGGCGGAGGCAGTGGGCCCGTCGCGCTGACCGGGGCCGTGTTTCCCCTCCCCCACACACCCGAAAGGCGTAGAATTTTCCTTTGATACCTCCCTTGATTTGGCAAAATTGGTCAAAAGATAAATTGTTATGTATCATACACTACAAAAATAATATGCAATACAAGGACAAACATGTTTATTATTAAACACATCTTTGTATTGCCATAGGAGTGCGTATGCGTCCTTATTATGGTCTACTATAATATAAAACGAGGGGTAGGGGCAATTACACTTCTGGGCCCGTTTTACTTACAAATGACGTACTTTAGTCACTGCAGTGCCTCTGGCCGGGAGATCGTAGGTTCGACTCTTACGGTGTCGAATTTTGGATTGCTAGTTTCCGTGGTTTCTCCGATCATTAGCAGCCACATGCACGGGCAATCGAATCATGGACAGCGAGCACTCTTTCCTTCCTCCTAGTTCTATTCTGTCCCTTAGTCACACACACACGTATACTTACACTTACGTGCAATGCCATACCATAATAACGGGAGCGTAGAGTTTGTCCCAGCTGATGCGGTACTATGATGGGGGAGATACCTGGAAGGAAACGCCTTGCAAGACGACGCGTAGGTCGCCGTCCTTCAGCTGGGTCACATCTCTGGATAAAACATTCACTACACTTAAGAGACCAAGCAGTTGATATTCCGCATACATCATTTCAACACTTACACCACGAACGAAATTACATTAGTCAAAATATTGTTAAGTGAATAACCGTTAAAGTTAGGAGTAGCCTGTTAATTCGTATATCAGCCATGTGTGAAAAAGCTGCGTGGATGGCTGAGAACGGATACTTTTTGGTCTTCCAACATTCAGATAATGTTGGTAAGAGCCTCAGGACGCTGGCTAAAGTATCGGTATTTTTGTGTTACGTCAACCCATATGACGGAAGTCTGGATCATCACCAATCAAATCTTATCATTGGAAATTGTTCGTCAGTCGTTTTAGACCAGTTTTGAATAATGTGAACATTAATAGTCTGATTTGTGAATTAGCCATATTTGCACTCTCTTCATAACACATCTATTCAATTCTGTACTGGGAACTTGACAATCTCCAATATAAAAATAACTTAAATCTGCGTGTTAACATTTTATAAAAGATTTATCAGCCCAATTTTATTTTAATCATTTGTCCCCTTTATTGAGGTAACAATGTAACAGGACATTACCTATTATGCTCAGAAAGGTGGAGGGTTCGAGAAATTGATCTTTTTTCACGAGAGTGTTTCTATGTGTTATGAGTCGTTCCAAACGTGAAATAAGTTTCGGGGGAAAACAAATTTGTGAACACGTACAACATTTTGAAAGATCATTTATCTCGTCAAACGCCGTGTGCTTTTAGATGAAGTTGACAACCCAATGAGCATAGCCGCAATAAAAGGAGGAGGCGGGAGAGCAATGGAAGCAACCATGATAATTTTATCTTTATCATAGTTTCAGAATTATTGTTTCAAATATTTCAGTATATTTGAAGATTAAATGTTAAATTCGTTTTTAACATTTTTACTCGAATAATTAAAAATACGAGGAAACTTTTACAACAATAATTAGAACGAGAATTATGTACTGTAATAATAAGGGTTCGTTTTCTGATGACCTAAAAATTTTGCTTTACCAAAAAAGACTTAAAAATAAGAAGAAAATTACTTTTTAAATTTTACTATTTTAAAAAATACTCATTATTTTAGTAATATATTTAGTTTTTAATGTATTTTACAGTTTAAATAAAATTTATTTATATAAAATTATATTTAATATAAAGGATTTATTTTTTGAGGGAATATAAACCTTAGCTCCGATTTTTGAAAACGCAGTTTTGAAAGGTCGAGAATGTTAAAGAAGATGGTGCAATTTTGAGAGTATGAAAACGAGAGACCACTGCGGTAGTGACTTTCGTTATGAATTTATGATGCAATAAAAACTTCGTTTTAGAATCATTGTAATTTCATGAAACATTCACTAACAAAAAAAACGAAAAGGAAACAACATGAGTAAAAATGAAAACAATGACGCAAAATGTCCAGAAAAATTACTTAAAAATTTAGTGGGAAAAAACGACAATCAAATTACTCAATACCTAACATTTCCTTCGCCTATACGTCGTGATAAACATTAATTTACAATTATCTACCTCTAGAATGCACCAATGAAAATATAACATGTCATCAGAATTCTAGCCCTAATAATAATAATACGACGAATTCCACAGGTTTCAAGCACGAATTTATACGTGGGCTAGAAAGGTTATGGCCACGCGCGGCACTTCTTAAGGTGTACTTTTTCGATTTAACTTATTTTTAATATAACAAATTATGATAATTTTTGAGAAGATTTGAATATACATATATATTTCACAAATATTCATAAATATTTTTGAAATATCTAGTGGCAGTTATAACAATCGCATGTAGAAATGGGAATAAGAAACATTGCGAAATATCAGGGCACGTTCCATTGCTGTAAGTTCCCACAGTCTCTTGTGTCTACCGCTTCACAAGGTCGTCAATTCTTTTTACGGATACTTTACACACTTTTATATTCAATTACAAACTGAACAAATGAAATTTCGAAGTACAACCATGTATTTTGAAGTACACACGCACACAAAAGTATGCGGTAGATCAATTTTTCCGTTAGCCAAGTTACATCTTTCATATATCTGACATGAGAGATGTACGTTTTCTTTAAGCAGAAAATAAACTTTTGTGGACATGAACAGGCGCCTTAAGATAGAAAAAATCTATATCAGCACTCCAGTAGAAACATGGTTTTTTGTTCACGACCCTTCTGCTCTTGTTATGGTTGTCGTAGGTAAATTCCCCTCAATATGTTTCCGTTTTGGCTTCCTACAACATAACAGGCACACCAACTTCCTAAATTTGGAACATTTTAAAATCTTTGGAAGTTTCGTTTAAATATTTTTTTAAATTAGAGAGTAAAAATGTTGTTTAACAAAACGTTTGTTGAAAAATCCATATTTCATTCATTAATCTGACATGAAAAACACAAAAGAAAATAGTTTTATGCTGCTTCCAGGAATTAAAAATTCTAGAAATATTCATTATTCAGTTTTTTTTCACTTACACAAACATTCAATACCTCAGGACCTCAATACAAATACAACTCCATCTTATTGGAGCACTTTACAGATTATTTGGAGTCGAATTTTACTGATGAAAATTCAACTTTAGAACATGTAAAACGAAATTGGCAGAGAGACATTTAACAAATCTGACGACGAGACGCGAAAGACGAGAAGAAAACGGAGAGAAGTGAACTATTTTGATATCTTTTTTTAAAATTAAAATAAATGTAATGCTTATCTGACAAAAGAGATAACTACAAAGAGGATGGCGAATATTAAGGATTCTTTTTTATTATGAGAGTGGCTGGCAAAGAGGATATTGAAGTACCGGTCAGTGCGGGGTCGCGATGGGCTGAAGGTGGAGTGGCGGAATGGAAGAAACGGAGCAGGGCGGGACGAGAGGTGGCGTGCTGCGGCAGGGGAGGGGCGATGAGGAGCAGGATGAATAGGGCAGAACGAGACGGAACTAACTAGATAGGAGAGGGGGGATGGGGTGCAGTGTAAGGGGAAGGGAAGAAGAAGAGACGAAGAGGAGAGGTAGGTGAGAGGAAGATGTGGATACGGATGGGAGGGGAAAGGGAATGGTGAAGGGCAGGAGGGTGCGTAGTGGTTCAGGGAAGGGTCGATGGGGCGGGGTGAAGGGGATGGGGCAGAGAGAGGGGGGTGAGTGGCAGGGCGAAGGGACTCGGCGGGTCGGAGCAGGGCGGGGCGAGGCGAGGCGGGTGGGTTTAAGTGGGGTTACGCCTGACGGCGTGTAGGGGGAAGAGCCGGGAGACGCGGGGCCCAACCGTGACTGCCGATAGGCGATGCACATGCAGCCCCACGCTGCGGCTGGTAGCCCTGGGCCCGGTGGGGCGCCGCAAGCGTTCACGCAATACCGTGCGCTCCCTGCCCACACGCTCCCCTCACTCCGACCCTCCCCGTCCCTGTTTGATTCCGATCGGCCCTGTTCGTTTCCGTCCAGTCTCGCCATGCTCTGTGCCTCCTGCCCCCATGACCCGGCAAGCACCACGTTGCCGCAGTCCAACGAGAAGCTCTCCACTCCGCACACCATGACCCAACGAGCTAGAATATACTACATAGAGTGGCAGACCATATGGTGTCAGTGCTCTTGGTGGACGCTCGACGAACTAGGGTACGCCATGGTTTTTTGCAGTGAAAACGTGAGATGTGCCTGATGGTGGCATGTAGGTCTGTTGAGGTTTGTATCAGATCTTATTTCTTTATTGTTGTCTTTTCGTATATCTTTATCGTATATTTAAATTATATGAATTGTTTGAATAATGATATTCGCAATGCCGGCAGTATGTTCAGCATATAACTGTAAAAATATAAGTGACCAAACCACAAATATATAATTTTTCAAGTTTGCCGCCTTATTTGCGACATGTTGCGTTGCTTCTTATTGCAATAACATTAACTTTCAGGCGTTTGCTAACTACAATAACATTTCAACAACTTTCATTCTTATGACAATTACAGATGCAGGAAACTGTTTTTTAGTTTCTCAATAGTTATTCTTACCCATTGTGATTTTGTTTATAAATTATTGTTTTTTTTGTCGTGTTACACAGAGCAAGAGGATTTATATTACGCGCGGCACTCGCTCGCACGGCCTTAACTACCGCCAAACGGAATACTACATTACTCCGTCTCTCCAGATGGCGCTGCTTTGACTGAAAGAAACATGGCTTCAATTTGCTGCCAAGATGGAGGAGCTTCAGCCACTCTATGTAGTATATTCTAGCTCTTTGCCATTCGGACGCAATGGCTGTAGAAGGTAGGCGCGATAATTTTGAAAAAATCAATATTGTATTTATTGAGAAAGTAGTGCGAAAACTTTAAAATTAATTATTGTTTAATAAAACTCTATTGAATACGTCTTGTAATTTTTTTAAACGTTAGAAAATATATTTGTTTGTAAATATTATTTTATTTAATTTTAATGTTGATTTTTGAAGGTCTTAAAACTGTAAAAATAAAATATTTTTTAAGCTTTGTTTAAATTTTTATATTATTGGACTTTATTGTTTATGAAAAAATGCAAAAAAATACAGCATAACAAAAATTCTTTATAATGGGTGCGGTCGTATGGTACACCAAGACGGGGGTGCGGCTGAATAGTTTAAGAACGTCTGCTATAAGCCGTCGTAGGCGGTGTGTTATTTAAATCACGCGTGTCAACATCACGCGCATCCTCCCCTCACGCGTGACAAGGTGAGAGGCGGATCACCCGTCGTCTCCCTCTCCGGCTCCTGCGTCGCGGCCGCGGTGCGGGAAGCAGCGTCGAGCACTGGACATCGACGCAGATAAGCACGCGGCACTTGGGACGCAGAATTTTCCGCGACCAGAAACATCTGGCAGCTGCCGGCGCGGTTATCATCACGCTCTACGCAGGGGGAAGTACACGAGAATATTTTCACTTAGCGGGTGAAATGTGATGCAACTCAACCAAGGAGGTCGAGGATCATTTGGCGCTGCACTGCGACATTGCAGATGGCAGCTCGTAATTGGTGTAGGAAAATCCCACGGCTGTCTGAAAGAGCTCTCAAACTTTCCACATGTTAAAAGAGTTTTAAACTGTAAAATTAACTTAACAAATGAGGTCGAAGGAGTATGTCTAAATAGCTCGTGGTAACCTTTTTGCTTCGGGGTTACGGCCCAATCAAACACCAATCCCGTACACCGTACCCAATCCCGTACACCATACTTGGCTCAATCAAATACAAACATTTTTAAGATTCCCGCCCCCCCCCAAAAAAAAACAACAACAAATCCTCTTTTCTATGATAGGAAGAAAAAATTAAGGATTTTGTACAAAAAGTTGAATTTATATAGTTTGAATTTAGGACACTCCTGCCCAAGACAGACTACGTCAGCTGCATGCTTACGGAATGCCAGGCAAGTGACATGATTGTCCCAAACTGTTTTCTTAGTCTTCCAGAAAGGAATACAAACTTTGTTTGGCTTTCGTACTTCAAATTTCTTGTTAATGCACGCGAGAGAGTTAATGTTTATAAACAATAAAAATTATCTTTTTCTCCATTTTCCTGGTTTCGTTGGTAGGACCAGCGAAGGTACTACTCATATAATAGCAATACTATTGTGATTTCTGTGACGTTGCGTGCCTTGAGAGGGAAGAAGGTTGAGGGAAAGGGAGAGAGGTGAGGGCCGGAAATGACCCTAGTGAAACCCCAGTTATTTTCCTGGCCACTATGGCAGCGCGATGGAGTCGCCTGTTTTAGCCCCCCCTCCCGGATTTAAAGATTCAGTTGATTCAGTTACGGACTCGCAATTACATATATGCGCTCGTTTTCAATGTAGTCGCCCCTCTCCCTAGTGACTGAGAGTAGCTCAGAGTCAGCATTGCCACTGCCTGCAGCGACTGTGACTTGGAGGTGTTTGGGTTCGAGTCGTGACGTTGGTAGATTTTCCACTCTAGTTGTAAAGCTAGGACGAATTCAGCTGCTGTCTGGAGGAGAATTCCAGCGGCCGGCTGCTCTGATTGGCAATTTTCCATGGTTTTTCCAATCAACACCGGGCGAATACCGGGGAAGTACCTAACAAACGGGTCACGATGTGCGATCTTTCTTGTTCCATCCTAATCCCTTACTCACACACTTATTCTTTCCTGCACTACACTACAAACACATGCCGGGAACTTATAGCTTGTTCCGGTTCGGGCGGTGCCCCTTTGGTGGGAGACTCCTGGTTATGGAAAACCAATTCAATCAATCCAATCCTGCCATCATCGATTCCGTACCTTCAAATCGCTGCAAATTATCGTCAAAATATTAGCAGTGTGGCGATTCCAATGCTGTGCAGTGTTCTAAAAATATTTTCGTGTTTTGTCATTTGAAAATGTTTTAATTTGATTACGATACGAAAATAATGGATAATTTCCACAAACAAAACGAGAAGTGGCGAAAGACAGTTGTTCGAATGACAGTTGGACGAAAGATGAAAGGTCTGTAACAGCAAGTGACGTGCGAAAAGATCGACAGACATGTTCATTAGAAGTTAGGGAGTATTGCGCAAGAGCAATATAATATAAAATTATATTATATGACGTTTTTATATTTTTCCTTTGGTTCAAATACTATGCGTTTCGGTTATTAGATTTATTTGTTCATTATTTCCTTTTTTTATCAGATCAATCTTGGAATTTTTCAATTCTTGGCATTCTTAGTAAATATTCTTAATTTTAGAAATAGGTGAATTGCTCATGAGACAAATCAAAGAAAAAAATCTCTCTACTTTAATATGATCTAAGAGTACAGAGTAAATGTATTTTTTCTCGAAAGGCCCAGTTCACATCAATTGTTGACATGCCCGTTGCTGCTGTGATGTACACAGAGCCCCTTCCTCAGCTCGCACCCCACCACACTCCCGCTGACAAATATGAAGGAAACTTGAGCGTTCACAACGTTTACGCGCTAGGTACATAATTTACGTACTTACACCAAACTTCAGGACACTCATCATCTGCAGACTTTCTTTGTTGGTTAAACAAATAGGTTTATCTAAAGTGCTGCCGATTGGAAAGTCAACATGAACTTCTTTAAGATCATTCAGGAAATAAATCTCTTAATCGATAATGTCTGCAAACTGCAAAGTTTCCTCGTATATTAAATGGGAGTGCCCAAGATACGAATTTACCTAAAATGCTTTATGATATTGGACCGTAGGCTTTTTTATTGGCCTGAAATATTTGTGAATTGGAAAATATATTATCATTTGAAAAAAAGTAAAATAAATATGTGAAATTATTTTTAAATTATGGTCTTTCCCCCATTAAACACAGTTGGTCATGAACACTTCTGTCAGTGCACCTTGTTCAGTAACAAGTTGATCAACAGCAGTTTACTTGAAAAATGCAAATCCAAGCCATAGTAGCTGACAACTATGGACGAAGAAATATAATATAATTCATCTGTTTGCACAATTATTTTACATTCTCGCTTCAGAGTTGAGAGAAAGGCCCGAAAAAATCTCGAATTTACGGCAGAAAAACTCCTATTACAGGGCTCTGGTAACGAAAAAGTGAACAAATCCAGTTACTAAATTTAGAAACAAAATCCTCTGGTGTCGCCAGAATCCATGTTTTGTGGGTTCTCGATACCGAAAAATCGAATGACGGCAAAATATCTGTCCTGTCCGTCCGTTCGACCGTCCGTCTGCCAATCTGTCTGTCCGTCTGCGTACAACACAAACAGCTAAACCGTTCAGCAAATTTTCTACAAAGTTGATATTTCCCAATTGATCTGACTGATGTCGTGACCCCTTGAATTTGAAAGCGATATTTTAATTTAAGGGGGGGATAGTTAATATAAAGATATTGGAACATTTTAAAACTATTCACACAATAGCTCCACCGATTTTGAAAAAATGTTATTGAATAGTTTGAAAGACGTTTAAGAGAATGGTGCAAGTCTCATATTCGTTAAAAACCATGATTTTTCAAAAATCCAAAATTTTTTCGGAGTCTTTAAAATATTTAAGCTAGAGCTTTTTTCCCTTAATGCAATTTGTTTCTTAAACATAGATTTTTGAAATAAGGTCATGCAATATTTTTGAAAAATTTGAGTACTTTTCATGTAATTTTGAGTGAAAATACTTGCGAGAAGATGCGTGCTGTTTTAGCACCATTAGGTTTTTCCAAATAGAGACACTAATTGTAAACCCTGAAACAGTGTTGTGTGTTAAAGTTCAAAATGGTACAATTTTGTGAACACAAACAAAAGTCTCAATTCCTTCTTACGCAACCATTATTTTTTAAGGGAAGAAAATGAAAAGCAAGGTTTTCTAAATAAGAAGTATTCGAATAGTTTGCAAACTAAAACCGTTTCAAATGGGACATTATTGATCTTATATAATTATATTAATTTTATTTCCATGAAATACGTATACTATTTGTATGTGATGCAAATTGGTCTCTAAAGCGTTTCGTTCTCACTGCAAAGAAATCAGCAAAAAAATGATAATTCTTGAAAGATGCCAGAAATGAAGGCCCATGTAGAAAATACTAATTCTAGTCACCGAAAACCCACAACTGAAGCCCCACTGGTGCACTGAAAGGTTAATTTTAGTCAAGAAGTTTTAGTCCACATGTTAATATAATCAGTAGCGTAGCGTGGGCGTCAGCCGCCCGGGCTAAAGGATAACTTCGCCGCCCCCTTATTTAGGTATTTCAATTTAAAAGAGTAAAATACCCAAGCTTGAACAACGTAACAGAAAGTCATACATACAATTACATAAAAAAAAACAGTAAGCACAATTTTTAATACATAATCGAATGTATACGTTCACGAACAACACAATTTGAACAAATTTAATCACAAGTACGTACTGATAAGCACTCGAATCACAGTTAAGAAAGCGCATAATATTTAGTTCATGTGAATTGGACGACTGACGACCTATCAATGAAAATTTCTTTGAATTGTCAAAGCGTCACACACGGACTTCTTTGAATGGTTTTATTTACACTGTAATATAATTTTCAGGTGTCATACAATATTGAACACTATTCTTTATACGATAGAAGTCATTCTCACTGAATAATAGTCATAAACAACCCAAGCACAAAATAAAATACGGATAATCCCTACGAGTCAGTATAGACAGTGTTGCCAGTCGTTTATTTAAGGAAGTCACAGAATAAGTAAAGAAAGATTCCGTGCTTATTTCAATCGCTCCGAATCGGAGGTACGACAAAAATATGAAATGGAAATGATAAAAATTTGTACAAGATATTGTTATTATAATTTATTGTGAAAATTTTCTGCCCCCTAAAAGTACCGCCCGAAGCGAGCCGCCCTTGCCAACCCCACTACGTTGCGCCAGTGAATATAATTTCAGCTTTTATCACACATCACAAGCCACATCACAAGTGTAACTGATACAAATTAGCACTTCAAAAATGTTCAAGCTTTAATAATACAAGTACGTATTATTTTTCTATTATTTGAAAAGACAATTGGAGAGTGATATATTTTGCTTTGCAGAATCATCACTTGAACTGTCATCCATTGCAGATTGTAGCATTTGGCCAGCAGTAGTTCCGCATATTTCCAGACTACAGAATAAGTCGAGTAGCTGTTTAAAAATGATTCCTGTACCACAGAGTTAAAGATCATTCTAGTTTTCTTACTCAAGTGCTCGTTTGTCGGTCATTGTGTTCCCTCGTTTGAGAGATGGCTATCGTTGCTCTAAGAAATAAAAAATATACTCTTAAAAATATAATCCAGAAGACCGAGCAAATTTATTTTAAAAATTCGTTTACCAATATTTTTATTAATGTTATTTAAAATTGTGTAAATTTACTTCGTTTCCAAATGTTCTAAAAATAAGAACGTCTTTTGATATTTCATATTTTATTATTTTTTAACGTATCTGCTACATATTGTTATAGTTTTCATTGCATATTTCTTACTTTTTACTACATTTCTTACTACTTATTTTTTCGTGACCCCGAGGTGATTACATACGTTGATACTGGATATATTGACCTGAATTAATAAAACCCTTTTGCTCTATTACTTCTTATTACGACAGTGATCTCGGATTCGTAAAGTGTTAAGTTCAATTCATGCCTTATTAGACTCCGACAATTTCGCTAAGCTCGTGAATACCACCAAGCGCAGATACTTTAATTTCAGAGCCTAAAAGATGCTCAGAGGTTTCGTTTAGGCTTGAGGATCTTTTACATGCAGAAAATCTACCACAATGGACAGTCGACTTTACTTCCCCTCCAAAGAAAGGCCAGAGGATTTTTCTGTCCTTAAAAAGTCCACAATCCTCGTGTGTGAACATAAAGACTTGAATACAACAGTGCGATTACATAACCGTTATACCACCGTAGCCAGAGTGAAATTAGATTACCAATTCGGATGAAGTAATTTAGACAATTAGAGTGTTTCTTCTTACGAACTGGCGCACGAGCAGCCCCAGGAACCAACGTCTCCTTCGTGTCCCTTCACGCTTCGCCCCCGCACCAAATATCTGCACACCGGCGCCAGAGGACGGAACGGGACGCACAGGAATTCCAGCCGGGCGGGGCAGGGGCGGCACAGCACGTGCATAGGGCGAGCACGTGGCACGGGGAGAGGGGGCGGGGTGGATGAGCGGGTGAGGGGGCGCACAGCGCAGACGGTGTCGCGGGGGCGTTGCATCGTAAATCACCGTGAAATACGGCCCCGCCTCACTAATTATTTTTAAAACAATTCCCCGCCGGGGAACGCCAGGCCGCAGCTGGGAGCCCCGCGTCATAATGCACAAGCGACGGTGCAGCCAGGAATCAACTCACGCCGGCAGGGATATTCGCAAATACTACGCGTTGATCCACATTTTAGCGCAAAGGATGCTTCATATTGGTTTTTTAATAAAACGACAACACCGATTGATTGATTGCTCATTTTTGGGTATTCGGGCGCATCTACTATTATCGTCATTAATGCCGTATGTGTAGTGCATAGTCAGGGGCGGATCCAGAGACGAATTTTGGGAGGGGAAATTCAAAACTTTTTCGTGTAATATGTATATTAGAGATTTTTTAAAACGTCACAGTCTACACTCACCTCATTCTACGATACGATATTTTTTTTATTGATAATCCGAAAATAATTTTGCTTGAATGTTTCCTGACAAGTTAAAATTAATAGTTATTGAAAACATTTAGGGGGAATATTTGCCCTACTTTTCTCCCCTTGGATACGCGCCTGCCATGTTATACCTTGGGTTGTGGGGGTGTTCCTCTCCTCTGGAGCGTGAGAACCGAAGCCAATTCAATTTCGGCGTGTGGTGTGTCTTCGTCATAGATTTTCCGCCTGCGGGAAATAGCCTGGATAAGCTCTAAGTTCCTGACTGGCGTCCCGGCTGCGATTGTGGTGTATTGTGTGTATACGTGTGGGTATATAAGGGGAATGGAGTGTACAAGAACGAGGAAGGAACGATCGCGCGCTGTCCATGGCCATTTTGTTGATGTATTGATATGGCATTCGCTGATATTAATTAGAGAAATGAAAACCCACTTATCAGAACAGTCAGTCGCTAGAATTATACTCCAGAAGTGGCTGAATTCTACATAGTTATGGAGGGAACGAAAATCCGGGTCAATGAGTTGCTGTGAGAACACTATTAACCTGAGCCACCAGAGCCGGAACTTAAAATTGGTTTTCTAATAACCAAATACAGCGGGTGCGTTCGTGCACTTATTGTAGGTTTTCAATTGAAACATTGTGGACATGGAGGCCTCTGGTTCGAGTCGCGATGGTGGCTGGTTTTTGATTCCGGCTAGCTTGGCGAGTCTGGCGATGTCACCGCTTGGATGTATGTCAACAGCCCGTTCTTGTCGCTCGCAGATATGATTTCCTCCGAACATTTAGGGTCGATGCCAGAGTCATTAAATTAAACAAAGGGTCACGTTCTGCATGAATTTCTCCTTCCTCATCCTGTTCCTATACCCATCATTAGATCGGGTGGTGTGCTGATCACTCATCTCTACATCGCTTCTCTCCTATTCTCTGAAAGGATTTTTACATACATGAAAATTTGGACATAGGTTCATATATGTGTGCGTGTGTGTATTTATACTTCACTCGAAACACGGAATTAATCATTTGTACCTGACAATCATACTTTGCAGTCTATGAGGATACATATAGTCAATCGAACTCGAGTGTTTAATTCAGTTTTATCAAATTCCATACTATACTAAAATGACGAAAACTTTGTTCAAGATATTCTATACAACACGGGACCGAACATAATTGTATACACCTGGAATATTACTTACGTCGCGCTAAAGCACTCGTAATTTCACGTTACTTCCCATCGATAAAATTGAGGAATTGATGCAATCACAGCACACGCATTCTCACATTATTTGTAAATTTTGCAATTTTTGGTAATGAAGTTATCGAAAATGCATCTTGTGTCACGTTTAAAAGCATTCTTTGTTCTATTCGACAAAAAAATTAAAGCAAAAATTAGAAACCGTTTTTGAAGAAAAAAAATACTCGTCTTTACTTTAACCAAAAATTTCACGAAAATACTAGTTTGAAAAAAGGTCACATGCCCTAATTTAGTTATACTTTTTAGAACATATTTCATTAAAAAAAAACAATCATCAATATTGTATGCCTGTGAAGTCTTTTTTTTCAATTTCCGAAATAGAGAATTCATAAAAAAAGAGATCTTGACAATTTTTAAGCATACTGTGCCATGTTATAAAAAATAAAAATACAATTTAGAGCCGTTTTTGAGCAAAAAATGTTTTATAATTGACAATATTTCACGCAAAATAACTGAAAAACTTTACCGAAAAATTGTACATGGTCTTACTTAAAGATGTGTATCTGACAAAAAAATAAGGAAAACAGTCAATATCATAATTATAGGAAGAAGTCGAAATATTTGGAAGTATTGCAGTTTTTGAAAAGACCGAGAGTTCAACGAACATATGATCTAAGCCATTTTTTATCGTCTTTAACTGTATACGAGGGAAAAATAATCAACAAATTTGGAGACATTTGTGAGAAAATTTTTAAAATGTTAATACTTCATGTATAGTAACTCCCCAAATCAAAATATTCATTTGGAATTCGCAAGGTTTCGAATTGATCGGGGAATATGAATTTTGGAGAAAATCGTCTGAATGGCTCACGGACTAGCGATGACCACAGAGGGATGGACGAGTGAACGGACAAACAGTTGGACGCACGCACGCAAGCACGCCCTTATTTACCGACAGACGGACAGACGTTTTGCAGTCATCCAATTTTTCGTTATCAAGGACCTTAAAATAGGTATTCTCACGGCAAAAAAGTATACCATCTTGAAGTGTAAATAAATATTTAAGAAACATATCGAAATTACAAATTTGAATCGCTTGGCCAAGTTTAATTCTACTTTTTTAAAGGTGGTCTTTTCAATTTGTGATTTTCAATATCTTTTTGATATTAAGAGGTTTTCAAAGTTCAGCGTTAAACTTATGATCGAAAATTCAGCGCAAAAGATTACGTTCTTTTGACAAATTAAAAAAAAAATATTGCGTTACAACGTGTACAGCATACGTAGAATTCGAAAAAAATATCCTTATTTATAGCAGAATATCGATAAAGAAGTTCATGATGTTTGAAGGAACTGTGAACAAACACATTCACGACCTAATTATTTCATTAAAAAAAGTAATTCCTTTATAATTAAAATATTTTTTTTTTGCTTCGGAACTGTTCGCTGGCCCTTCCGTTATTCATTGCGACAATGTTAGGGGGTGATTCGTTCATGCATTGATTCTCATAAATGCATATATTCACATGCTCCTCGCCTGCGTCATACTCATCGCATATATCCACGATCTAATTATTTCAATTAAAAAAGCAATTATATTATAATAATTTCATTTTTTTACTCCTGGACTGTTCTTTTGCCCTTCCGTTATTCAGAGCGATTATGTTGGACGGTGATTGGCTGATGCATCGATTCACATACTCATTGCTTGCGGACCTTCTTTGCCCATTTTTCTCATACAACAAGTGGTAGTCAAGGCAAGTTAAAAGTAAAGCGGACGGCATATGCGTGACTTCCTTTATCTGCTCAGCACGTATGCAACATGATACGGATGTTCTGCGGTCTCCTTAAATGAAAGACACAGCAGAAAGATTTCATTACTGTTAAGAAACAGTTACTCTATGTGCAAGAACTTACATTTCATACGATAGCATCTAAGCACTCCCGCCCTAAGCTAGTCATTACGGCACCGAGTGAGATCAATGGTCTGCTTCCAACGAAGCGACCGTTATACGCGAGCATATGAAACTCATAGCTCATGGCACAAAACGTTTAAAAGCAGGTACACTGACAATGCAATGCCTTCGGCCGATGAGAAAATATGGTAACATATACTGATTATGTTATAGCTAAGGTTCGAATTTGACTACTTCCCGAATTAGCCGATAAATCTTGAAATGTTAAGAACATTTTACCCCAAATGGGTGAATAGAATTTAAAGAAGGAACAGCTTCTAAGAGTATTTCTACTTTATACGGATAAAGTAGATATTTACCAATACGAGGTGGCTAGAGTAGGTTAAGTACTTTACAGTGACGAAAAATAACAGTTGTGTAATAAAAAAGAAGTAGGCTACTGATGAGAAGTTTTTAAGGATACTGAGACACAAGGTGAGTAGTTGCATGTTCTACTGTGTCACTCGAAAAAAAAATTAACATAATCTCATTCGATGCTTTGTTATTCATTTCCGGGTTGGCTACGAGACACCATCCTTCGGTCTTTGCAATGTACATAAAACTATATTGAGTCTGCGCATTGCATAATTTACAACACATTTTTATGCCAAAATACCTCTTCCGAAGACACAAAACACCTGGAACGCGAGCATCATATAACTTTACAATGCGCCCTGTGGATAATACCAACATTAGCCGGATGAAATTCGAAATTAAATGTTCATCATCATTCAAACAGTTTTATCCGCATTGTTTGGCAATCTTACGATTTAAGCGATTTCTTCTTTAACCATACTATTTCGAAATTTAACAGTAAAATAATGCATTGAATAACACAAGACATATTTTGGTACAAACATTTTATGTGAGGCTATGTCAAAATGTGCAAAGGAAATTTTGAGTTGCCTGGATGCGAGAAAGTTGCGGTGACCGATGACCGGGGGTTCGCCGTTGTCTTCTGCAAGAGCAATTAATCAAATTAGCGAGCCAAATTGGCGATTTTTACATAAATCGTTGAGGTAACCCAAATATCTACATCTGTCCGAATCAGCGCCATAAATACCGAAAATCCCATACAAGTATCATTAATCCTTTTATTAAAGCGTTTGTGCAAAAAGATATTCAGAAACTGGACTGCTCATTATTCTACTCATCGATAACCGAGAGTCCCCTGCAATCTTTCCATGCCCGCACAGTACACCCCTTCGGTGTGCGCCAGTTTCTCTCATGCCGCGCCCTTGACTTTCAGGGAGTACGCGTGTCGTGCTAGTTCTAAAAATGCCATACGCTCCCTCCCTCGCCCTCCGCCTGCAAACGTAACGTTCGTGTACGCCAGCCGATAACCACGCACGAAGCAAACGATACCATTACACGACCTCCTCTACCTCTGTACCATAAACCAGGGCTGTCCACATTTCACACTTAGGAGCGCGTGTAGCTCGTGATCTGCGTTTTGAGGACTTGGAACCTTGAAATTTACGAATTTTGTTGAAGATCCAATATCCAGTTATTGAATCCCACGGGGGAGGGAATTATTGGCATTTATTCGAATTCTATGTTCATGAATATTTTTTCATAGTGAACTTCGTGATATTCTGTGACGTTTATTATTTCTACGCCGTATCAAAACAAGCCAGAGAGGCATGTCAGTCATATTGTTACTTTATCTCTGCGAGTTTTTCCATTCAGCATTTTGAACAGTTTCAAAGGTTTTCATGAACAGAAATGCTCTTGTTCTCAAAAGTCATGCTTATCGTATTATATGATTCTGCAAGTGAAAAATGGTGCACGTTGCCTATGACTACGGTTTGTCATTAAGAACCAGTCGAGTACTGTTACTTAATTGATGATTGATTTGACATATATCAATTTTTATATGTAGATCGAAATTTTGACGTCGCGCCGAGTCTCGTACAATGTATTTCTTCTGTGCCTACAATCTAGTCAGGCTGACACCCCTGTTATTGAACAAAGAATAACTATTGCCTTCTACAACTGCTCATACAGAATTGGTTGCTTATAACAGAATTAACCGACGTTGGTAATGGAATACTGGGTCTCTGGTTAGTGGATGAATATTATTTTGAAAGTGCATCGCTTGATACGGAGAGTCTGTGTATCCAGATCAACTGTATACACTGCAATAAAAAATAAATTCTCGAAACATTTGCGGGTCCGATATTGCCGGAAAATGTTCAAGGCACTAAAACACGTAAATACGACGAATAGTGGAGAAATGTTTGCGCAGTTTTATGTACGATTACTGACGCGTGTTTGTTACGATGTGAAGTCAATATTTCGTTTCGTATACTATTTTCATTTCGCGAATGCAAATATGGACGACGGTACCTGATCCAATAACTAAATGAATAAGAAAGAATAAATATTGTCCTCAAAACGTAAATTGTCACAAAATATATTTCATTGGGGGTTCATGTACGTTTTGGCTGCCCTTTAAAAGGAGGAGTTCGCCTCTAAAGTCTAGCAGGTCCCACAAAACAAAGTTAAGTGGAGTTTTATGTTTTAATGGTTGTCTATTTCTAATGAATGTTCGTATATTATTTTCATCATAAAATCCGTACATAATATTGCATAATAAATACATTTCATAATATCCGTGCATTGCTTATTATACGCATAAATTATCTCTTCAAAATGTTAGCTGAAGGAGAACTAGAATTCTTTGCTGATGACACATAATTAATTGTTAAAGATACCACAAACTAAGAGACGCTTAAAACTGCTGAATTCAAAATAACTTTAGTTGAAAAACCGTTAAGTCAAAATTTTTTAAGTTCAAGTATTACTAAAACAAATTATGTTACAGTTTTCAGCTACTTTGATAGACTACACCAAAACTGTAAAATACGTATTCATAAATTTGACGGCACTATATGTCTAGTTTTACATATACTGTCTACTAGATTTTACTAGATATATAATGTCTAGTTTTCAAATGTGGTCAACCCCGCTTGTTGGTACAATAATCAACTAACGTAAGTAAGAGTTGAAGCTCAAGAAAATATGCGCAATTTAAGTCCACTTCAGACAGATTTTCTCTGTTTTTGTTTCCTCACACTTACTTGGTAAGAAGAGACAGTATTGTAATCGTAACTCGGAAGAGGCGAATCGTAACTCGACAGAAAAACTCTTATTGCGGGGCTGTAGTAAAAAAAGAGTCGACAAATGTTTTTACTTACAGTAAATTACTTCATCTAACACGTTGTGTAATCAGAATCCATATTTAGTTGGTTCTTAATACCAGAAAAGCGGTTGACGGCAAAACTTGTCTGTCTGCCCGTCCGCTTGTGGCCAACGCTAGCCCCTAAACCATTCAGCCAATATTCTCCCAAATTGACATTCTGCAATCGATCTGAACTCGAGGCCTTGCAAATTTCAGACGGATATTTTGATTTTTGAGGTTACGTTATATGAAGCCTCAAGAGCATTTTCAAAATTTTCTCAAAAATGGTTCAAAATTTTGGAATTATAATTTATCTTTGGGTAGCATAACTGACGCAGAATGATGAGAATGATGCAGGTCTTATTTTCTTTGCAGTAGATTATTTTCACTTTTCCTCCCGGCGTCTTGATGCAACTACAACATTTAAGATGGAGATTTTTCCCTTAATGATATCTTTTGTTCTTGTCTTGTCTTGTTAAGGTCTTGTAGAATTTTAGAAACATTAGTAGTGTTTAATTGTATTGCTTGAAATAAAGGCGATTTTAAAATTTTTAAACAATTCTTTCCTCAAAATCGACTCCAAACCTTTTCTTTCTCTCTCGTATTTATCAAAAGACGGTAAAAAAACATGATGCTAGTCTCATTTCCGGCGATCTCCCTGTATTTTAACAAATTGAAAAACAATTAACGATTTAAAACCACAAAATTGAAGATAGTGATATTTGCCTGAAAGAAAATGTGTTCTAAAGAGATCGGCTCTTTAAAAATTATGTATTATTTGTGATTTAAAAGCTATGCACAATTTTGTGAAAAAATGAGTTTTCGTGTAACTTTTTCCTCAATTTACCCCCCTCCCCAGATAGAACAAAGAACACTTAATGGCTCAGATCTTACTTTCGTTGAAAACGGATTATTTAAATAGCAAATTTAGAAATATTGCGAGAAAGTATGTGCTATTTAGCATCACTAGTTTGCAATAATTGTAAGTCAGTTTGCAATGCGAGCCCGTTGCCTCTGCTGCGGTAGATTTATAAAACACAACAAACATAGAGAATAGTATTTTACGTTAAAAGGGGGCGAAACAGGTGATTTACGAACGAGTCAAATTTGTTGTCCGAGCGTAGCGCCTTACGAAATACCTTATTTGTACATAAATAAATGGAATCCAGTCAGTGTCATACTAACACTATTGTTTGTAAATAATAAACAAAGAAGTTAAGACGAAAGACAATTGTGAATCGTAACAGATGTTTCGCACACGCTCCGCGATGTTTCACACACTGTGAAAAAATAGCTGTTTTGCACACGGAAAGCAAGGACGAAAAAACCGCGTTTCGCGCATGGCGTGTTAAAAATTCTTTTCTCTGATTCGCACCGTTCCTGCTGAAATTCTGGTACTCGCGCGTAAGGGCGTATTCAACTGAGTTATAACTTCTGCAGTAATAGAAATATTGACACAAAATATCTTTACAATGTATCTATCCACTTTTCTTCAGTATGTCCTCGTCTATTTGCCTTATTAATAAAACTAAATAATCTTTATTGAAATTATGTTGTTGCGGACGGCATCGGAATACACAAACCAGGCGCGGCGGGGATACAAATCTCAGCTCCGCATTCTCTATGACATTCAGCCTCTGCACGCGACAATCGTATCTTTAGCGATTTCTAATCTGCCACATTTTACTTGTGGTGTCTATTGTCGTTAAGAGGTACACAACACGCGCTAGATATTTTAATCAGGAGCGGATCCAGAGACGAACTTTAGGAGGGGAATTTTTTTATTCAAAATGGTTTGCTCGAATGGTCATATTGCAGATTATGTAGAATGACGTAGACTAAACTCAGCACATGTTGCGTTACAATTTCATTCATTTTAATGTTCATACAAAAATGTTTTTGTTTGAAAGATTCGTTATAAGTGAAAGTTAATAGTTATTGAAAAATTTGGAAGGGGAAATTTCCTTCATTTTTCTCCTCGAGGTTCCGCGCCTGTTTTAATCCGCTGCGTTTTGAACCGATGAACGATGAAGACTGTGGAAACGTTTAGAAAACAGCCCCGCGAACTTTCAAATCTGCTACTACGCTGGGTTTTAAAACTCATTAGTGTTTATAATTATTCATGAAATACCAACATATGTTGTATTGTTTTCTTAAGGCCTATTTAATCGTGTAGAAAAGTATTAATTTAAAAACAATGTTAGTTCAAATATCTTCATAATAAAAAGAAAAGTTATAAAAACGCTAGCTACAACTTCTGATCTCCTATGTTCTAAATCGTTTAATGCAAATTTCCTTTCAATTTCTTGAACATTTAGGAAATAATAGAGGCGGACGTTGTTATTGAATAACTCTGTAACTTGCATCAGTACCTATTGAAATGAGAAGAAGAGTGTGACATACTGAAGTACTTAATGAAAATAGTAAGAATGCTTTACTACATAGTTTAATATGCTTATGTTTTTGAGCTATACGTTTTCAGTGATTTTAGAAAAAAATTGTTATACAAAATTGAACGAACATATCGACTCGATTTCTTGTTTGCTGGTGGTTCCCCTTTTAGGAACAGATTACTGTGTCTGAGGTAAAATTTTAAGATGTGACCGATCTACTCCTATGTGGTTCACAGAGTGCACTCCCTAAAACAAGAGAGGGGACTACATTTGAGGGCTCTCTTTTCCATTGAACTGTTTCATTTACGTGACATATTTTACTATTAAATGAATCGAATATTCTCCAATGAGAATGTAATTATAACTTTAATGATGAAATGAATAATTATAAATGAATTTACGATAAACAATTTACATACTTGTCAGATGACATTGTGTTTTATAGAGAGGCCTCTTCCTCAACGTCGTTTAACAAGTGCCCAAATTGTCTTGTTAAACAAGAAAAAATAAGAGATTGAACATATTTAACAATATAAAGAGTTTATTTGCGCCAGGCGGGGCCCATTTCAAAATTTGCAGGAAAGCTATGAGCCCCCTCCCCTCTGTGCCTGTGCGCCCTTCTAATTTTCGACATATGCTGTATACAACAATATTGACTTGATAACGTGAACAAATTATATGATTTGTTTCTTAACAAACCGTAACTTTCAAATGTCTCTACTTTTCCTCTCTCCCCAGAAAATGAAGGTATGTATAAGTCAATGCCACTGCAATGCCATAAGCTTTCTTTAACGATCATGAATTATTGCAATGCAACGAAAACGCTGCTATTGAACTTAGTGGAGTGGCGACGGGGTCCTTTGTCCGACTGTACGGCCGGGTCCACAGCCTGGCCAGAGCCAAGCATGAATGGGCCGGATCGGCACTACTGAAACTCCATCCAGTTCGAGGTCGCCTGCGTCTTGTTTACGCAGTTCGCTTGTTTCGCTTTGGCGAGCCGCGACTAGTCTCACGGCGCATTCTCTCGGCAGTTGGCAGTACCAGGTGAGCACGGCGAGTGCTTTGCGTGTGCTTGTTGCCGGCGAAGCCGAGCCGGATGTTTGGTAAAGAGGGCAATGCAGCGTCCTTCGTGTACACAAAGCCGTACTGGAAAGTAATAAACAGGGGGAGGTGATTTAATGGCTATTGAGTCCCGCTAATACACGCAGCGTAAAGATCAAAGATGACCTATTTGTCTTCTTCATTTGTTCTTTTTTATGACTCATTCCCAGATGAAAATAATTACGAAATGAACATAAATTATGAGAAAATATGAAATATTTCAGCATAATTATTATCTTTACCCTACATTTACAGTAAGACTACGTTTTCGGTACGAAGTCATTTTTAAAATTTTTGTTCGCAATAAAAAAGAATATTTAAAATTCAACATTAACAATTGCAAGATATCCAAGGCAATTCTATTTCGAATCAGAATAAAAAAATGCAAAAAATATTTGATGAATAATGTAAGTGTATGAGAAAAGCTTGAACTCGGCTTTTGAGATTTAAAAACCGTTGGTTACCATAGAAAAATTGAGGAAACTCATGTTGGATATCGTCGGTGATGATACGCAACCTCCTATGTAAAAAACAAAAAAACAACAACTATGTTTTACAGGACCAAGGAAAACCACTTTTTGTGTTAATACTGTACAGTTGGCTAAGTTTAAGAATTCTACACTTTATATATAATAGTACTACATATTTATTTATAGTAATATTTTTCTGCAAGCACCTTACGAAAAGCTCCCATGTGACTCTTACCACATAGGAGATATTCCATCAACAATAAATTATCATATACAATTATTCGTATTGCGTATGAGGTTTATTATTTTCTATTTTAAGACCACAATTTCTAGTTTTCTGTGGAAATTTTCTTACAAAACTGCAGAACAAGCAAATTTTCAATCTTTGATACCAAAACGTAAAAATATCCAATTCCGTTACATAGGAGGTTGGCCATCATGAATGACGATATGTACACATACGTATCTTTCACACAAAAAATCACCAAATTACTTTGATATGTTACAATATAGAACAGTAAATAATTTTCCTTTTGATGATGTGTAATTTTTGTCAGAAAATTTAAAGGACACGTGGGATAAATGACTTAAACAAAAAGAAACAGTTCATGAAATAATGCAATAAAATATATTACTTACCCAAATAACACGGGTACGGTTACCACAGTAGTAAACGACGTTTACCACGTTAGTTAGGTTTAGTGTTGTATTATTTGAGATTTTAATTATTTTTGTTTATAAGTTCTTTATCATATGCTTCCTCTAATGTTTCTGATACTTTAATATTGCAATGTGATTTGGTGAAATCCCATATTCTTTTGTTATCCAATTTTCATTTCTGTTTCCTATTAACTAAACATACAGATTTATTTCCCGCAATGAGAAGGTAATGTGCCAAGCTGTCGAGAGTTCAACAGACAAACCTGAGAAAATCATCTAAGAACACCTTTCCAGGAATCTCATCACAGTTGAAAGTTTATCGTTCTCAACATTTTTCATATTTGACTTTTTGCTAGATTTTTAACACAGGGCCTAATTCTCATTTCAACTTCATTGTTTATTGTGACGAGAAATAGTTTCCTAAAATTATCTGTTGTCACAAATAAATTATACGTTCGCCTGTATTAGTCACAATTGAGGTAGTTATAAGTAGGGCCGGATTTTAATGAAATGCAATTTTTTTCTTTTCTTTAGAACAACGCCTTTTACATTCTGTTACAATGCCTATGACTTTCATTTTATAACATGACAAAAGGAAATTACCAATTTTTATGCATTTTTCTTCGATATAATTATTAAGTCATTTTTTAACTTTTTCCTTTTTTTAAACATTCTTTGATTTCATCGGTTATAATATAATTTTAATGGTACTTGCTTCAAATAATATTTACTAGATACAACAAATGTTCTTCGCATAATTTCTGACTAACCTATTCGATTTCTTCGCTCGGAAATTGTTATGTCAACCGTTGATGTAATCTAAGGTTCCTGTTACACCTTTCAGCATTATTATCGGTTCGGCGAATTTCACGATACCTAATTAACAGAGATTTCCTGATCCAGTCCAAAACCCACGTTTGCAAACTGAGTTCATTTAAACTGAAGGAAGAAGCCTCGATTACATCAGTAACATATTCACCCGATTGAGTTATTCATCTGATCTGGTTTTAATAAAAACATTTTACGTAATTATTCTTTGCTTTTAAGCAACTTTAAAATTTCTAAAGAGCATTTTATTGATCATTTTTGGTGATGTTCTATTTCATCAAAACCCTACCCTAATTATAACTATGGGCGCTTCTATACGTGGGGAAGGGGAAGCGTTATCAAAGGGAATGACTCGTGGACGTTTTGTTAAAACTGCAATATTTTATTTTTATTCAGATTAACAAGGTGCACGTGTGGTTTAAAAAGGTCAAGGTATTCTTAAGTTATTAATTAATTAAAAAAATTCTCTGACAATAAATTTAGGAAACGAGGCGTCTACGAAGAAGTTTGGTGAAGAAGAAGGCGTTTAGAGCAGCAGTGGTGAGAAGCAATGTGATCATTGGTCCTTTTCAATGGATATTGAAATCTGGCTCGCTGGAGTAGCTCTGTATTTGCACGCCAGGTCGGGATCTTTTTCAGAATATTCCTTAATTTCTCAAGTTTTTTTAAATAATGAAGGACAGGAAAACATTTTTAAGTACACCATGTTTTTGTTTGTTTGAATGTTGTGTAAAAATAAAAATATGGTTTTACCAAGTCTTTAGCAAAACTAAAAAGAAATTAAGATAAAATTTATTGGATGTAGGTACTAGTCGTAAATATTGGGGAGGGGTGGGGTGCGTGCGCGTCGCCCTTCCCGTTACATCCAGAGACATCCATGGTTCAAACTGTTATCTCCACCTCTATTGAACTTTTTGACTTGTTTTCCTTCATTCATTGCGAAAATTAATTGTTTTGCTTCACATAAAATTAAATAAAAAATATAGTTATTCCTCCTCTTAACGTCCCATACAATTTCCTTTAGTAGAGATTATTTTTTGTAAAACATTTTTACTCAAAACCAATCAAAACTATATGCGACGTATGAGGGAATTTAGTACTATAATCACGTTTTCGTGAGCTCCACTGTACTATACATATTAATACTATACATCTATACATACTAGTACTATGTACGTACTAATTGAATGATATAACCAATCAAGTGTTGTTATCAACATCTACAAAATAGTAAAGTAGGTGAAAACTTACTTGCATCAGTAAATAAATTACAGATTTGTTTTTGTAGCATTACTAATATAATAGTAACACACACTACTGATCCTACTGCTGCGACAGCTAAATAAAAGGAGCGCATCAATAAAATGTGAGCATGGTATAGCTACATTTATGTCCAGAAAAAAAAACAGGAAGCCATCGTAACAATTGTCAGTGAATCAAGGGAAACTGTACGGCAAACTTGATCGAGATGGGACTATAAAAATGCAAACATAGGGCCTTAAAACAAATACTAGACCGATAAGTTTCCTCCTATCTCTATCAAATATTTTAGAAAAAAATAGTACTAAAAAGATTTAATAACCATCTAAACATAATACAGACAATACCAAAACATCAATTTGGCTTCATCAACAAATTATTCACAACACACTAGGTACTAGGAATATTCTAAATCATCCACACTGCCCTTCAGAACAACACACAATAGTTACCTTTCCAGATATTTCACAGACTTTGATAGAGTTTGGTATCCATGCCTATTATACAAGCTCAAAATCATAAGAACTCCAAATTTCATACTACAAATCATTAAACATTTTATATCAGACAGAACATTTACAGTTACATTAGAGAAGAACGTTTCTAATCCCCACAAAATAAAATTAAGAAAACCTCAAGGATCCCTTTTTCCACTACCCTTTTCAGCTTCTATACATGTGTAATACCTAGTCCTTACACAAAAATCGAACAATTTGCAGGTGAGACTGTCATTTCATGTCCAACCATTCTTAAATCACACTTGCAATAAAATCTAACTGCATTTGACAAAGATAGAACATTAGTCCTTAAAATGGAAAATCAAACTCAATCCATCAAAATCAACTAAAATATTCTCTCTCAGAACATTCTCCTTCTACCCCACACGAAATTAATAACAACATACTTACCTGAACGCCAGCCAAAGTGTTAAATATTTAGAACTTTGATACTCACACAACAATGAAAATACAACAAACCATAGTTAAATGAATTCACCTAGACTCATACTAAAACTCAAAAGCAATATTACTTTAAACAATGCCATAACCTATTCAAAGAAATTATCAGACTTTTAATGCTAGATGCCTATCCCATTCGAACGAATCCGCCACAAACAATCATCAGTCAACTACAAATAATGCAAAACAAATTCCTCAGATTAGCCACTCATGCCTCATAGTTCATTTACAAAATTCAACTCGATACAGAATTAAACTTTCCTTCCATCAGTCATAGCATCGCCTAACTCTCCAAGAACTTCTATTCAAACATATCCCCAATAAATCAAATAGCTCACTACAACCTAGACACAATCGCTGACTTCCCGACTAAAATTAAAAGTGGACATCCACAACGTGCCTTCCTCCACATCCTCGTATTCTCCGATGTTAGCTAAGTGTAGGTACTCTACGAGCGTCCTATGCCAATGTAGTAGATATAATCTATTTAATTTTAGATAATTAAGTTCAATTATACGTCATTAAAAATGCAAGTAAAAAAGTTAATGTTACAGAAACTTGTACTCCTCATACCATTATTAAAATTTATTTAATTATTGTAATTTAATAAATGTATTTCTTATTTGGATGTACAATAAATTTACATTTATTATTTCCAATCAATAGTGCTCAATATATTTCCTAATCTTTTGAATTAATCACGCAGAAATTCCGATAGACAATTTCAAAATATAAGTAGCTAGATAAGTAACTACTGAGTACCATTAATACTTCTCGCTCCGTAACGCACAGGAAAGGGTCAAAGCATCACTCTCACTGCTTTTGACGGCTGGTACGTATTGTTAAGCCCAATTACCAAACGTTCTATTCATCATGATGGATGTGACGCGACGACAACTAGGAGATTCTGTGTACACCTCACATCGGTGACGACATCCTATATGAGATTGCAGCCATATTGCTCTTAATAGGACGTCCGAAACTTAACGAGCAAAACCAATCCTTTCCGCCCATGACGTAGACAGCATGCGCCAAAAACGAAATAAACACGCATTAAAAAACCGTCAGAATTACAGACACATGGCTCCTTTTTTCGACATGTCATTCTCGATTTTTCCGTTCGAGTGGACGCGACGCTGACTGACGGCAAGAGGCTGGCGTGGAGAGACAAACCAAATAAATCAACCCCCGAAAGAGAGATAACTAGCTGCATTTGGCATCGGCAGGGATCCGACGCGCAGCTGGGCGAAGCCCCGAAACACTGGTCCCGAACGGAATACGAATGCGCCGAAACTGTACTACATCGGGGTAGGGAACGCGGCGATTTCGCTTGTGAGTTAGGTCGAATTCAATCGCTGTCCGGTGGAGAATTCTAGAGACCGGCTGCTCTGATCGGTAGTTTTCCGTGGGTTCTCCTATCAACTCTACGAGAATGCCGATACAGTAACCTAACGAATGGGCCACGGACAGCGCGCGATCTTTCCTACCTCTTACTTGTCCTATTCTGATCCCTTGCACACACTAACATACCCTACACATGCCGCGAGATCGGTCGGGAGCTTAGAGACGGTTGGGCGGTGCGATACTGGTAGGAGATACCTGGTTCGGGAAATCCCCTCTAGCTGACGACGGTCAGTCGCCGCCGGTCCTCGCCATCCAGCGGGCGAAGATGACCGCCACCTCCCGAGGCAAAACATGCACTACACTTACCGGAATAACGACCGCAGTTGACGTGCAGGGAATTACTAACAATCTATCAATCAATCAGCGACGATTTCGCTCGAGCGTCACGGTTTAAAATCCGGTAGATGGAAGCCCAGTGTGGCAGGTTATCGCACGCCTCGACGGCACATGCGAAAAGAACTCGCTGCAGAAAAAAAACGAGCGAGGAGGGCTCAGCCGAAAAAAACAGAGCGTCTCACGCCCAGGCCTTGAGACTCCGCTAGTTGAGTCATGATTTGAGGTACAAAACGCAAAATGAAAGATGCCGCAAAGTTGATGTGTCTAAGCAGGGGTTACATATTATATGAAAAAAGTACAGCTAATCTTTGAACGAAAAAGAGAGAATGTTTTGTTTTCCAGCTGCAAATTCAGCAAATGAAAGAAACGTAAGCGCAGCAGATAAATTTTATTTTTTAAAGAGGAATATTGATTGGAATGATTTAATGATGATCCTGATATGATCCTCCATATCAGAATTAAATCTGTATTTAACATTTATTAATTATATTTCCATACACATTCACTTCGCTCATATGTAGTGAATGTAAGTATAATGCAATGAATAGCCGGTAAGTTACCTTATGTTTATTAGTTACTTAGTTCTGCAATGACATGGCATGTCAACTACTGACGAAGCCTTCAGTGCC
This sequence comes from Gryllus bimaculatus, assembly GCA_017312745.1. Taxonomy (NCBI): domain Eukaryota; kingdom Metazoa; phylum Arthropoda; class Insecta; order Orthoptera; family Gryllidae; genus Gryllus; species Gryllus bimaculatus. Next base: position 5,007,033 of record BOPP01000013.1, read on the forward strand.
ATTGCTGATCCGCGAATCAGCCCACCGCGTTGAACGCAGTACGTTCGAGTTTATGATTCAGGCCGCTCGGGGATGAAATGCTCCTACGAATACGAGCGAGGAAATGAAACGCCTTGCAGCACTGTATGCTACGTAGAGCCCGAGATCCCTTCCCTAGTTTCCGCTGTATACCGCATTTCCGATACGTATAAGAAACTTTGGAGACCATCAATGTCACTCGAGTCACTCATTCCTTAGACGAATCGCGAGCGTTTCGCAACCCGTTGTTTTAAGTATTGCTCCGTTATTCGCCTAAGGAAGTTCGATCCACTTCAAATGTTAAAACACTATCGATCTTCTGCGCATGCGCAGTTCAAGTTTCACACAACTTCAGTGCATCTGCGCATTCGCAAAATATTGATAGTGCTGACACTATGGCGCCACATCGATAGTTAAAGCACTATCGATCTTGTGCGCAAGCAAAGTTCAAGTTTCGCACCATTGTAATGCATCTGCGCATGCCCCGAAGATCAATACTGACGCTATGGCGTGCACAAAATCCCCATTATTTGCGAATATTTTGCATGGCAAAGCGTTCATTGACAATAATCGACAGTACTATCGATCTTCTCCGCATGCGCACATCGAGTTTCGCATGCCTTTTGTGTGTCTGGGCATGCGCAGAAGATCGGGATTGCAGCTGATTACTGTACACTATACCGTGCAAAAACTGTTTGAAGGAATTGATGATAATACTCGATTAGAGCAAAATATGACGCTTATTAGGAAAAAAGGTAAAATGAATATTATTCGCATCATAAAATCATTAAAAGATAGGAAATTGGAGATTTCATACCAGCGTTCTTGTGCCCAAAACAAAGTGAGCATTCTTTCTGACTGCATGAGGAAAATGCATATCCTTTGAAATCCGGTCCCTAAATTAAGATGCGACACACGTCTTTGGGGTTGTCATACATCCTAATATAACCGAACTCATCCATTAAATGTATGAAAATTTTGACCGTTTATTCCGGGATAGCGACCCACTGTTGGACGCCGTTGCTGCCCGATGGGAGGGTCACCATTTCGCTGGAGCTCCGGCTGGCAGCTGGTCGTGAAACGTCCTGGGTCTATACCAGCGGCGGGAGAGGGCGGCGCTGTTACAATATTAAGCTCGAGAGTAAACATGTTGGGAATATCACATTGCAGAAGAACTGAGCGCGCATTTATTATGCGTGTTTAAACGTATGGAAATTGGAATTTTAACTATAGAGCACCAGAACTTCAATATATGAGTTTTCAGTTGACAGACGTAAATAGGGGTAGTTTATAATTTTAATTTGTAATCAATTAATTAATTTTATTTAATTCGTCAGAGAAGGAGATAAAATATTTACTTCTTACCGCAGTTGTAAGTCATCATAATTTGTAATAACCCCGGGGACGATTTAAGTTCCATGATGACATGGTTACTTCGATATAGACAAGAATCTTAACAATTTTGCAATTCTATATCTATTTTTGAAGAAATCATAATAAATCAATTGAGAGTGACACGACGAAATCGGAGAATGTCATGTATTTCCAGATAATATTCAGTTTATACTTGGAATAATTTGCCTTTATTTGTTTTTCTAATGGTAATCAATATAAACTAATATTTTGGTTCTGTTTATCAACATGCAAGGTATTGTAACAATATAAGCTCTTCTTAATGTCCAACTTTATTTTGAGCAGTTGGGAAGGGGCATACATAATGGACGAATGAGTCAATAAATTAACTCACTTCCTTATTACCTGAATTTTTATTCCTTCGAGATCAAAATCGTTGATGTAACAATAATATAAATTAGAAATATCTGTCACTGTAAACTAATAAAAATGTACGTTCTAAAGTAACTTTTATGTATGTACAGAAAAATGTGATTGTTTCGTCTTATTCGTCCTGAACTTCTTTATTTATAATCTGATTAGTGTAGTACAACGCTTGTGATTTAACGTTTGATAAGGCGTAACACAAAAAATCTGAGAAATGAAATTATACCCATCATTTCTCTCACCCTTTTAAAACTACTAATTAAATTAATTTATTTGTGTATAGTTAATAACATAATTAACACTTGTTTTTACGCATTAATGAAGTAATATACTTTTTTTACTGGTGTTCTAAGCTTAGTTTGCTTAATCCCCCCCTCCTTCATAAAAATTGTTGCAGACTCGCGACTTCAGTTGTTGACGGGCTCTGCTATCATTTTAATACGCCTTATGAATCCCCTTAAAGAGTAAAAGGTCTTTACTCTTTCCGAGTATGCCAGTCAAGAAGAAGGTACTGGGCGATATTCCACGGCGTCCGAACCGAATTGGAGGAAACAGCTATCTTATTATGCGCAAAACTCGCGCGTAATCTCAGAAATTTCATGTTTGTTTATATCTCTGATAACCGTGCATGTATTCAAAGCACCACTTCAAGGAATTCTTCTTGAATCTTCTTCTTTAGAACCATTGATGCCTCCAGAAAGAGAAATAAAGAAGGAATTAATAACTTGATATTCTGGAAAATTAATCATTATTCCTGCCTCATTAGTGTTGAGAGTAATCAATCAATCTATTCTGCATTGATCTCAACACGAAAACCGCGATGATTGCGAAATAGTAACTTATCATGTTCACTGAAAATAGGCATCATAAATCGTCCCGCTGAAGCCCGTACGTATCAAGATGTTCTTCTTATCTTTAGAGGCTATATGACCGAGGGGTTAATATTTTAAAGGTCATGGCATTGGGTATTCTAAGAAAAAAATCCCCAAAATATTGCACAGAGAGGATTTAATTCGAAGAGCTAATTTTGAGACAATTTTTCAAGTGGTAATCATGTAGCACGCGGTAGGTTGTGTTTGTAAATACATATTGCAACCACATGTAATTTAATCAAGCGTTATGGTATTTTATCGAGAAGTCAACAAAAGTAATATTCTATAACTTGAGGCCTCATTTTGTAATAAGATATCACTACTTTTAAGTACGTGTACGCCTGTTATTTAGGAGGATAAGGGAAAAGCACAAGTAGTGGCCATTGTTAATAGTTTCGTACTTTGCTTCAAATTCTTGGGCCACTGCAGTGAATTCGAAAAATATTAAAGGGAAATAGTCAAACTTTTTTCTCAATACATCCCTTGTCGCAAAAGTAACAATTTTCAGCTTGTTCCATTTGTTATTAATTTAATTTCAAACTCCGATTTTAATCCAGTAGTGGCTACAGGAAAATTGCAAACTTTTTAAACTCGTCAAATACTTGGCTCAGTAATTACTACTCAATATTTTACCTCCTAAATGTGATTAAACTCTTAAATTCAGTTCTTATAGCAATTCTGGTATTGTAAATAAGATGTTTTAAACTTTTTATTTAAATATAAAATATGGAGAAAGATATAAACTATCTTCGTTTTACACCTCAGAACTAGGACCCACGTTCTGTAAGTTCTGCACTAATCAATCAATCAATTAATCCTCCGGCAACATTTATTTCTATTTCACTCCTGAATCAAGAAGTATTGTCTATATTGCATGATAATTTACATTGTGATTTTGTAGGTCATTGTTATTTGTTGACTTTTCCTCTGCAAGTATTGAAGAGGAAGAAATGGGACTTACTACCTCTTTCATTCTCCCCCCAAACATGTACACGTCCCCTCAAATAGCATGTCGATGGAGATGTGTGCGATAAGAAAATTCCCCCGCGATCCATTAGCCGCTACATAAGGTGCTACTCCGGCATTCCCCTGGAAGTGATCAGGGATCGTTCGCCTGGAAGTGATGACACTGATCAGCAGGTGGCCACGAACTCGATTTTGGAAGAAGCCTCTCACGGACTTTCAACATGTCACGAATGTGGGACACCTGCCCGGGAATAAGCCGCGATATTTCAGACAGAGGATCGGTCTATCATCAAGTTGCTCTGACCACTGCAGCCATTTATGGTAGAACATTAAGGGTCATATTTAATTACATTATAGTAAATTAAATTGGTTTACTTTAGTATTTAAGGATATTGTATTTCCAAATTCATTGTAATGTTTTTAATGCAACATCAGTAAAAAAATAACAACGCATAAAAGCACTATGAAATGTTAAAGTCTGCTCATCAAAAAAATTAATTTACATTAATATTTTTTAATTTAAAATCAGAGCATAAGTGCGCTTCTTTAAATATGTAAAGAATCAGATGATATTTCTTCCAATTCATTCTGGGACGCATCGGAGGAGACCACGGAAACAACCCATCAATATGTCAGTACAATCAAATGGGTTGTACAATCAGTAATACAATCAGTTGGGTTGAATTAAGGCCTATGTTTCTATTTATGAATTTTACAGAACAAGCAGAAAAGCTACATTTTACTTCCTCTCGAATTTTTCTAGAAGATTGGTAACATAGACCGTTATTGCATGAGTATACTTTGTTTGTTATCACAATATATTATATTGTGTTTGATTTAATTTAAAATGAAATGCGACAGCATTTTTAACGGATATGTCCATTCTACGTACTGTAATACTGAAAAATGCACATCATCAGTATGTATTAAATAAAGAAAACAATGAAACAAAAAACGAAATAACACTCTAGAAGTCATAATAAAAATCATTATAAAATTCAGAAGTAATACCTTGAAAATCACTGCTCTGCAATGAGTAATATAATTGAAAATAAAATAAATTTAAGACCGGAGAGAACGGGTGAAAGGACATTTTCTTTTACAAATCTAATGATAAAGGAATGGAATAAATTGTCTACAAAAGCCTTTGAACCCTTTCCTCGAAGAGTTCAACAGTTTAGGAAATTAATTTAATATATTACTAAGTAAATGAGAGACTTAACTAAGAATAGTAGGTTGTAGAGCGATGCATAAGTGATATTTGTGAAATGAAGTGTCGGTCAGAGAAATGATGAAGGAAGGATTGAAGAGTCATAGTGAAGTGAAGTGCAGTGCCAGTGCAGTGTGGTTTTAATTGAAGAAAACAAAACATTGAGTGCCGAGTTAGATTGCAGAAGTTTCTTTTTCTTAAGGTTATTGAATGTTTCATATATCAATTTTTATATTATTATTATTATTATTATTATTATTATATAATTTACAGGTTAGTTATATTAGCTTATATGCTTTAGTTGCCATCAGGTTATACCTAATTGCAGTTTAAATACATTTATATTCATCTTTATAACATACTGGCTTACATTTAAGGGATTGTCTTCAAGAAATCCTTTTTCTCATTTTTTGGGATTGGATGGAGGTAATCAGTGACTGGTATCCTCAGGCAAATCTGAAGGTTCCCAGTGATTCAGATAAACCTTAAACATTTCCCAAAGTTCCATGGCATTCTGACTGGTTCCAGTATGAAAATTGCAGGTATCTTCAAGATGATATGTCATCAAATATTATTTTGTATCCTTTAATTTTGATTTGCGTCTATAATTTGATGAGATTCAATGGTTGTTAAGTACTTGCAAAGAACTTGAATGGGAAACTTCCGTGTAAACACCAACGTGCATTAGAAGATTAATTACATATTCAGTGGTTACAATTGACACATGCCAATTTTTGTTTCTTAAGAATTTATCAAGATGCGCATCAGGTAGTATTTTGAAATACAACATTACGGCAACCTTCACAAGACTACATAGACGATTACCTCAGGAAAAGTTCATTCATTTGTAAATATTCTAACACAGGCCGTTATTCGGCTCAACGGTTCAATTATTCTTATCAAAGTAACGCCGATACCCTAAAAAACACCTGAACGGGAGTCGAAAATCACCTCAGTTTGGATTCAAACCTGAGACTACCTTGTCTTCAGTTGCCACCTTGTCAACTTCATTCACAGACCCACCCAGACTCTGTCATAAACGCCAACCAAGAAATACCTCTTTTCACACTCAAGGAACCTGCGTCCAAATAATCGAAACCTTTCCGCTGCTCTTCCCAAGCAAACACGTGGACAGATCCCAGCTCCGGAATGACACGAAAATGTTCTTTCGCCTGTATCTCTACCGTTCGGCACTCCAAGGCTGACAGACGACTGTCGCCGCCACCGCCGCTGGCGCCGCCGAGGCGTCCAGATTCCGCGATGCGCAACTTTTTTTAACGCTCCAATAATAGACTGTCCTTTGTTGTTTGGAATTTATCCAGTTCTCTGCCGGCCAGTTTTTACGACGTAACGCAGCAGCAAGAAGCACAGCAGGCGATGTTTGCGGGGAGAATGGGGCGGGGGAGGGGGATATTCATACGCCGGACACATCAGATTGCGGAATGCGTACGTTTGGCAACGTCGTAAATAAGAGAGGAGGCGCAGAGACAGAGCGGAAATTTGTTTCCCATGGGAATATTTCCGAGCGTTGCTGATAGCTAAATGCCTATATTCTCTTGATGCATGGCCGCGACGCAAGAGCCTGCGACTCGAAAACAAGCCATGTTATGTGTGACGAGACAACTGCGCGGGACAGCGCATTGCGTTGTGTTGCTGACTCTTATCCGCCGTCGGCGAATGAACGCCAAATTGATGGAGATCAGAAGAGGAACAAATTCTAATGTAGTATTTACGAAAGCAGACATTTCTGGAAGGACTAAAATTGGCAGTCTGGAAAGTACACCTTACTGCATTTCATTAATAATATTTTGAAAGAGTTTTTTCAGCGAGCATAATAATGCTCAGACGGATACTGAACAGTAATTGTACGTTTTCACATCTTTAAAAGTCACATGCGGTACTACTAGCTCTTTTAACCCAATATACTAATACAGTTAATACTAATAAAGTTATTTTTATGATGATGAAATATTCCAGATGGTATCCATTCTAAACACATATCCTGCAAGTCAGTAGTAACAAATCGATCTGCCATCAGCCGTTTTTTCTTACCCTCTAAGCATTTGAAGAACACGTTACCTTCGTTTAAGGAAAGACGAACAAATTGTTATGTGGACGTGAAATCTTTTCCGGTGGAACTGCGATCCATCACGAAACATCGGAGGACATTAAGTAACCACCGGCGAAAACAAGTTTAATGATCCACGACAGAGTTACTACTTACTGGTAAGAAAATTTACTCCCGAAGGAAAAGGGAAGAGCTCATTTAACAGTACTCAAAAGGTTTGCTTTAATCACCCATTGTAAAACGATAAGTAATATAAAGGTTAATGAACGGGTCTATTCAAGAATTGAAGTTAATTTTACTAACTCACAAAATTATTTTCAAACAGTGCTGCTAGTGTTGTAAACCATGTCGTTCGAGCAGGCAAGTATGCCACGGCAGGGAAAACTAGCGCATGAAGCACGCGCAACAAGTAACAGTCTGTTCGCGTAAAATAACGCGTCGTGACCTGGCGGAGCAATATGGCGCAAGTGCCGTCCTTGACTCCGCAGAGTTAAGAGATGCAGTGGATGAAAGCAGTGAGATTGCCAGATACGGTTTTTAAGGTTGAATTTAAAGGAGAACCAGGTGGGATTGAATCCAGAACGTCAAATATTAAGAGTAGGACGTGTAGGGAGTTAAACAGAGAAAGGAAAGAGTGAAATTCTGAGTTTGGAATCCAGAAAAGAGCCAAGTATATAAATGTTTATATTTTATAGATAAACATATTTGTATGTATATATGTTTATCTATAAAATAGAATAATCGTTACAATTGTTAAGGCATTAAACCGATTTGAATTTCAATAAGATGATAATATTTTATAGGAATAAGTACAAAAAAACTGTTTATTTTCGAGTTTCTTACAAACTCATGTCACGGCAGGTGCTCGTCAAACCGCGCCCGTACGCTGCTACTTGTCTGTCTGAGAAGCCCGGAGCTCCTGCGAGCACAGGCAACTTTCCCTGCCTCCGCGCTCATTTTGAATCCAAGTCCAAAAAGGGTTGAACACGCGCAAGATAAAGCGGGGAACGGGGGAGTAACTCGTGTGAGTACAAGTATACTCGAAGTATAACGAAGAATGGCGGCTTCATAGGAAAATGTGCTAACTTAATTTTTTACATCAAACAATCGAGATTTAATTTTTGTTTGTGTGCTATAATTCTCACTACTTTATTTCATGGTTGTTTTTTTTTCTATCTTATATGACGTATTTTTCCAAGAGGTGGGGTGTTTGAATAGAGAATTCTTTCCTTGTTTTTGTTTTTTATTGTGTTTTTTAAACTATTCAGTTACTTGTGTGCATAGAAATAATGTGAAATAAATTTATAAATCACTATAAGTTACCAATTATCGTTTCTGAATGGAGAGCTCTTTAAACAGACAAAAATATTTGCGTTTTAAATATCCTAACATGAACGTAGGACGTCAGGCTATTAATGCACTCTTTTGTAAACACGATTACAAAATAAAGGATCTTTCGGTTCAAATTATTTAAATTTTCTCCCAATTCTTAATATGAAATATGACAGGTGCAACATAATATTTTAATGGATCATTACTTTGGTTTATTAGGGGAAATGGCTATAAAAATAGTTTAACTTAGGACAATAACTGACAAATGATTTTCCAAGACTGTCGTGGGCCAAGTTGACAGTGCAATTCCGGAACAACTCGTACAGCCCTTACCTTTAAAACTCGCGTAAATCACGCTGGACGCACTACCCGCGAACTCTTTTAAGCAAGTTACCTTGCCCGCCACTTTAACACGAGTTATACACGCTATTATTTGTTGCGAGGTCTTCGGGAATGTAATGGTGTTAGTTTTGAATTTACAGTTCTGTATTTTATCGATTAAATTTATCCTCCAATATCACAATGCAAAATTTACATTTCCATGAAATGCTATAGATAATATTTTCCAACTGATCACCGTCATTTTCAAATCTCATAAAATTTATTGTAAATATAATTTATTCCATTTTCTACGTTTATAATTCACCAGTTATGTATATACCCCCGAAGTATTTGATTCCTATTTCATCCTGTATTTTCTTTTCTTGAAAAGGGTAGTTTAAATTCAAAATGTTAAAACAAAAGACAGTAACTCAGTAAGAGGATTCATATATAAGGTGATCTCGATTCTTGGATTCAGTTCTATTTGCATATTAAAATATTACTTTTGTGCCACATAACTATTCGTTATTCGCATTATCCTGTTTAGATGTATATATTTTTGAAGTATTTAACGGGCTTGTACCCGGACAATAGCTCATGATAGGCGCATGTAAATGTTCTTTAAATGAAAAATCATCATTTTTGATTATTGAAAATGATGTTTGTAATATACAAATAATACAATGAATGCTAAACACTTGTTAGAAATAAGAGTATTATCTAATTCGTGAAAAAAATAACATTGAAGGGAATATATACTGAAACCACTTTTAGAAATTATATGCAAACTTTTAAAATTGACTTTTTTAGCCTAGAAATAATTTGAAATTAATTTAAACATTTTGTTCCGTTTTATAAACTAAGTGTTTCTAATTTGCCACGAGAAATGAGATGTACTTGCCATTCTGTACACGGCGCATCACATTTTTTGTTAACTAAACCCAAATAACTTTTCCTTAATTTCCGATGGTTCACGAAATGAACTCAGAAGACCGAAGTTGTACGGGAAAGGTTGAGAACAAACGTTTAAAGCGGATGGATTTATTCAGAATCTGCCCCTGGCTGGCGTGACGCGTTCCTCCTCATTTCGTGGTCATCGCCGCTGCCAATGCTCCTCAGCCAGTGTCACCACCACCTTTGCCACTGCCATCACCACTGCTACCGCTTACGTCACTGCCATTCACAGCTCGGACGCCCACGGCCTCATTCCTGCGAGGACTCTGCAGGATTCAGTTTCACCGTTTCAATGGACCTTGTTAATTTCAGACACTGGAGCGTCGGAGATGCATCTCTAGGCCGTCGGCTTGGTGGATGAATGGAGGCACGGGCGAGCAAGAATTTGCCTTTGCCGTGAGCGCGACAATTCCTAACATTTGGCGTAAGAACATTTAAAATTATGAGGTAACTGGTGGCGGTTTATATGGAACATTTCATGAAAACTGATTATGAAATTTTGACCCATTTTCATCTCAACTACATAAATGTTTTGTGGGTCAACCATCCGGCTGAGTTATGCGATGATCTCACAAACACTAGCTCGCGTCGGAAGAACTAATTCAGGGCATTGCCCGCAGCACAGTGAAAAAAACAACCGCATTCGTAACTGACCTAACTTCGCACACACATCGTGAGTAGAAGCAAACAGTAAAATATATATTAAACCTGATGAGAATATAATGCTCTGAGCATCGGCTGATAGCTGTTTGAAAACACGATTGCGAACCTCGTCGGTGGGAGCAGATGAGCGGGAAGCTTTAAACGAATCGCTTCTCAGGGATAAAAAAAACAACAACTGGGAAAGTAATAACTCACTATCGATTCATTTAAAATAAACAGCCAATGAATTCGAAAATCAGTTATGGAAATAAAACCGGTGGTAGAGCAAACCTGCCACCAAGCCAACACCCGCTGAAAACAGCCTGTACAAAAATTCACTACTTCGTTTGGCTGTGCCGTCGAAAGCGAGGCAGGCAACGCTGGCCGGTCGTCGTGCATCTTGCAGGGCCGAGCAGTGGACAGCTCGGCGCAGTGCGAGCTGTCGCCGCTGATTGCATTAAGCGCCTGCGGGCGCCCACTTGACGGCTGGCGCGCCGGGGCATCCAGGAGCTCGACGCGGCGGGCGGGGCGCAGCTGGCCGGGGGCGGCCCCCCCCCTCGCTCAGCCGCCGACTCAGCAGTGGCTCTGTCCGGGAGGGCCTAGGTTCGAGTCCCGATACCAGGATTTTCTACACGACTGAATGGCTAGGTCGAATTCAACGGCGGCCTGGAGCGGGTGGCTGCTCTCATCGTAGTTTTCCGTGGTTTCCCCGATCAACACAGGCGAATGCCGGAGCAGTAGCCTAACAAAAGGGCTACGGCTCGCGTGCGATTTTTCCCTTCCTCTTCCTGGCCCTATCCTCATCTTATTATACACTTGCAATCACACTTATGCACACTACACTACTACCCTTATCGGGAGACCAGTCAAAAACATGGAGTAGTTCTGAGTGAGTCGGTAACCCGCTAGTGGGAGATACCTAGTTGAGAAAAACTACAGCTAGTGTAACGTGTAGGTCAGTGTCAGATTTCAGCATACAGTGGGGGATGAACAGTGATAAAACATGACGAACATGCACTACTGTTACGGATTATAGTGACCATAGCAGTTGAAGCGACCGGAAACACGAAATAACGAATCAATCAATCGATCGCCTTTCTTTAAGCAACCTTCCGGCTATGCGTGCCACCTCTCATGGGTCGTTCTTTTTTTCACTCTCCTCCTCTCGTTCTGACTTGCTCCCCTTCCCCTCTGTCTCCGCAGGGGCAATCGTCGGCCTCTGAAGCCACATTTTCGGTGGAGGCTGGAAACATTCGCCTCAACCCTAGTTTCTCGGCGTTTGTGCCAAAGTAGGCTCGCCTCACGTCGTTCGTGCCATAGAGGGTGAGGCGGTGCTAAGTCGCTGGTTGCTTGTGGTTGCTCGGATGTCCCACCAGCTGGACCCCTACCCTCCGGCCGTGGGGAAGGAGGAAAAAAATGCGTTCAGACGTTGCGGAGGAGACAAAAAATGCGTTCGTACGGTGACGGGTTGGAGACTCCAACCCGCCCGAATTGGGCACTTGGCTTCTTCGTAGTAGGGCCCGGTATACATGAGTATTGAGTTGGGCTTTCTTCTGGAGCATTGTGAGTAGCACTTAATTCGACTCCGGTGCCATTCTGGGAAACTGGACGAAGGGCCCATTAAGACGGATTATGCTCATCCAGCGATCGAACAGCTCAATTACCACTTCTGATGTCCATAATTCATTGACGGAATTCGACCATAACCTTTTTCTACAAACGAAACTTCAGTTAAGGGCTCTTAACGTTCGCCAAAGTACCCTTGTGCTGATGATGGTTTTTGGATTGGTTGAATGGTGATTGCGGTCAACTGGTAAGGTCAGGAGGTGGTGATGATCTTCCCCCGCTAGATGGTGAAATGCGACGTCGATATACCGTGGGCTGACGAGGTTCCTCCAACCTTGTACCTCACACCAGAGGGGCACCGCCTCATTTGTGACAAGCTCTATGGTAAGTTAAGTATGTAAATAAGAGGTGAGAATAGGACAAGATCGCGCGCGTACCGTGGCGTATTTCTTAAGGAACTGCTCCGGCATTCACCTGTGTTGATAGTAAAAATCACGGAAAACAACCGATAAGGCAGCCGAGAGCTAGAAATGTACTGCAGACAGCAGCTGAATTCGACGTAGGTGACAAGCTGCTGTTGAAAATCCTGCCACCGTCGGGTCTCGAACCCTAGGACCTCCCGGCCAGAGGCACTGCAGTGACATCACCACCTAAGCCGGTTTGCTCCTTTTGGAGACTTTGTCGAGAGATGAATCACTGTAAATGGAGTTATACATCACTCCATTCAGAGCATTGTCGTTTGAAGTTGGAAACTGTATCAAACAAGTTTCACTTTTAAGTGCGAAATGTTGTCACGGATTAACTCGTTTGTATTCTGCTATGAATTAAGTTGGAATGTCCATTCCGAAAACTTCACAATAAGGTAGAGTTGGTTATGGAATCACCCGTCTATTAATTGAATTAAGCCTGAAATGACGAGGTACGGGTCGGGACGTTCAGGAAAGAGAATTGGGATGTCCTCCGCTGAAAGCAACCGTACTTCACCCGCGATGTTACCCGAGATCAGAGTTCGGGTCAGTGTTGCCATCCGGGGCGCAACGAGGCCAGCGCTGCACCTGCTCTCAGCTCCCAGATGAGTGAGGAGGGGAAGACGTTCGCCAATTGACTTCAATTTCCGTTCCCCGTCGTTCGTCGCAGCAGTTGGAGAGATCGTAATTGGACAACGGTGGCCATCGTAAGTTGTTTGGGCTGCTGTAATTCACAAACATGATTTCTTCAAGTCAGGGCTTTCCAAAAGTTTGTTCTGGGTTACCACTAAATCAAAGTTTATACATTCACCGTTATGGAACGTTAGATGATCCCAGTACAAAGAACCAAGTCTTTGCAAGGGAAAGCCGAACGCTATAGCTTTGGTTCATACGTTTTAGTCACCTACCTACAGATTGTGGAGACGAGGAATAGAGTATACCTTTTTACATATTTACATGTTTTGCGGTTTCATTTCTGTGTGTATCTATGTGTGTGTGTGTGTGTGTGTGTATGTGTGTGTGTGTGTGTGTGATGTGCTTCTTAAAAAAATCCTTATATTTTGTAGCAAACGGCCGATTGTGTTACCGTCGATTTTCATCCCTTTGTCTCTCAAATTTAATTTGTTATTGATCCGGATGTGGTGTCGAGAGATAATTCGTAATTAAATAATAATGGTGGGTGATATAGTATTTTTTTGTCGAACGAAATTGGGCCATTGCCAACACATACAGAAGTTACCTATTCAAGCATTGTGGTGATGATATGAGTATTCATTTGTCATATTTGTTATAGCCCATGTTTTAATTGAAGATTCTATCTTTATGCACTTAGTCTATAATGTCGAAAGCGATATCGCAAGGGAGAGCATGTCGTAGCAGTATCTTGACAAATGGATTACGGACCTCGTGCGTCCTCCCTCTTCCTTGTCCCACCATCATCCCTTCCGTACACACGCACTACTCTACCACACTTGTTGGGGACCAGTCGGGACCTTACAGCTTGTCCCGGCTAGGGCAGTGCCCCGTTGAAGGATATACGTACAGAGGAAGTCCGCCCGCAAGCCGACGTATCAGTCTGCGCCGGATGTCACCATCCAGAATGGGAGGAACAACATTACCTTCGGCCTAAAAAACCACGACAGAAAGGGGACTATTGACCACTGCAGTTCAGGCGCCGGGAACATAAATGAGTAAATTGAGGGCGTGACTTGTCCCGCGAGGCGTGAGGGAAGCTCCCCTTCCTTTTTACGGCTTCCCATTGGTGGGATTTGATTGATTGATTGATAACTGATTTGGGGCGCGTCATTTGCAAAGGTAATTACTCTCGTAAGTGCAGTGCATGTTCTTTACTCGGAAGTTATCGGTGATCTTTCTCTGCTGGTTGGCCAGATGCGGCGCCGACCTACCGACGGCTAGCGGGGTTTTCCTCAACTAGGTACCTCCCACCGGTGCGGCACCGCCCCAATCGGGCCAAGCGGTAATCTCCCGGTCAGTCTCCCGGCAGATGTATGGTGCAGGTTAGTGTAAGCGTGTGTAGGTAAGGGTTGAGAATAAGACACAGATGAGAAACGAAACAATGTGCGTGTGTCGTGGCTCGATTATTTGAGTACTACTCCAGACTTTGTCTGGTGTTGATTGCTGAAACTTCAAAAAGCAACCAATCATAGCAGCAGGCTGCTAGAATTCTCCCCCAGCCCAGGGACAGACCTCGTCCTAGCTATCTACCTAGGGTCGAAAATCTCGCCGTCGTCGGGTCTCGAACCCTAGGACCTTCGTGTCATCAACTGATGCCCTGAGCCACCTCTACCCACCTCCGTAGATCGGTGGGTCGGTGAGAGAAAGATTTAGGCAATGCAATTATAAACTAATGACCCCATGATTACCAACTCTTACGTATGTTAGAAAAGCATCTGCTGACACGGATACCGAACACATTGCGGCACGTTTCGTTGAACGTCGATGAGAAAATTACCCGGCCATTAGATGGCAATGGAAGGCGTACAGCTATCAATCAAAATTTGAGCGCACGCGCAATGGAAGTTAGTTTCTGCGCAGTTCAGCCATACCACTAGTTGTTATTGAAGTATTCGATGGAGTTGCGAGGTGGAATGCATATTTGTGTGGTCTGGGCGTGCAGCTCAGGTTAGCGGAGAGTTGCGAAATTCCACGCATTCCGGCTTCTATACTCTACTTGCTCTCGTAAAAACAACGAAAAGCTAAGGGAAGCGACTACCTATTACAAATTAAGCGTCTCAATTTTGACTCATGTATTCGTTTGAATTTTATGTATTAATTCACAATCCTTGGTCAAAGTGATTCATAATTAATAATACTACATACAGACGGTCGTCTTTAGAACTCTAATCTGAATCATAAATGGGATTGTTTTCGAAAACCATTTTTACACCACCTTATTCTGGTATTGTGATGTATCTTTGAAAGGTATAATGACGTTTGAGTTTTTTTATCCGAGTTGACGTGAAATTTCACATTTTTTCAATACTCTTCCATGTGCTTTTTTATATTTCGTGCTAAAAGATTTTTAAAAAATATTTTAGTATATTATGAAAGTATTATTTTATTTAATAGGTAATTATTACAAACAAATTAGCTTACTTTGATTCCTACGGCTACGGAGTGGTCTAGGAGCGAAGGCCTTTAAGCCATTACAATACCTTTCGCGTTCTAATTTTCGAATTCTGGTATTCACCCCAAATGGTCTCTCCATCGCATCAAAGCCGCGGAAAAGAGACCATAATGTTACGACTCACGAAAAAAAACCCTGAAGGGGGAAAACCTGCCGTCAGAAGCCGAATACATACTAATCTATCCGAACGTTTATTTTAACTATTTATTTTCTGGCGCGGCGTCCCGCCGTCTCCTTCAGTGCTTGGCCTCCTGAGCACCTGAAATCAAACAGCGCCACCCGAAGATCGGCGCACACAACGCCTCTGCCCTTATATTTTCGGATTACCTTCCCCCCCCTAATGTGCTTATTATTATGCCAGTTTATTTATTTATTTATATTGACCTGTTACTTACCAATTGTCTACGACTTATGACTTATTTCTTATCTGTTTACTAACTTAACAGTAAATATTACTGATTAACTTACTTATTGTTAGCTTATTGACTTATTAATTTCTCTCCAGTCTAGGCAGGTTCCGCTCAAGCTAACCGGTGCTGTTTCTCACTCCCTAATTTCAGTTTACCGAACCTTTCCTAAAAATGTTATCAATTCTTTCATAAATTTAGACCTTTTATCACCTAAAATGATTTGGGCGAGCGTTACGTTTCTGTTTAGGAGGTAGTAATTTCCCATTCCCATCCATTTTCTACTCCATGATTCGGTTGCACAGCAATATTATGAAAGTAGCAATATAAATAAAATACTGGAATCACTTAAGAACTGGACATGCCAATAAAAGAGATGAAATATATTCAATGAAATAGAAGATAATACAATTTTATTGTTTGGATAAATTGAAACCGGTGTTTTAAATTTCTACAAAATTTGCATTTTTGAAGAATATCATTAATTTTAGAAAATAATTATAGATTCTACGAAGTAATTTCGAAATAGACTCTTTTTAAAATGAAAACACATTAAACTACACGAAATAACATTTCTTTTTACTTTCTAGGCAGGTTTCTTTTTAATTTTGCAGGATTCTCTACAAAATGGCAGTTCACTTGTACACATATATTCATTTTAAACCATACCCGGTATGCCGTTTTTGTTTTTATCAGAATTGGCTGTTCACGTTTCCTTCCTCATGCAGTATGTTATACTTTTTAAGATTAATATTTCTTATCATTACAGTACGTAGGAAGCGTTTCTAATATGGAATATGTTCTATCTATTTGCATACTTCTATCTTCCTTACTTTTTTCCCAAAGTAAACATCTACATTCCTCACCGGCGCCGAACATCTAAGGCGTTCCAATGAGGCTTCTTCGTCATTTATATTTACAGACCTTGACTCACTAGCATTGACGACCTTATCAGAATGAGGTGAGGTTGTATCTGAAGTCGCTGTAATCGGTTGTTTACAGGTCATGTTTTCTTTACCCCTCTGAAGGACAGCTTACGAAGGGTACGTGTCAATATATCGATCGGAGAGACAAGTCGAACCACAGAACCAGTGCCAGATCCGTCTTTTCACCATTACATTTTTATTTCTGTCAGTATACATGAGAAGTATTGATAAAAAACTTAGGGTTAATACCTTTTTAATTCTATAATTACAACGTGTTTATAATTTGGATATACTTCACACAACAATTGTACGGTATCATTATGTTTTCTTGTTAAATTCCTTTCGTTTTGTGATATTAATTACAAAGCAAAGAAGTTTTCCGATAGGTTTAGGTGAGGATTATTCGGTAATTTACTAGATTTTAATGTCGTTCACAACTTAATATTTGTTTAATTAAACAATAAAATCTCGCCAAAATATCTGACTCCAACCAATAGTTACAACATAATAGTTTGTTGTTGTTTTTAGTGATTCCAGGCACGTCAACTACCAGGGTCATTAGTCCCATTTCCTTCTCTGTATGGCGAAATCGGGCTCTGACCTACCGTCGGCTAGCGGGATTTCTCCACCAGGTATCTCCCTCCACCCAGGTAAAGCCCCCCACCGGTCTCCCCGCATGTGTGCTTATGTAGTGCGTATTAGTGTGTGTGTTTAAGGGGAGAGGATAGGACAAGGTTTTCTAAATGTTTTTTATACGTAGCTAGATTGGTGAACTAAACACATTAACTGCGAAATTAACATGACTTTCACGAAACTGTTCTGAACTGGCTCCTTCATCTATTATGAAATTGAAGCAACAATCTTCCTCTACAAGGGTGGTCTGTCACCTCTGAAGATCGAGGAGTGGCGGAATCCCGCGCTGTAGATTCGCCTTACTGCAGAACGTCTCATAATCGCCGTTAAAATCCCCCGACCATGTGCTGAGGAAATTCGCCGTCAAGGTAGTCAAGAAACGTCCAAATTGGTCCAGAATATTACTCAGATTGTGATCCGAATCAGTGATGATTCCGAACTCCAATTATAAAAGCTGTGACCCAATTATGCTCATTAGCACGATATAAATTACAAAAATTGGGTTTTATTTTTCCTCGTAAACGATTTTTACGAGTAACTATATAATTAACTCTGTGAGCTTTTCTAAATACTGCTAGAGCAAGTATCGCTCCAATTCCTTAATCTGCGGCCTTTTCAATCGTATTACTACACTATTTCTATGAAGAGTTTCACGCAGCGCCCCCAAAGGAAATGAGAACCGAGAAGGCGTTGCGAGGTGCAAGCTTCGTACAGACCCTCCATTTCTCCTCTCAATCCTTCCGTCTCTCCTTTGTGCGTCGAGGTTGCTGCGTCCCTCTCATCCTGTCACGCGCCGTCACTACGTTGCGGTGCAAACTCTTAGCGTTGCCGTTTGAAAGAAGGGCGTTTAAACATTCCAAGGAATGTGTAACTTCAACCGGCTCAGGCTAAGCGGTCACGATATAAACACATAATTACATAAACGAAAAACCACGGAACATGTCGTTAATCTCTTGATCACAGCAATATTATCATTACACTCTTTTTTGTTTTCCTGAAATAATGTTTTTCTAGATAAACGAAAACATCACTTACAGAAAAAGAAACTCAGTCGGACTGGTAGGCCAGAAGTCCTCCGCAGTGTTGCTTCGAAAGTCGTTTCTGAAACAACAGATACGATATATCAGATTAGAACAATGTGCTTACCGACTTTCAAGTAAATTGTAATAGAAAATTAGTAGAATTGTTTAAGAAATATACAATTTTCTTCCTTTAGCTTTTTTTCTCTTTCTTCTTTCAACAGAGGCCAGAACTGTTGGTAAAATGAAACTATTTATTATTTAAAAATCTATTTTTTATATTGCGATCTAATAAATTTGTCTTTCCTTTTTTATTTATAATTATAATTCTCTTCTGTCATTTATAGAAGGTTCTGGTCATATAAAAACAAGCAAGAAACAAGTAAAATGCCCCAGTCGGCTATTTAAAATAGCATTAGGGACATGCAATCAAGGGAATATTTTTGCGCAATAAATAATCTCTTCAAAAAAATAATTATGTATAATTCTGTGCAATTAGCGCATGATTATAAAACTTGGAAATTAGTAATTTACCATTAACTAAAGTAGTATTGGAATATAATTAAATATCGACTACATTTATATCCAGTTTCTTCACTTATTTTTGTAAAGACAAAGCAACGAATTTTCATAATATTGTGGCTATCATCCGGAATATAAAAATATGTTTTTTGCCCTCGCCCATCCTATGAAAGTGTTGAGGGTTTTCGAATTTGGCACCACTTGTGCACCTAACTCTACCAACTTCTTTTTTACTATCATGTACACAAAGTTATAAATATGACAGAAGAGCCTCTTTTTATGAAATTGTCTCAAATTGCGAAAATTACAACATTCAAATGTTTTCGACTGTCCTGCAACCATATTATTAAAACAGATATTTTTCTTGACGCAATCTATTCTTCAACATACGAACATGAAATATTTATTTTCAAAATGTGTGCCGTTATCGTGAAATGTTGAGTATTGAATTGTGGCAATGTGACAACAGTACTTAAATCATATTTACTCACAAACGACTCCAAATGTTTCCTTTAAACTCTTTGAAGGATGGATCACAGTACTGTGAATTCAGCGGCAGAGGTGCCAATTTCATTACAACTTATGCATTTTCAAAAAAAATAAATATTTTGTTGACGAAACTCACGCAAGATACAAGTTGCGTAATTGGATAACGTGGTCGCAACAATTAATATGAGCAAGTGTGTGATGTAGCATCATTAGTTCATTTGAAGGGCTTGGGATAGTAACGAGATAAGCTAAGTGAGACCCTCGCTATCCGTAAACATTAATATCTCGATTTTAGTAAATGTGTGTCTCATCATGTAACTTCCTCAAATCCTTCATTTAAACATGTTCACGACCGCTGTAGCGACAGAGGTTGGACTGGCAGCGGGGCGGCGGCGACACCGGCGGCTCCGAGTGCTCGGACGGGTTTGGTTTCGCTTCCTCATTGCGCCCCTCACTCCGCCAGCGGCCCCGCCCGCGGCTCCGCGACCGCCCTGCCTCGCTGTGGATACTCGTGGGACGGCCGTCGACTCCCGGCACTGCCAACGCGCAACGGCGCTCTTCCGCTATGCTAGTGGATCCCATTCAGGGCCTGGAAACTCCCCATTATGGGCACTAGTGCCGGTGCGTCTTTGCATAACGATCGTCAACTTTACACAATGAAAAATAGACACATTTGTAGGAAATACGAAATTCGTGGGATATAGCAATTATAAGCATATATGCTTATATGCACAAGAAAACTGTAGCTGTATAAAGCGTAAACATGGGCCTGATTTTTCCCTCTCAGCGCACCTAACCACCAGTGTCGTATCCACAACTCCAGTGTTCCACCACGCTGTTGCTTGGAAACGTTGACAGCAGTTTGTCTTTTAGATCCTGCCGGGAGGTGCAAATATAGAATGTTCCAATGAAAACGATTCCACTAGCTTATAGTATGAACTGCTGAATATAGTATGTAGCCCTGGTCCCTGCCCCCGCAACATGACGGCCGACGGGGGCGACGTAGGCAGCCAATCTGTATCGCGAATTGCTGCCGGTTGTCCGAGCGATATGGTTGGTTTCTTCTGAGCTATCCGGGTTGGGCCGCGTCACGGTCTTGGAGGCTAACGTTTCAGCCAACATTTGGCCTTCCTCAGAGCGCACTGCTGTAAAATGGCTAGCGAGGCCGCCTTATGTGGGGGAGAAAAGAAGTGAGCGAGATTGGTTCGGGTGACAACCAATAGGGAATGAGCAGGTGGTACGTGATTGGTGGAGGAAAAGTAGAAGCCGGATAGCTCAGACGATACTCCGCCCGGGAAGCCTACGCAATGATATGGTTGGTTAGTCTACTTTTCGACCATCCTTCCGAATCCTTCTTCAGGAATACTATATAGTCTCTCCCCAAAACGTTTAGCCAAGAACAGGTAGATCAACGTTTCAACCACCCATCCGAGGCCTTCTTCAGAGATAAAATTGTTCTGAACATCAGCCTCGCAAAGTCGTTCTTAGTGAAATGGTGTGGCTGGGCCGTTGGAGTCACGAGATGGTTCAGGGTTTTACCGGCGGCGAGTAGCGTTTTTCACAAAAAGCTGAAGCATATAGACGTTGTCGCACTATGTAGATGGTATTGACGCAAAACCTTGCACTTGTGAAGGTTGTTACGTTAAAATTGCTTGTTAAAATGTTAATTAATTTTACTCGTTTCGCGTGCGTATTTCCAAGCCAGTGATAAGACCTTTTGCATCAGCAATTCACATAAAAAATCCTTCAGTCCAATAAACGAAAATTATCCAAGGCATTTTGCGACAAAATACCAATTCGTATTGTTTTATCTCTCGCTCGTGCAACTACAAAATTTTTCTACTCAATTAAATACTCTAATTTCAAACATTTTCATATGCTCCATCCAACGTGTTGGATATTATTTCGTGTCTTAAAGTGGATTTTAAACATTGTGGTTAATTATGTCCAAGAAAAGAAATGTATGTTTCCATTATACAAAAAATTAATTCTTCTATGGGTCATAAGCATCAACTCTATTAGAAACTTTCAGAGAGAGTCCCAATAAAAATACATCAGTCAGAATTCGACTCGAGTTCGTCTACAAGTGAAATATTGTGTAACCTTCTTCATGATTAATTCACATTCTCGCTTATCTTCGGATAATTCAAATTTTAATGAAATTGAAAAATTTTATTGAATGCATGTTGAATATTGTTTTTACTTAATGTATGCCTCAAGTAATTACTCAATCAATGATTCATAAGAATGCAACAAGAATCAACCGGTCTTCCGAGAGAGGAGACATCATGATTAAGTGAGCATCAATATTGTGTAAATCCAGGTGATAATAGAACCTAGAACGCTTCTTATTTCCGAATGTTGTACCGTATACGGAGAGTTACCGCTCTCCAACTGGATGAATACAAAAGTGGTAATAGAATATTTTATTCTCCTAGTAAATACATTTCTTTGTTACAGTGGATTGATTGTTCTCCGAATAAGTAATAAAAGCACTAGGCAAACTACTCGTAATTGAACTACATTGCAATCAACGTGTGTGGTATATTATTTTGAGAAGAAAGTTTTCAATAATAAACGCATTTTGTACTGAATGGAAATCAATAGGAATTTATAAGACCCTACAAAGGTTGTATATGCTGAGGTTGTAAGGTATGCATCACTTTAATGCACAATGATCTTTTCCAACGGTTTCTGTTCACTCAAGGAAATATCACTAATTTATTGTGTATAGTACTACTCTGTGGGTTGCATTTTAGTAAGTGCAATGTATACTTAATTGTTGTTCCTCACAAAAATACTTTGATCAAATGTTTAAACATGTTAATTTTCGAGCAAAGTAGCCTTGAAAATATTCGCAGTTATTCACTAAATTCTAAAACAAATATTAAAATGAATAAATGATTGCAGAACCGAGATAAACATACCTTTTAAAAAGTTTGAATACATGACCATCTCTCTCGTTCATTATGATTCTGTCCAACAAAAGCAAAGGCAGCTTTTCACGATATTTTGTATCTCATGCGAAAACAGCAGTTACACAGTAAAGCGAAAGGAATAATGATACACATAATACTATAGCACTTCTGAGAATTTAAACATAATAGATACGCAATTACCTGCGCAAAGACAATATTGATTCAAGAAATGCACACCGCAAATACCCTGAGAAAATAGATCTACGAGAAACTGCTACGTATATACACGAATGATAACGTGCGTTAATACAATGTGACATTTAAATACCTTATGACATTAATATTTATCACAAACAATTGCAATTATTCACATGCGAGTTTCTTGGAAGAAAAACAGGCTCAGACCCAACCCACGTCACATATAATTGCAAAACCACGTCAAAAGCACTCTCTTTGACCCATTCGATATCAAACTGACGTAAATTAATTAGCGGAGGGAACTCCAAACGCATCGCTCATTCTACGCAAGCAGGATAGTTATATTTGCACGAATTAAATCTGATCCAGGGAAGCAGATTGGTTCGGACATTTATGTAGTCGAGTGACAAGTTCCATTTGCGGTGACGTCGACACCGGTGACGATGGGGGCGGGGAAAGAGGGGGAGGAAGGGCAACCAATAGCACGATTCGCAAAATGTAAAAAGGAGCGCCGCCACCAGCGTTGCCAACCTGTTACGTGCGCGGTAAACGGGAAACTTCAAAGGGACGCGGCGTCGAGAGCCCGCCAGCTGACTGCGAAATGGATGTGTGCTGAGCACACACGCGCGGGGTGGGGGTAGCTGTGTCGTTGTCGCTCGCGGGAATCGCCCGTTTGCATCCCGTGGTCCGGTTTCCTTCACACCCGCTTCCCAGATAGTCCCCGTTCACTTCACCTGCGGCGTAGCCCGATTGCATCCCGCCTGGTGTTTTGGGACGGGGAAGAAGGAAACAATTCCGTTTACTAGTTTCCATTCTGAGTGACGCAAATAGAAGTTCTAGCATCAGTCGTCAGAACGTACCGATAATAGATAAACATGGACGAATATTCCAAAATGTGTAAGCAATTTAAATAAAATATACTTATTTGAATTCTGCATATTTTAAGGGATGGACGTCTTTTCTCTTCTCCTTGGAGCAGACTACGGTGTACGTAGAAGTCAATTTCAATAACGTTCGATACAGTTTAATAACAAATTAACAATTTTTTTGTTACTCTCACTCTCTGACCATTACAATACTAGATTTACCCAAAATGGACCACATTAAAAGGAGCATTCGTTCTTTCTCTATTTCATGTTCTTTAATTATGAAAGCAAAATGACGCTCTTGAAAGCAAAGACATGTCAGCGAGCTCTTCCTTGCGCTCACTAGGTAAAACGAGTGGGGGGAAATCGGGCTATGTCTTTTCGGGGAGGTAACAGTCTTATGCAAATTGGACCGCGGAATGCAATCAAGATACGTCAGTACTCACAAGGAAACTCGAGCGGAATACACTCTTGCACTGCCTATTTAGGGAGGGAGGCAAAAAGGCTTAGGAAAAGTTGAGCTCGGGATGCAGTAGGGCCGTCGTTCCCTGGCACCACCTGAAGGTGGTGCTTTTTACATTTTGCGAATCGTGCTATTGGTTGCCCTTCCTCCCCCTCTTTCCCCTCCCCAATCGTCACCGGTGTCAACGCCACCGCACATGGAACTTGTCACTCGACTACATAAATGTCCGAACCAATCTGCTCGCCAGTGGCACTGCGTCAGTAGCGACGGGTTAAGAGAGGATGTTGGTGCGAGAGGATTGCAGACCCAACTAAAAAGCGGGAACTTCAGTGCATGTGCGAAAGAAGGAACAGGAAGAACAATGCTCTTAGTCTATGCGAGGTATCATCGAAATCAGACAAATAATTTTAATGAAATTGATTTTGGTGCTCGTGCTTCTCTCAGACCAAAAGAGGACATATCCCATGGATCTCAGCCAACAATGTTTGTATGTAGTTACAAACCAGACACATAATTGTTAGCCAGTTTGGAAACAGAATTCTTTGTTATTTCGGTGAGTATGGTTTTGACAATAAATGTATTCAAAATTCAAAGAGACCAAAATTCACCAAATTTCAATCGAGGTCAACATTTTTCAGGGGACTGAACTCAGTTTTTCTTTTAAACTTAGGATTTATCGCTCTTTTAGAAGCTTGATTTTCATTTTATATCATGGTTCATCAAACAAATTATTTTCATTGGCAAATAACAATGTATGTAGGAATGGTATCTCCAACACACTACCCATCAAAACACAACATAGATCTTTACTAATGAATACGCGAACCAATCTCAAATCTGAAGGCATAAAACGTACACTAAGTTCAAATCTCACATTTATTGCACCCTGATCGTTTTACGCTCTGCACGTTGAGTCTGAGAATTTGGTTACCGTTTACGTCCCAACTTTATTGCTTCCTTACACAGGACTGAATACATTTTTGCCTCGTTCGATTCGCTTTGACAAAGGAGACGATAATGAGATATATAGAAGGGTAAAAATTATTAGTTTTCCATTTTTATGATTCTTCGTTGATCTTTAGTAAATAAAACTCATTTACAAATATTTTGTTTTATTTATAGAAAAAATATAACTAAATTAATTTAATGATTATCGAAATGATATTTTTTGCAGTTTTGTATCAAATAATATAGTTGAATTTGTAAAAAAAGAATATTGTAAAGCAATATCAATGAGGAAAGAATTAACAAAAAATCCTCAAATATTAGCAAACAATATCAAAATTAATTGTCAACGTAGCATGATCATCGATAATATATAATTCAGTCTAATTCTAAATTTCAAAATTTAGAAGTGAATCCATTGTTTAGCAAATTATAACCAAGGTGCACTCCCCTAGTTGCAATAAAAATGAAACTTATTTCCTTGAAACCAAAGGTATCAAAGATCGCGTATTTGAAATGTAGGGGGGTAGTAAAGGGGGTTCGTGAACTCTGTAGGGTAGATGAAAAATGTGAAATTATCAACATTAATTTTGAAAAGTGTTCGTACAGTACATTTTGTACAACTGTTAATTACTGAACTATCATGTCTCCTTGTATATTTAAGAAAAAAATACAAACTTCTGTTGAAGCAAATGCGATTTATGAAGCATATGTTTCCGAAACTGGTATATGCATTGAATGATTTGATGCAGGTACGTTCGGGGAACGATGTTCCGTTGGATGCTTGGATGCCCCGCCGCCATCGACGCATATGGCAAATTATCGATTTGATGACGACGCTGAATCGAGAGTGGTGAGAGGGTCGGCAGGGAACGCGCGCGACCCACTGCGATACGAGTACTCTCAGTGGAAGGGCGATATGATTCTATTGTCGACACTCCTGTTACAGACAGTCCGGAAAACTGATATTTTGATTTTCTGGGCAGTTACGAAATAATCAATGATGATTAAAGAACTATTTCGATGACACGTACAACTGCACAATTATAGGAAATTAATATGTTCTGTGTATACAGGTACACAACGCACTCATTAAATAAACCCAACGTGTTATGTTTTATTTATTATCTAGAGTGTCTAGTCGCATCTCATCTGCTATGGATATTTGTCCCATTAGTGTAGTACATATTATATCCTCGGAGGTGGTGAAGTTGGAATGTGAGATCCGGCAGGTACCTATGAGACATCTTGTAGTTTCCCCTCCAAAAATCGCCTTCAGAGGGAGCCGCTCGAATCGAGCGAAACTCTTTAGCTTCGAACTGGACTCCTCACATTTGTTGTACTGCTGTGGACGTAAGTGTGTACACAGCTTTGCGGAGAGAGAGGACAAGAAAATGCGAAGGTCAACAGGAACAAAAGAATGCGAAGGCGAAGTTTCTGCTCCAACACTTGCCTGGTAATCATGGGGGAAACCAGGGAAAACCACCTATCATAGCTGCCGACCACGAGAATAATGAAGACAGTGGTTGAATTATATATATGTAGCTGCTGCTGACACTCCGGCACCGTCTGTACACGAAGCCCAAGACCACCCGGTCAACGACGCTGAAGCGGCAGCGGCGATGTTGCTACTGAGCCACCATAGCACGTAACTCTACATCAGACTATGATACACGTACACGACATATGTATACGGGCATCTAAGTCATTTACAATACCCCCCCCAAAAAAATTTAAAAAAACAACAGATGGAAATCATACAACGAAGTGACCGTAACGGACCATACAGTAGACGTAGGATTATATGTATGTTTAATGAGAACATGTGTGTGTGTGGCTGTTTTGCCGATACAGATACTTCGCTCCCGCACAAACTATAGGATTCAGGGTGGCGGTGTAACGCGATCATTTCGAGGCTGGCCGTCATTGATTTTTTGTTAAATAATAAACATTTGTTATTTAATTTAAATATTTAAACCTATATATATTTTATATTTAATAAATAATATATTTTATATATATATATATATATATTATATATATAATACTATTACAATATATTTTTTATACAAAGTTCAAATTTTTAAAATAAATATTCAAATAAATTTTTCCAATAAAGGAAAATCTCTTGGCATTTTTTGGGGGGGGGAGCACAGCCCCCATGGGTCCGCCCCTGCCTTCGATGTGCTCCTGGGTACAGCTCCTGGACCATCTGCATCTCGTGGCGCGCGCGTCGCGTCGCGCGGCGCGGAGGCGCGAAGCGAAGCAGCGGCGGAGGGCCACTGCGTTCCGTACAGCACGGCCCCGCCCACGCCCCCCCCCTCCCCGCCCCGCTCGCCCCGGCCGCCTCCCAGGTCGCCCGCCACGCCCGGCGGAGCGCGTCGGCGCACACGCCCCGCCCGCCCCGCCCCTCTCCCGCCCCGGCCCCGGACGCTGCCGCCGCCGCGTGCTCCGGCGCGGGCGGACGGCGCGATGACCTCTGGGTCTGCCTGCGTGCCCTCGCGTGCCCTCGCCGTCGCCCTCGCCCACGCCCTCGCGCCCCCGCCCCACGCCTCCCCCGCAGCGCTCCCCGGTTAACGCCCGCCATGTAGCGCGTTTTTCTTAATGCAGGTACGTTCATTTCAGTACTGAGCGTTTTTGTGCAGCGTGAATCATTTTAGTTTGTGCGCTATTAACTCAATTTTGAGCGTCTGCGTATGCGTCAAGTTCAACGTTACGCTAAAGGGATGGTAAAAACGTGCAGCAGCTGAATTGACAAGTGTAATCACGTAACCAACGTCGCACACTACACGATCACGCTCTATGGAATTTGTTGTCAAGTGTAGCGGTAGAATGTGGAGCAGAATGATGTACCACGTTGGTGAAGTAGAAAACGGGAATTTACTCTGGGACTGCTGTACTATTATAATGGGAAAGCAAATCATACTACTGTAATAGGAACGCACTTTGTCCCCACAAAACTTAGAACTACTTCTATTTAGAACGAAATATTGTGTGAAGCTCTTTTCACACGCTACTGATCATGTTAATGGTCTAAGGTTTTGAGCTATGTTATGCAAAAACACTCAAATATATCGCCATAATTTGCTGCAATTGCGTACGTCATTGCTATTAAATATCGCTTACTCAACCTTCTTATGTCTAGCGTCTACAGGTTTGCGTCCCCAGGGTGCGGGATTTTTCAATACTATCTAAATAACAGCGTGCAAGTCGAACACTGACTGGATCATTACAGCAGAGATCAGCTGCTCTGAACGGTCGTTTCCGAAGACACCTCTCGTACATACACACTCGTGCCTGTACATTCAGAGGATGCCAGAGAACGTCACCCACAACGGGAAACTGAGCGCCCGCAATCTTTTCTTCCCCCATACATTCCGAATTCTCATCTTCATGGCCCAGTGACGGGCACACCGGAGTACACTGGGCACACGTTGGCACTGACTGCTTGAATTTAGCTCAGAGACTCATTGCCACAGACTCGGCAACGACTCTGACCGGGAAGTTCTAGGATTCAAGTCCCGTTGGTGGTGGAACTTTCGACACTTGAGACCTAGCACCGCTGTCTGGAGGAGACGTCCAGTGACCAGCTGCTCTGTTCTATAGTTTTTCGATGTTTCTTCGATCATTACCAAGCGAATTATGGAGTAGTACCACACAAACGGGTCAAGGACCGCGCGCTATCTCTCCTCCCTCTTTCTGGCCCTAACCACCCTCCTCACAGCCAAACTCTAACATGCGCTACTTTAGCACACATATCTGAAGACCAGTCGGGAGCTTAAAACTTAACCCGGCTGGGGCCGTGCCTCGCTGAGGGAGATCTCTGAGAAGAAAATCCCACACAAGCGGACTTGTAAGTCGGCGGCGGATCTCACCAACCTAAAGGGAGGAACCCCGCCCTTCCAGGCAAAAGAACACTCAATACACTTACAGACTAATGGCCATAACGGCTGACTTGCCTGAAAATATCAAATGTAAATGTGTGTTTTTTATTCAATACTAATTCGGGAGTAAACATTTGTCCTGTCATTTTTCACGGGGTAATTCTAGCTGCACGATTTGCTAACTAATATTAAAAATAAATGCCGATTCCTACATGCTGCACTTAATGGAAATTATGTTGTTTTTCGACAATTAACTAGTTTTTCAAATTAATAAATAAATACATTTTTAATTATTATGTAGACTAATTAAATTTATGCACTTCGTCGTTGGAATATTTCGAAACTTATCACCTTTTTGAATGTGGAAAGGTATCGATTTCCTCATTATTATTTAAATATACTTACGCTTTGAAGGTCAAATTACGGAAAAAGTACAAAGACGGCATTTAGTTGTTAGTTGTATTTGATTAGTATAAATAAAGCTTTTACTCGATCAAATATAAGCATAGAATTTCGGTCTACACTACAGACGTATTAGCGACCAAGAAAAATATCACTGCCAATTCTATTCCAGTGCTCATTATGATATGTGTTCATTACGCCACAGAATTTCATTCATTTCACAACATGACGTTTTAATATTTCAATATATGACAATACCAACAATAGGATTACACCAAAAACACATTTAAATTTACGATCAGAGAATTTAGACCATCCAGGAGATGACTTTCAATATTGATGCTATTTCCCAGAAAACTCTCGACAAGCATTTTCCAAATTAATAATGCAAGTGAGATATAAGCCAAATAAATGAACAAACTTCCATTGAATTCTTATAGGAATGTTAGCGCCAATAACAAAACAATGCAAATACTGGATATTCGCGGGTATTAATTTTCTGTTCACAATTGTTTTTGCAATACTCAAACGTGATGTCATCACTTCGTATAGAGTGATTCAACATTTGCTCACTGACTCATGAAATTCAGCCTGAATATAAAAGATTGACGACGTAAGTGTGCAATTTTGTCATAGAAGAAGGTATAGTGCAAATGAAGAGATACTCAATGAAGATATATTTCCGACGATATAGAGCGACTGCATGGCATTAGCGGGGGAAATTAGCACTCGGAGTTGTAAGCTGGTATACGCGGAACGAAGTACGAAGAATCTCAAAAATTTAATAATGAAATAAAAGAGAAAAATATTTTTGAAACACAAATTGGCACACGTTGTAATCAACTTTTTTATTTATATTCTCCATCAATTTATAATTTATGTTCTTAATTTGATATTTGAAGTTAATGCTTACAGACCTGGTCTATTGGAAAATAAGTTTTTAGGTATTCTGATCACATTTGCGGAAAACATATCAATGGTGACGCGATTCTGAGCTCAACGACCCGCAACACATTTGTGGCTAGCCAGATCGTTTGGCATTGTCTCCGATGCGAAGTCACTTTCACTGATCAGTGAGCAAACGCGACCCTTCTGCTGCAAAACCGAAAACATGACGCCCGCGATCAACATGAAATTTGTTGGTTAAGTTATTAATTGTTGTAAATTCACAGTTTCTTAATTTTTGTATTAGAGCCTTTTGGAACCGACTTGGTTAAACTCCACATCCCATTGGGATGTATTTTGCTTTGCACTATGCTTTACACAATAACAGACGATGACGCTTTACACAATAACAGACGAGATCTTCGCAACTGGGGAAAGTAAACAGGTGGAGCTCCATCAGAATACACACAAACGCACACGCGCACAGAGGAAAAGCAAGGGATAAACATCAATGCCAAGATCAGGATTTAAACTCGTGGCCTTTAGGACAGAGGTCATCAGCTGGTGCGTGCTCAATCACTCTGCTACACATGTCGGCATTTTATTTTGCAGATTTCCTGAGTATATTAAAATTATTCAAACTTCCTGATATTGGAATCACAATATCACGTACTATACCTTTTTGAAAAATACCAAAAAGGTACGACATGCAACCCATTAAGCATTGAGTCACGGATTGTGCTCCGTGAACTCACACACCCCAACTCAGCAAATGCGCGCGGCGCGTCCTCTCCCCTCTGGACGAGTGCGTGCCCCGCCCCTGC
>BOPP01000013.1:5039231-5050138 GCA_017312745.1 Gryllus bimaculatus
CACCTCCGCCTCCGATACGTGCACGTGCCATCTCGCGCTCCAACGCCGAAATTCCCACCCTCCCTCCTCCTGCACGGCCCTCCCTGCAACCGCCGGCGGCGCCGCCGCCCCCGACACATCTGGCGGCATCGATAACCAATAGCAGCCGAAAGCGACTTTAATGGCTAAGGAATGAAAATATGAAGGGGAAAAGCGTCCTTTTTAAACCAACATCAGCCGCACCGGCTGCGGGGGACCGCGTAGCGGCGAAGGGTTTCTGCGAAGGTCCACGCATTCCTCCGTGTCTACACCCACGCACATGCCCACGCACACGCGCACACACCAACGTCTAGGCCACTATTGATCACTGGATCCTTGTTGCTTTAACTTATAACTCTTTCTCGGAATCTTCACTCACAGATCCAAACTCTTCTTCTCTATGAGTTTTGTCCTGATATTCGCATTACTTGCAAAACTACTAAAAACTACTAAAAAACGGAGGGGCAATAACCTCGGCATGCGAGACTCCTAATAATGCGAGATGAGAGAGGAACAAGAAGGAAGGATTGTGCATGTCCCATAACCAGTGTGCATGTCCAGTGAATCGTTTGTAAGTCTTCTACGGTCGTGGTATCGTACGACAGCTTCTGAATTGGATTCCACTTATTGACCTCTTCTGAGTCATCAAACGTCAAGCTGAAGTTTATGTGTGCTATTGACTACACTCAATCACACACATACACA
Source organism: Gryllus bimaculatus (assembly GCA_017312745.1). Lineage (NCBI taxonomy): Eukaryota > Metazoa > Arthropoda > Insecta > Orthoptera > Gryllidae > Gryllus > Gryllus bimaculatus. The sequence continues at coordinate 5,039,955 of BOPP01000013.1, forward strand.
CACACACACACATACACACACACATAGCCAATAATTCAGACAATAACGGTGGTAGAATTATATTTTTCACTTTTAAATATGAAAATGGATGTTTGAGCTTCGGCATGAATGATGTACTACAACAGCTCAAGAATCACTGGAGTCTTTGCGACCACTTTTGAGCAGGCGAGAAAAATCGACGGGAGCTCGCATTGTTTCCCCATATTCAGTTATAACCTGGAATTTGTGTTACTGATAATACAAATTGCAGCGGTTTATTGCTAGGTGGCACTATTGCTAGGCGTGGGCGGGTTTAGGGGGGTTGGAGCCAATTGGAGAAGGCAGGACGGAGCATAAATAAGTATCTGGACAACGCCAAGTAATCAGCGGGTTGAAGTGTAACAGAATGTGGGTATTGAATTTATACGACCTCTTAAGAACTTGTAGTACATGGGAAACTAAGTGTAAAATGAATTGCCACCTTCATTTGTGGAACAAAGAAGCTCATTTGATGTCTTAATTTTATTAAATTATTCAAGTGGATTTTAGTTCTGAAATAACGCACACTTTTTGGTATTTTTACACATTTGTTAGATTTATGTGCAGTATTATTGTATATTTTAAGTAACGCCTTTCACTCACTTCGTTTTAAGATTTATTTTCCAGCGAGAGGTGTTATTTCCTTTGAATTTCTCACGAGCGTTCTATCGGACTCCATGAATTCCTCGAGATGGAATGTTTAGAGTCACAGCAACTGCATCAATCGGAGGACAAGGAGATAAAAGCCTTTGAGAGTTATTTGGTCAAGAAGGTAGTCCAGTTCTCGGAATTTCCCCGCAGCAAACAGACGCAGATTAAGACGGTCATAAAAGAGGCTCCGATCCACATCTAACGTCATGTTGAAGCGACGACGCTGGGAGTTCGTTCTTTGGCATTTCGCCCAAACAGAAGAGCGGAAAGAGCGCGGCGATGGGGAATCGGGCCCGTAAAGTTGGCGGCACTGGGAACTCGGCATTCCATCTTCCCAGCGGACTTCTCCTCCCTGGCGAGGCGCGGCGCGAGTCATGCTCCGATTTTGCATCGCGTCGCGAGATATCGATTTTCGAAACGTTTGCCGAATGAGATTCTCTCCGGACAAGGAACTCCTTTGACTTCCACTCTGCGTCTCCGGCGACCGGGGCGCCCTCTATTGGTGCGGAGCGATACGGAGACGCCGACTTTCTTTAGCGCTTTGAGAGCTCGGGGCCCCCTGTCGGCGCCTGCAGGCCCGCAGGTTCCGTCTGGTCCCGCTCGCTGCCCGCCCTCCGCTCACCAGTCGTGTCGAAACCCACTCCGACCTGCATTCTCCATGCTTATTCCGGACACCCCACCTCCCGCGAATTCCGTGTCTCTTCGCCAGGTTCGTCTGTTTCGTATCGCCTCCGTCCCGTCCTCGTCTCGTTTTGTCTCGCCTCATCATCCCGTCTCGCCCTGTCATCTCGTCTCGTTTTGCCTCATCCAGTTCCATCCATTCCACCGCCCCCGATCCCGCTCCGCCGACATTCGTTCTGATCCCCGCCCGCGCAGTCAAGCCCGATACGACTCGGCTCTGCACCTCCCCGTCCCGCTCCACTCTGCCAACCTATACCACCTCGCGATTCCGACCATCCTGTCACGTTTTGTTTGGCCTCGCTTGGCCTCACCTCGTCCTGCCCCACTGCCATCTTGTATCTTTTTGCATCGCCTCCGCTCGCTCCATCCGTCCCGACCCGTTCCGTCTCGGTCCGCCCCGCTCCTTTTGATCTTGTGCTGCACCGCCCGCTCAGAATATCCCGTTCGTTGCCCCAACCTCGCTCAGTCTCCCCCCGCCATTCCCCCCTCTTCATGGCCCTTCGTACTCAACCCTTTTCTCTCCACATGCTTTCCAATCCTCCCTATTACTTTATTGTCTTATCCATCCTCGGCCCTGCGTTTCTCTTTCAATTATTACTAAGTAACTAAATTTATCGCATTAAAAAAGCCAAACTTTCCGTTTATGTAATTATTTGTTAAAAATGTATAAAATATGTAAAAAACAGATACATCACATTGTGTTTAAACATTATGGGCACAATAAATGGCTTCGAATGAACGAATGTCATACATCATAATTGGACATCACACTGCGCTGGAATATGAAACACCTACGTTCTACATTGTTTACACACAGCTAATTGCGATAACAGTGTGTGCTCATGGTCAGTCATACAGCGTAACCAGTGACGGATTGGTGAGAAGGCCGGTAAGGGGACGACGTCCCTTGAAATTATTTTCTGAGCTCAATTTATCACAAATAATTAGCAAAAATTTATTGTTTTACATTCCAAAGGAGAATTCCATAGTGGTGTGGTTCTCATGGATAGATTCCAAGACCTGCATGTCTGACAGAGAAGTACATGTTTGCGGTTACTTCTGCTTGCAAACAGCCTTGAAATCTTGATTCCGAGAACCTGATTTCCAGGAAGGGAGTAAGTTTGACACTATATGGCGAAGGTCCAAGGATCGTAGAAGCAAAGTATTACATTGCTTTGATTAACAGAAAGAAGATTCAAGGAACATACAAGTATATTGGATTCTAGTATCTTTGATGTTGCCTTCTGGCATATTAAAATATGGAGAAATTTGGAGAAAAATGAAGTAATAGATGTAAATAACGTGATATGTAATTGTAAAACACATGAAAAAATACATAAAAATTAAAAATTCTATTTTACTCGGAATGTTTTCAAAGTAGAAAAAAATATTGAAAGGAGGTATCTAGTGTATTTTCAGGAATCCATTCGCTAATTATTACCAACAAACATACTCGAATTTCTCTTTCGTTCTTTTCCTTCTCGAAGTTACCACTACTTTTCTCTGATCGCTTATATTACTTTCCCACCTTCATTCCACTTTTCCTCATTACCAATTTTATTATAAAAAGCTTTTAATTTTCCTTCGGCTCGCATCTTTAATTTGTTTTTACCCCCCTTTGGATGCACAATTGCGTTGACGCATTCTCTTTACTCCGTATTCAATTTATCTCGACCTGATCTTTCATCACCCTTGCAGAGCGTCACTTCCCTATGCTTTATATCCCTTTTATTATTCGTTATTTCTTGCTTTCCATCATCGCCTTTTAGTGGAAACTTTTTTCTTTTCCCAATATATTTTATCACTTCCCTACCCGCAACCTCATCACGTTGGGGTGTCCTTTTGTGCCCTATGGTTTCCCCGCTAGGATCTCCAGAATGGACAGACCCGCTTTCCTCTATCTCTCCCATAAGCCACTTGCTCGTTCATACGCCAACCCAGCTCCTACATGGCCTCGTCATTCCTAGTCCCTTCCTCTTTTCGTTTCCTCGCCTATCCATTGCTCGTTCCACCGTTCCCTCACCTCTACATCTTCTCGTCTGTGCGGCCCAATGCCGTTTGTCCCCTCGTCTTTCCGATCCCTCGTCCTTCTGTCCCCCCGTCCCTCCATCACCTCGTTTCTCTGTCTCTTCTCATATCTTCCCCCTCGCTTCTCGTCCCTTCGCCTCTCAACCCTCTTTCCCCTCACCTCTCCGTCACCTCATCCCTCCATCCTCTCGTCTCTTGATCTCCTCGCCTCTCCGACCCCTCCTCTCTTGGACCACATGTCCGTCCACTGTCTCGCACCGTCTCCTTCCGACGCCCGCCACTCCCGCCGAGAGGCGCGGCCGCCTCGAGGGCGCACAGCCAGTCACAAAGCTCGCGTGCACGCGACGCGCCCGTCTTATTGTCGCCCGCGATGGCACACACGCTGCGCTCGCAAGGCGCTGCGGAGTCTTTCATTCTGGAGGCACTCTTCCGCGGGTTGCGCGTTGCAAAGGGCAGCTGGAATCAACTGAATTGGAGTTCGGTAGTTGCATTCAGAGTTTTTGAATTGGCGGCGATAGATCCTTCTCGCCAAGACGAGAACCCAGCTCAACTCAGTCTCTGTTGGAGAGTGGAGGGGCTGAGAGGTTTAAAGTACCCGCAGCAGCTATTTTACCTGCAACGTGTTCTATGTTTCCCTGCTTGGCCAATGAGCCTTGGCACAAAGGTTTGATTGTAAAAGGCGTCAAAATATGCTGCTGCTGTTTATGTTCAGAATTGTATTGAAGAATAATTGTTCTCGCTCCGCACAGAAAGACGAAAAATCCAAATTTTTGAACTAATGGAAGGCGAAAAACCAAAATTTATTGACTGGGGAAGACGGAAAACCCAAGTTTGTGAAATGGTAGAAGGCGATAAACCTAAATTTGTGAACTGAAGAGCAAATAACAACACAGCGAGTCCCATAGGAACGCCACTACGTGAGAGTTCTGAGAAGGTGTCCTGCGGTAGTTTCAGGGAAGACAACAAGTCTTTCTATTTGTAAATAATCTCCCGGGACCCTCTCAGGCGCTGCGTTTCTCGGAAACCTTTCTTTTGCAAGTGATGCTCCCAGGGGATGCGACTGCGACGACATTCGAAAGTGAAGCAAACAACTTCGTGAGTTTACCCGTAAGAAACACTGGTACTTATTGGTAATAACAAAGATCGGTTGGTACGTTTTTTACACCCGTAATGACTCACCGTGTGTACAATTTTGAAACAATGCAGCTGATCCAGAAAAGCGGAAGTGCAGATTATATAAAGAAATTTATGTCAGTGGAAGCATCGGGACACGAATTTCGATTCGCAAGACTGTGCATACTACATACGCAGTCGTTACTAGAAGTACTGGCGTTTCACAAGGTGCGTAGTTGTCCCGTTCCCTTCCCTCAACACTCCGTTTGCTATGGTCATCTTGCTGGTGTGAGGGGGTCTAATGCAAGTGCGTGCGTCTAATGCAGTTTGTTCCATGTGGTTACTCATCTCGATGTGTATTTTCTTGGATCTTTAATATTAAAAAAAAGTTGTAGTAAAATATGTCAATTATTGTTGTTTCTTTACATGTTATTCTTTTATTATTATTATTATTATTATTATTATTATTATTATATATTGTGACCGTGTGTTATATTGTATTGTGTATATACTCACACTTTATGACATAAGTGAACCAATGACCATATATTATTTCATCGACTGGATGAAATTTATTAAATATGGGACAGGGAGACCGATGCAGGGGGAGGGATCTCGTTGGTTGCATGTAACTTACCGTGCAATAAACGAAATGAAAACATTTTTTTAAATATTAAAAGTAATACAAAGAAAACATTTATTAACGAAATCACGACAAATTATTATCCTGTAGTGATCACCATTAATCATTTTACAAATACATATCGATTTAATCATTGCCGTCCATTACTCCATTGGAATGTTACATGAACACTCGTTGTTGAGCAGTGGCTCTCCGGTTGTTCTGCTTCGTCCGGTGGCATTCGGTCCTATTCGGCGCCGCCCGTAGTGAAATCGTCGTCGTGATGCCATCCACTGATGTAGTACTTGCACTGCCGATGGAGACGTCTGTTTTTGAATTCCCCCACGTATCGCATTACAATAATTCGTCTAGGGAAGGGTAGGGACCAACTCCAAGTAATCACAATGTCATCACCTGGTTCATCACCACTGCTGCTTCTCACTAAATAACACTGTATCTTAACGCCATATGGCGGTTGCTACTAACCAGCAATGCCTCCTCTTGATGTACTTCGCTATTACTATTTTACTGGTTTATTCTGTACATAAATTACAATTGTACCTCTTGCCATTACCGTTCCCCTTTGGCATTCCTATTTTCTATCACTTTCGCTTTACTCCATGTCTCGACATAACTTTACACCAACTCGTTTTCTGACGCGATCATCTCCCGTCTGCACACCGCTAGATTCTACCCGTTACTGCCTGTTCTCCGCCTCCAACGAACTTCTCGTTACTTCCGGCAATGAGTGAGCGAGCGGACGATCCGTTCTTGGACGTTCTTGCCGCGGTTCGCGGCGCCGTTTGTTCTGGATGCGGTTTTTGAAATATTGTTCAAACTGATGTTATTAACAGAGGCCACTCGGGTCTCAACATATCTGTACTTGGCGCGACAGCCCGTTGAAGGGCTCAGGCCTACCGGCGACGTCCCTGCCTCGCTGCCTTGGGTTAAGAGGGTACGTGTGCTTAACACGTAGACATCCCCATTCCGTATTCCGGTCTTCTCAACTTGAGAAGTGAATTTTATCACCGTCACAAAGCAACCCACTCTGGGACATTGCAAGGGAAATGCACACTATTGTCTTGTCTCGACCAGAATCGAACCCGGCGCCGCGTAGTGGAGAGCGAGCACGCTGACCAAGGACTAGGCACGAAGCAGTTAGTTAGTAATAGTAATAGTCGTTATTATTATTATTATTATTATTATTATTATTATTATTATTATTATTATTTCTGCAAGTAGTTGATCTGATGTATTGTTTATAAACAAGAATGTATAATATATTAACTTTAACTAACATGTAGGTGATGTTCTTTAGTATGTACACGGGGATGGAAAAACATATTACTAAACTTCGCAAAATAAATATCTAAATTTAATATTCACTTCAATTTTTTAGGTTCAATTCCCATGATCCTGTTGCCTGCATTACACTATTAATTGCCATATGGATACTTATGTGTTCAACTTTAAAATACCATTTTTACATTTTCTAGAACATTCGAACTCCTATTCTATAAACTCAAACACGCTCATTTACAAATCGTTTCACAATAATTTTACAATTCTACTCAGTATTTTCTCGAGGCTGAACACGTGCAACGCTTGTACGGCCAGACTTCTGCCGTGGCCACCGCTGCATTCTCCACCGCCACCGCCACCGCCACCGCCACCGCCGCCGTCACTACCGCAGCCGCCGCCGTTGCCCTGGTCGCAGCCTCCGTTACGTCGGCCGTCACGTCCTCAACCGAGAGGCGACCTCTGCGTTTCACGGCGTCGTTTTGCGTGATTAATATGAAAATGAAGCCCATTATATCGAGATCACGCCGTCTCGACGACCGGGGTCCACTCCTGCAATGGCCAGCGGGTTCTGCACGTCTGGCTCGGGGCGTTTAGAGGTGATGACGCCGTCTTAGGAGCGTGAGAAGGAGAATGCTCTGGAGAGCAAACAACAGCTCAGAGGGTGACCGGTCATCCAATTGTTTAGGCTTGTAACAAATCGGATTACGAACCCTTTCGTGGAAGAATCTATTGTCCGAAGAACAAACGTCTCACGGAAGACTCGCAAGTAAAAGCTATGCAGATTGCAAGACTTGAACATTGCATTTCCCTCTCTTTATGGATCACACCTTTGTCTATTCTTTACCCAATCAAACGCTTCTGAAACATCTTGAAATAGAAAAGTAAATGGCATTGGACCCTCTCTTTAATTTTTGGCGAAAAAACCCTATGTGTATTACTCTTATTACATTCTAGATAAACATAGATATAAACGATATTGTTTGTATGTTACATTTTACTGTATGTAGAATTGTATTTTGCTGTTTCTAGAATGCATTTATTGACTCTTCTTAAAGTGACATGGTAAATTGGTTTTTCATATTTTTGCGACTTGGTGCCGATAGGAGAAGCGAAGCAATTGCCAACAAACAGCATATTTGTATGAGTAATGTACGTCATGATCAAACGTCAGTGCGTGCAATCAAAATTCAATGATGAACTAGGTAATTTCCTATTGAAATTGCTGTAAACGCTCATAGCAAACGGAATAGTGAACATAAAACATTTATGGGTAATCATCTTGCAATAGCTAAAGTGCGAATATAGATTGCAACATAGTGGTGATGTTCACCCCTTATACGCATTAGGCCGCCATTAATTCGTTTTCTTTTTATTATGAATGCGGTGGACACGTTTTACTTTCTCGCTCTTACGAAAGTTAGAAGAGAAATTATTGTAATCGTGCGCCGGAAAACGGCAACTCTAACACGAGCTGTTGCTACAATCCATATTTTGTGGGCCCTTGGCACCGTAAAAGTCGATTGACGGGAAAACGTCTGCCTGTCCGTCCGTCTGTGGTCAACGCTAGCGCTTAAACCGTTCAGTCGATTTTCTCTAAAATTGACATTCACGTATCGATCAAAACGAACTCCAGGTTTTGGAGTTTCAAACGGATATACGAAAATTCCTGATTTTTCGAAAAATGAGAAAGTTCAATTTTTGAGATGCTTCTTCCTATACATCCTATATTGCACAGTTAGAGATTATATATATCTTTAATCTGGTATAATGACAGATTGTGTATGAGATCATACTCAATTTTTCGAAATTGTGAGTAGTTTTCGTGTAACTTTGCGAGAAATATAAACAATTAAATTCTTTAAACCATTTGTTCTTCAAAAACCGCTCCAAATTTTTCCTAGAAATTTTAGTCTCATATGTATCGAGGGACGGTAAAAAGCAATTTCCCTGAACCAATTTTCGGCGGGCTCTCCACATTTTCGAAAATTGCAAAAAGTTCACATTTAAAACTATCAAAATTGAAGACAGTTATTTTTGCCTTACATAAAGTCTGTTGCAAAAAATCAGCGATTTAAAAAAGCTAATGTATACTTTTTAAAAAACACGAGTATTTTTCACATACTTTGTGTCTGAACATTATACAATTTCCAAGAAAATATGTTTTCAGAAGCACTCAAACTTTTTTCTTTAAATTGTCTCCTCGTAAATATCAAGGGACGGTAAAAAATTTGGTACTTGTCCCATTTGCAGCAAACTCTCCATATTTTCGAAAATTGCAAAAAGTTAACATTTCAAAAAACTATAATCCCGAGTTCGAAACTCACAGAATTTTCTTAGGGTAGAGATAAGACTCATGACGAGTTAACTCGAAGCACCTTAGTGCGAGACTTGGTGATGAAGAATAGAGACGTTCAGAATAAACACCTGATCCCAACCGAAGTTCGTTTTGAGAAAAAAGACTTTTCTGTTTTTATTCACGTTCATTTACACTCCGGACACATTTCTGGAAGTGAAATTTAAGCGTTTTACCATATTCTATTTCATTTGATATTTCAGCACATGATAAGTATATGGCAGGAGTTTACGGAACACATCTAACTGAAAATGCGAGGTCGGTTGGAGTCTACCGTAATTATTACGAGCGCCTCAATTGTTTGCTGGTTGTAAACTCTTTTGCATGTTTAGGTAGTTGTATAATATAGTGGAGCAGTTAGAAATAATGCGAGGAAGTATGTAAAGTTTCCGAACCACTAGTTTTGTATTTAGTATTTAGCAGAAATGAAAAATATACATTTATTATACTTTTTATATTCACTGAATGTGACCTAGTTTCTACGGCGTAACAAAAGACCCTTCACAAAATATCAGTTTTCTGCAATCCATTGCTCTTTCAATAATGGAATTTCAATAATGGAATAATGGAATAATAGTGAAATTGACTTGATATTTCAATGTTTGAAGACAAAACACCGGACAATATCCTTCACTATGTGGAAAAACATTAGAACAACAAATGTATTTTGAGGCAGAAGAGGACACAGAGAGATGGGTAGTAGTAGCCTCCCCGAAGCCAAACTCTTTTTTTGTAATTCAATCAATTTATTCAAAACAGTATTACATATTAACGACACCAAATACAGAGAGATTATTCTAAGAAGGGACCGCTTTGACAGAAACTGCTTGGCTACTACTGGCAACATATCTGCACGTTAGGTCCAAGTGCTCAATTCGCCAATGCGTTCGTATGCAGATTACTGAGTTGCAAATAATTCCACACAAATACCTACAAAGTCCAACATGACTTTCGTTTGTTTTCCGACCTGTCAAATTTGTCCCTTCTTAGAAAAATTTCTCTATACAAAGAATTATTTTATTAAGTATATACATTATTTGGATATTGTTTACTTCAGAGAGGTGGACTCCATTTTAACTCGTACTGTTTCATAGAACCAACTTCTTGGATTGTAAAAGTGAAATATTTATTTAAGCAATGCAATAAAACTAGTGTATGGCGCGTACTCTCGTGAACAGAACCAGTGAATACCAGTGAACGGAATGCCGTTGTATATAGAACCTTAAACTTGCAAGGTGATTACTTATTCACTTTGGTACGCGTGTTCAATTTCATAACGATGCTCCAGCTCTTGATCAAAGAATTAACATAAATATCCTTGAGTCTGCTCAAAGCAGAATTCAACGTATTTATTCCAACGTTCTTTTTTGTCGAACACTTTTATGATATAAGTTTTATATCGCTCGTGTCGAAGTT
>BOPP01000013.1:5050163-5093748 GCA_017312745.1 Gryllus bimaculatus
AGTAAAGTACTAAAGAAGATTGCCTGTTAGCCGCTTACCAACTTCGTTTTAAATGAATCCTAAAAGAAAAGGTCACAGTGAATGATATAATTTTGGTGTTCATTGTTACATCAATAAGAGACGGAATTAAATTTAACAATAGCATTATGACTAGCGATACTTGTCTATTTTATTATCATTAGGAACATTGTGTGCTTGTCTCATCACGCTGTTAATAAAAGCAGAATCGAAAGCCCCATTCGTTGTCAAATAAGATATATGGGACAATAACCAGTATATTCGGTTTAGCATAATAAGTTAATTAGCTCGTTTGTCATCGTCTCTCCTCAAACAGTGTGTCTCTGGCCCGCCTTTTGAAAAACGCAAGGCTTCCAGATGGCGAGGATGCGGGCCTGCGGCGCAAGCGCGGAGAGAGTTGGAGCAGCCCTGAAGGCGCCAACCGGATTCGTCGTGGCCACTCCCGCCACCTCCAACGAATCATCATAGGCCACTCGCACCACCGTCACGTACCACCTTCGACGGCTCCACCTGCGCGCATCTACCTCCATTCATGCCACCCTCTGGTCGCCCAAACTCCACCACCATGACCTCCCTCACGCACCATCACCGCGAACAGTGAATACCTGTATACCACTTCCTCTATGGACGACCATCGGCAGCCCCACTCACCTTTACGCATCCTCATCACCTCAATCCGAGAATTTTTTCAGTCCTTTAGCAACTGCTGATTGCCATTCTTGGCCTATACTTGCGCCTTTTGCTTTCCGTTTTCCGTCGCTCATCAACACGCATATTTACTATCCATTCAACATGACCCAGTTCGCGCGAACGCCATCACATCACCACCACCAGCCGTCCACCATCAGCACCATACCGCCAGTACTGCCTGCACACAACATCCACCACCGACTACCATTCGGCACCATCGACACCATCCCACCTGCCGTGCCCCCGCATGCCCATTGTCCACCACCCCTGGCACCCGCCTCACCCGTCCTAATCATTTACTCAGCCCTCTCATAGGCCAGTACTCTGCCACATTCTCCTCTTTGGCTCCATGTCCACGAGCGCCCGGTTACCTCAGCCTCAGTTCCAAGTCCTTCGCCGCCCCCGGCCTACGGTTCCTCAGCGCCCCCTCGCCGCCTGCAAGCGCCGGGGCCGCGCCCGGTGACATCACGACGACTCCCACGTGCCACATCGTGGGCACCACGTGCGCGCCGCGCCGCTCCGCTCGGTGCCGCATCCGCCGCCTCCGCCCGCTGGCCCACTTTCCGAGACTGGCGCCGGCGATACGGCACGCGCCGGCGATGATCGTTTTTGTGTGCTCGATCTATCCGCGCGGCTGATACGCAACGCCGCCGACGCCGAATTCCAGAGCCGGTACCGAAATTTTCCTTCGGATGCAGCATGAGAAATAATCAATAGAATCGTGGTTGTAAACGTCATTGCTTGCTGGTGCAAGTTGCTTTTTCCCACGTCCCCCCAAACAACAAAAATCTTAACTACCAAATAATAATTATTTATGAAACCAAGTAAATACCTGAGGATTCGAACTTGGCTTACAAATGAAATATTTGACGGAGTTTCTAGGAATGGTATTCAGGTGCTTTTTGATTTTTAATATGAGTCCGCAGTTAAACTAAACCTTGACCAGATGTCAATGTGTTGCGACATTTTCATTCTTCATGGTTGTAATGCCTGGTTTATTTTATGTAGTTTAGAAATACACTTGGAGAAAATGTAAAAAAAATGAAACGATAAAGCAAGTTTCGTGCACACGTTCGTTCTTTAGAGAAATTTATAAAATTAGTCAAACCAACTTGTGCGACCTTCCCAAACAGGCTTAACCAATGTATAAATTATTAACATTTCTAGACCATTGTCAGACAAATTAAATTACTCATTCATAATAAAATGTTTTTTAAAGAAATACAAATGACAATTAGAAAAAATGGAAAGAATAAAATTTTTTTTTTTTGGGGGGGGGGGAATGGGGGGTTAAAATAAAAAAAAAGAGCCCTTTTAAAATAAAGAATAATTCAAAACCCCTTTTTTTTGTGTTTCCCCCAGTAAAACAAAAAGTAAAATAAATAATTTTACTCAAGATGTAAGTTTTCGTGGCCATTTTGGGTGTACATTAAGTCCCGACTTTTGCACTAACGGTGTTCCCAAGCTGGCCTTGGACTCGTTCTATTTATTCCTGTGAGCCTGAGGGAGTTCATGTGAGACCAATGACATATTCACACCAATTATTTTGCATACTGTGCCTGCCTGAGAAACTGAGGTGCTAGTACAGAAAGCTACAGATTCTATTTTCTTCAATCGGCGTCGAAGCCAGGATCGCAAACGTGAAAGTAGCCACGCTGACCCTAAATCACGCGCAGGGCTTGACATAAAATATTTCAATTGTTTAAATATTTCATTATTACTATTCTGGAAATTTTGAAAAATGTTTTCTATAAAACATCAGATGAAAATATTGTGAAAAGGGAATTCGTGGCGTAGGCACGTTCGACCACTGACCGAACCACGACGTCCCCACGCCCGGCTCGCCTCGCTCTTCCTACACTTTGTCGAGACGGGGGGAAGGGTCACAAAAGATTCTGGAATGACTTGGTGAGAAAGTGGAGCGACGAAAGATAATGAGCGTAAAATAATTAGTGAAAATGTGATTAGAAAACATGCATTTGTTACTATTGCAGTCAAGTGTACAGTGCTAAGAACCCGTAGTATCGGAAAGAGCATCTGAAATACAAATAGGATGAAGAAAGATTTGAAACTGAGAAATGTACGATGGGCAGGAGTGCCAGGGATGCAAATAAAATAGAGAGTTGTAAAGACTTCGGGAGAAGTGAAAGAGTAGTGCCAAGGTGGACGGGGACAGAGATCAAATAGGGCCTGCTATAAGAAGTTAGGAATGTTGAATAATTGGCTATGAAGGGCAGAAATAATGTGAGAGGATAAATAAGAACATGGTGCCAAACTAAAATACAACTAAAAAAGTAATTTGAACAAGTAAATGAGGCAATAAGAAATCTAGTATGTAGAGGAAAGTCGTGAAAAAAGAACAGCAATGGGATCCAAGAAGTCAGTGAAATGACAATGATATGAGTTTCTATTACAGAATGGAGAAACTTCATTTTATTTTCATTGTATTGATAAATTGTTACATGATTTACTCTTCAATAGATTCAGTTATTTTGGAAAAATTGTCTTCCTTCTCGCAAAATGATGAAAATGCCAGTCTTTAAGGAGGATTGAATAAAATGACGCACTCTCACGGGTAGGCCCCCTTAAGTACCCTCCGAGGGCCAACCTCGCTCTTCCGTATCGACGCTATTTTTACGAGATCTCCCCGAAGCTGGGGTTGCCGTGTACAACGGTGTTGCGGAAGCCGCAAACCGCAGGTTTGGAGTCATAACGCCGCGCATTTCGCACTATCTCTTATTCATGTCAGCTCCCGTATCGCATACGCGGGAGTCGTTCCGCTCCGCCGGATGTGGCGTCCGCCGCACGTCGCCCTAACAACGCGTGTCCCGCGCGTGTCCCACGCGCTGTGCACCGCCCGGTGACGCGACTTGCAACGGGAAAATCCTCATTTTGCCTCCGTGTGTCCGCGAGTTGGCTTTATGTTTATACGCCCGGAGAATGTGGTGTGGTTGGAATAGAATGCTATTTGATTAGTTTCTGTCGCTTCCTCTTAACGCAAGTACATAGAGGAAACGTGGGATTTTTTTTAATTACATAGTTCATTAGCACATTTACAGTTGCGCAGAGAGAACGTGGATAGATGTTAGCCTTTCCTGTATTCATATTCAGAGTAGGGTGTTCTTGTTAACAAAGGAAATAGAATTTAATTTATGCCCTTCTTGGAATAATTGTACCAGAACAGTTGATCGTCATTGCAAATTAGGGTCCGTGTGCCTACAGAATTTTTTAATTCATTTCCCATTCATTGTTTTGTTCTCGCCTACGTTTAAAGAATTAGTATAGCTATATCATCATATCACTATAACAAAACGATTTTTTTTAAATTTTGGGGTGAAATATTGTATGATCGGGAAAAACATTAGTTGAAGATTTACATATGAGTAATCACCGGCATTGATACTTCCATTCGATAAAATCCGTTTTCCAATCTAACAAATAGTAAGTTTCATTAGTAATTGTTTAGTTTTTCAACCCACATTCATTGAGATGTATACAAAGCTTAATATAAAAAATCGAAATTGGGTGAACTATTGTACGAAAAGAAGATAGTGTTACAGTTAAATCGACAATAAATATTTGTGTTTACAATGTTCAATGTCATTATTCACCGTTCGGCAATTTTATGATTTTATGTCAATAACGTGGGACCGAAGACAGAGCTTCTTTATGTAAAGTTCCCGAATCACTAGTTTTGTATTTAGTATTTAGCAGTAATGAAAAATGTACATTTATTATATTTTTTATTGTCACTGGTCACACTATGACCTAGTTTCTACGGCGTTACAAAAGACCCTTCACAAAATATCAGTTTTCTGCAATCCATTGCCCTTTCAGTAATGGAATAGATGTGAAATTGACTTGATATTTCAATGTTTGAAGACAAAACACCGGACAAAATCCGTCACTATGTGGAAAAACATTAGAGCAACAAATGTATTTTGAGGCAGAAGAGGACACAGAGAGTGGGTAGTAGTAGCCTCTCCGAAGCCAAACTCTTTTTTTGTAGTTCACTCAATTTATTCAAAACAGTATTACATATTAACGACACCAAATACAGAGCCGATTATTCTAAGAGAGAGAGAGATTATTCTAAGAAAGGACCGCTTTGACAGAAACTGCTTGGCTACTACTGGCAATATAACTGCACGTTTGGTCCAAGTGCTCAATTCGCCAATGCGTTCGTATGCAGATTACTGAGTTGCAAATCATTCCACACAAATTCCTACAAAGTCCAACATGACTTTCGTTTGTTTTCCGACCTGTCAAATTGGTCCCTTCTTAAAGCAATTTCTCTATACAGAGAATTATTTTATTAAGTGTATACATTATTTGGATATTGTTTACTTCATAGAGGTGGACTCCATTTTAACTCGTACTGTTTCATAGAACCAACTTCATGGATTGTAAAAGTGAAATATTTATTTAAGCAATGCAATAGAACTAGTGTATGGCGCGTACTCCCCGTGAACAGAACCAGTGCATACCAGTGAACGGAATGCCGTGGTATATAGAACCTTAAACTTGCAAGGCGATTACCTATTCACTTTGGTACGCGTGTTCTATTTCATAACGATGCTCCAGCTCTTGATCAAAGTATTAACATAACTATCTTTGAGTCTGCTCAAAGCAGAATTCAACGTATTTTATTCCAACGTTCTTTTTTGTCGAACACTTTTATGATATAAGTTTTATATCGCTCGTGTCGAAGTTCATAAAGAAGCTCTGGTCTTCGGTCCACGTTATTGACATAAAACATCCATAAAATTGCCGAACGGATAAATGACATTGAACATTGTTAAACACAAATATTTATTGTCGATACAACTGTAAACATTACTATCTTCTTTTTTTATACATCTCAATCGCATGTGGGTTGTCAAAACTAACAATTACTAATGAAAAACTTACTATTGTTAGATTGGAAACGGATTTTATCGAATGAAGTACAATGCCGCATAGATTACCCGTATGTAATCTTCAATTCATTTTTTTCCGATCATACAATATTTCACCCAAAATTTAAAAAAAATGTTTGTTCGTAATATGATGGTATATATACTAACGTCTTCTAAACGTAGGCGAGAACAAAACACATGAATGGGAAATGAAGAAAAAACATCTTGTAGGCAACGACCTAATCGACAATGACGATCAATGTTCTTGTACACTATCCAGAAGGCCAATAAATTAATTCTATTTCCTTTGTTAACACAGAACACCTACTCTGAATATGAATACATGAGAGTTAACATCTATCACGTTCTCTCTGCTAACTGTAAACGTGCATGAACTCATGTAATTAAAAAAAAATCCCACGTTTCCTCTTGTACTTGCGTTAAGAGGAAGCGACAAGAATTAATCAAACTAGCAATTCTATTTCCAACCACACACACATCCTCCGGCGTATAAAAATAAAGCCAACTCGCGAACACACGGAGGCAAATGAGGATTTTCCCGTTGCAGTCGCGTCACCAGGCTCGTGCACACGCGCGTGGACACGCGTGTTAGGGCACGCGCGGCGGACGCCACATCCGGGACGAGAACGACTCCCGCGTATGGATACGGGGAGTGCGTGATAAGGGAGATAGTGCGATATCGCGGCGTTATGACTCCATAACCTGCGTTTGCGTTCCGCAACACCCGTGTACACGCAACCCCACTTCGGGGTAATCTCGTAAAAATAGCGTCGTACGGGAAGAGCGAGGTGGCCCTCGGAGAGTCGTTAGGGGGCCTATGCCGTGAGAGTGCGTCATTTTATTCAATCCTCCTTAAAAGACTTGCATTTCATATTTTGCGAGTAAGGAAGACAATTTTTCCAAAATAATGAAACTATTGTAGTAGGTAAATCATGTAAACAAATTATCAATACAATGAAAATAAAATGAAGATTCTCATTTCTTATAGTCATATTCATTGTCATTTCACTGACTTCTTGGGTCCCATTTGCTGTTCTTTTTTCACGACTTCCTCTACATACTAATATCATATCTGCTCATTTACTTGTCAAATTACTTTTTTAGTAGTATTTTAGTTTGGACCTTTCTATTTATCCTCTCACATTATTTCCTGCCCTTCCATAACCCAAATTTTCAACCTTCTTAACTTTATAGCAGGCACTACTTGATCTCTTTCCCGTCCACTTTAGCACTACTCCTTCACTTCTCCCGAAGTCCTTTACAACTCTCTATTTTATTTGCAGCCCTGGCACTCCTGCCCATCGTACATTTCTCGTTTCCAATCTTCTTCATCCTATTTGTATCTTCAGATGCCCTTTCATACTACGGTTCTTGCACTGGTACACTTGTGCAATAGTAACAAAACATGTTTTTCTAACCACATTTTCATAATTATTTTACGGATCATCTTCTTTCGTCGCTCCACTTTCTCACCAGTCATTCCAGAATCCTTTTGTGACCTTCCACTTTCCGGTCTCGACAAAGTAGTACGGAAGAGCGAGGCGACCCGGCGTGGGACGTCGTTTCGAGTCCAAGTGGTCGACGTGCCTACGCCACGAATTCCCTTTACAATATTTTCATCTGATGTTTTATAGAAACATTTTTCAAAAATTTCCAATAAATTTAAATAAAAATGAAATATTAAAATGGAACATATTTTTGTCAAGGCCCCTCGGGTGATTTAGGGTCAGCGTGGTAACTTTCCGTTGTGCGATCCTGGCTTCGATCCCCGATTGAAGAAAAATAGATCTGTAGCTTTCTAATACTATCACCTCAGTTTCTCAGGCAGGCCAAGTATGCAAAATATGGTGTGAACATGTCATGGTCTTCACATGAATCCCTCAGGCACAGGCAATAAATAGAAACGAGTCCCAGGCCCAGGCTTGGGAACACCGTTAGTTGGCAAAAGTCGGACTAATGTAACCCTAAAATGCCAAATACTTACATCTTTGAGTAAAATTAATTTATTTATTACTGAACAAGTTTAATATTTATTAGCTTTTACCCTCAAATTCATTCTATTTCATTTGTATTTTTTAAAAACATTTATTACTGGAATGAGTAATGTAATTTGTCTGACAATGGTCAGAAATGTTAATAATTTATACATTGTTAAGCTGTTTGGAAGGCCAGCACAAGTTGTTTGACTAAATTTATAATTTCTTAAAGAAAACGAACGTGTGCACGAAAACTTGCTTCATCGGTACATTTTCTCCAAGTGTATTCTCTAAAACTACATAACATAAAACAGGCATTACAACCATGAAGAATGAAAATGTCGCAACACATTGACATCCTTGTCAAGGTTTGTTTACATGCGATCATATTAAATCAAAAAGCACTGAATACCATTCTAGAAACTCCGTCAAAATTTCATTTGTAAGCCAAGTTCGAATCTCGGTACTTGTTTCATAAATAATTATTATTGGTAAGATTTTGTTTGTTTGGTGGGAGATCGTGGGAAAAGGCAATGCACAAGCAAAGCAATGACGTTACAACCCACGTTCTATTGATTATTCTCATGCTGCATCCGAAGGAAAATTTCGGTAACGGCTCTGAATTGAGGCGTCGGTGGCGCGCGTATCAGCCGCCTGATAGTCGAGCACACAACGCATCATCGCGGCGCGGCGTATCGCCGGCGCAGTCTCGGAAAGTGGGCCAGCGGGCGGGGCCGGGCGGAGGGCACGTGTGCCCACGTGTGGCCACGTGGGAGTGCGTCGTGAGTCACCGGGCGCGGCCCCGGCGCTGCAGGCGGCGAGGAGCGCTGAGGAACCGTAGGCGGGGGCGGCGAAGGAAGTGGAACGGAGGCTGAGGTAACCGAGGCTCTCGTGGACATTGAGCCAAGGAGGAGAATGTGGAGATGGTACTGGCCTATGAGAGGCTGAGTAAATGATAGGGGGTGAAGGCGGGTGCAGGGGCGGTGGCAATTGCATGGCGGCGGCGACGGCTGTGATGTCGATGCTGCGAATGGTGGTGGTGGTTGTGGCGGTGGTGCTGACGGTGGCGGCGGCGGCGGTGGTGGAAATGGTGATGGCGACGGCGATGGTCATGTTGATTGAAGATGTAAGAATGATGTTAATAGTGACAGAAAAAACGGAAAGCAAAAGCTCAAGTATAGGCCAAGGAGGCAATAGCAGTTGCTAAGGACTGAATTATATATCATATGAGGTGATAGAGATGGTAAAGGTGAGTGGTGGTGGTCGTCAAAGAGGAAGCGGTGATAATGGTAACTGTGTTGATAGTGTTGAGGGAGTAGATGCGCAGGTGGACGCAGTGAAGGTGGCCGTGACGGTGGTGGAGGTGGCTATGTGAGCGTTGGAGGTGGCGGCGAGTGGCCACGACAAATCCCGTTTGGGCGCCTCAGGGCTGCCCAAACTCTCTCCGCGCTGCGCCGCGCAGGCCCGCATCCTCGCCATCTGGGAGCCTTGCGTTTTCAAAAGGCGGCCAGAGACACACTGTTGTGAAGGAGAGACGATGACAAACGAGCTAATTAACTTATTAATCTAACGAATACTGTGTTATTGTCCCCATTATTTATCGACACGAATGGGTTTCCGTCTGTTTATTAACAGGTGTGACAGCGACACAATGTTTCTAATGATAATAAAATAGACAATATCGCTAGTCATAATGTATTTTTATTTAATTCCGTCACTTTTGATGTAACAATGAAACAAATTATATCATTCACTTTTGACCTTTTCTTTTAGGATTGATTAAAACGAGGCTGGTAAGCGGCTAACGGCAATTTCTTTAGTACCAATATCGTACAGCCCGAAATTAAACGATACTTTTATATTAAGTAATACATTTTATCTCTGAAAATATTACCAAAATGTAATCAAAGATACCCTTTTAAAATTAATTTTTATAATTAAGTATTGATTGTTCGGTGAAAAAATTAATTAAAAAACACTCAAAATATTCCAAGTGCTCAATCCTTGCGTTAATATTATTTAATAACTCAAAAAATCGAATCTTCATTTCTTTTACATTTTACGTACAATAAAGCGAAATATCTAATAAATTCTAACCTTGTCAAAATAACGACCCAATAAACATATCCACGCAGTCTGTCATATCTCCATACGTGTAGGTAATGATGACCGTACAACCTGAAATGGAGCGGCGAAGAAAGGTCGAAGGCTCGCGCGGCAGATGGCCGGGCGCGTGTGAGAGTGGGTGGGAGGCCCATGTGGGAGATGAGCTTGCGGATGACAAGCGTGTCCATCAACGCCCTATTTTCCCCTCAATTGCCGCGCACGTGTCGCTCCCCCTTTGAGCTAATTGCAAGCGACAGGCGAGCCCATCTATATCGACTCCTCCAGGTGCACCCGCGACGCGTTGCCTCACACACATACTCACACACTCCAACCCGCGTACGCACTCGCGCACACAAACACACGCACGCTCCTACACAAACGCGCACGCCTACGTAAATACACGCGTATGAACTCTCACACATGCACGCACCTACGTAAACACACGTGCACACACACAGTCACCCAAACTAAACGGCAGTCGAATGTAGGAGTGTGGAGAGAGGCCAGGGTTCTATCTTCTTCGTTAGAAACAAGTAAGCTTCGTAATTATTCTCAATAAGCGTCGCATGTGATATAAGAGCGTAAGAGCGTTGCATACGTATAAGCGCATAGCATGCAAGATATATTAATTGTTGGGCTGCGCGAAAGTAGCAAGGCTCCTATTTTACCAATGATCTTTGAATGTTTGTCGGAGAAATTTCTAACTGGGTTGAGACCAAACAATTATGACCTCACCCCTGTTAATAAAAGAAAAAAAACATTTAAATACATTCAAGTTCATTAACATACACAGTTATCAATTCACCATTTAATTGTTTAATACCCATAAGAATAACGACTGGAAATGAAATTAATATCAAGAATTGAAAGCTTGCTCTTCAGTTTGATCGGTGTATTAAAAATATCAAATGAAAAATTGTCAAGACTTCTACCACAAAGAAAAATTAAAAATAATTACCTTAATGTCCGCCTTTTAATAGTAACGATTACTGCACTACAAGAATCTGTAGCGGAATTTCAACGACTTGAACTAATCGGTCTTCATGTAATAATCAAAAGCGAGTAAAATATGCATGGATATGAAATGGATATTCAAAATCAATAAGAAGTAGCACGTGCCAATAGAGGAACATTCACAAAATGTTTAAAGAAGAGCAGATAATTTATGACTGCGCTACTTCGCAAACGAATGACTGGCATTTATAATTGATCAATCGGAATTTTCCAAGAGAAAATTTAAAAGCTTTTGAACATTTAATGACTTTCATTTCTAACTAACTTGCTTTTCGTTTCTTGAGTTGTGTATTGAGAAACCAAGACACTGCTAGGCATTTAGAATTTTCTGTTTCAATGGGGGTCCAAAGTTCATAAAAAAATAATATTGGATTTTAGTAATACGTGTGTTTCTTCTTTTATATACATATTTACAACTGTGCAGAGAGTGCACTTTTACCACAGGAGTGTCAATGAAATTGATACAAAATTTGCAACGAAATTATGCTCAAGAAAGTGTCAACATAATGATCTTAGAAATAAATTTTGATGAGCTACGTACGTCAGAAAAAATAAAGTGTGAGAAAAAAATGCCAGTATGACGGCCGAAACCTGGCAACTGTACCTACGATACGGTGTCTCCGGGATAGCCAATAATTTATTGACACGGCTCACGAGGCCTATATTTTGTGAAGAAGGAAAATATTCAAAAGGGAATAAAATCTAGGGGAGAGGATGATAGAAAATAAATTGGTTGAAAAACACAGAGAAAGAAAGAACAAAATACAATTCACTTACATCGAAAAATATTCTTCTTCTTCTTCTTCTTCATCTTTGTGGATGTCTTACGAATGATTTCGACTGGATGTGGACTCTTGCTGATATTCTATTTCTCACGTTTCTCACAATTTTTTCTCTTCATTTTCTCCCTTCCTTTCCATTTTGCAGTATATTAATGTTTAGTTTGCAAAAGTCGGATTAATGCGATTCTAAATGTCAAATCTATATTCTTATCACAGAAGTCAAAGGAATATTATCAAGTAGCAAAATACCCGGCGTTATTCGGCGTTTTTTCATATCCAATCCTTGTGAAAGAGAAAAAAGATCAGTTTTATATAAACCACGGTGTTTAAGATTATTATTTTTAATGTAATTGTAATGTAATGTAAATATTAATAAAATAATATAATTATCTTCCATTTTATTTTACTGTATATTTCTCTTAGATATAAAATGTTTATCTTACGGACTGATACTGGCCACTAGCGAATCTGTAATATACCAGTTCTGCTGCACCGCTACTAGCCACCGGCAAAATGTAGAATTATTAGAAATCATTGTCCCCTTACCCACAGGCGAAAAATAGTGCTCGTGGTGCAACAACCAACATATTAATTAGATAATTTATTTGTCACTTTTGTGTTGCATTAACTTTGCAAGGTCACTGCGACAATCGTAAAGAAAAGCGTGTAAAAATCTCGTTTCTATTCACGCACTACTTTTGGTGGTATCGATGTCGGTTACATGTCGTTAAATTAGCTTTTATTAGCATGGATTTCTTTCATTGTACTCGAGTTCATTGCATTTTATTACTTTAATGTGGGCCAGGAAAGGTGGTTTAAGGCATCAACTGATGTCACTGCAGTGCTTCTGAGCGGGAGGTCCTAGGGTTCGTGTCCCGGTAGTGGCAGGACTTTCGACTCTAGCTAGACTGAGATCTGTCGCTGCCTGGAGAAGAATTCTATCGATCGACTGCTCTAATCGGTAGTTTTCCGTGGTTTCTCCGATCAACACTGCCGGGACAAACTGGCCACGGACCGCGCGCAATCTTTTATTTCTTTTCTGTGACCTATTCTTACCCCTTACTTACAATCACATCTGCCACATTGACACACTTGTCGGGAGATCAGTCGGAAGATTAGTACTTGTCTCGGCTGGTACGTTGTGTGGTACGTTGGTGGGAGATACCTTGTTAGTGAAAACAAAGCGACGTGTAGGTAGCCTTGTTCTTACAGTGAGACGTGTAGGTCGGCGCCAGATCTCACTAGCTAGTGGGGAAATATCACCGCTATTTCAGGAGATGAAAAAACGCTTACAAGACTAACGGCAGCAGGTGACGCGCCTGGAATCACAAATCAGTCAATGAGCGTGTGAGCCTTGGGTACGAGCGCGTCCGGCCGCGAGGCTCACGGGCGGTGGCGGCGGGGCGTCGCCGGGCGTCGCGGTGCGGTCGGCGCGCGGCAGATGTCTCGAGCGTCGCGACGCGCCGCGACGCCACGCGTGGCCTCTCGCGGGCGCGTATCGATTCCCGCCACCCCCTCGACCGCGCCGCATCTCGCGCCTTCCTCACGCAACCGCCCAGCGAACGAACGAACGGAGACGCAAACGCTGAAAAAACAGGGGTACGCGAATTTTCGTGCTAAAAAAACTACCAGTGGAAGCCGGTGGTGCACACGAGCTGCGTGCTGTTGGCGGTCGTGTTAGCGCAGTTTGGGGCAGAAAAAATCTACCCCCTCTCGCAAGCATAACATTTAAAATATTTTTACAAAGTAATTTTAGAAAATGTTTAAAATTGTGCATTAAAATAATATTCAAATATGTTTGAATAGACGCCCACATGGAATTGGCAAAAATTAACCATGAAATTTTATTTATAAATTAGTTTATATTTCGTATGGTAATTAAGCTGTTATTTATAATCCATCGTTAATTATAAATAATTTTTAGTAATAATTTGTAAATTATACAAACATAAATGTAGTAAAAATAAAGTAGAAGTCCGATTATGCCGTCATCACACTATGGTGACTATCTATGCTACCTGTTGTGAGTTATTTATTTTC
Organism: Gryllus bimaculatus; assembly: GCA_017312745.1. Classification (NCBI taxonomy): domain Eukaryota; kingdom Metazoa; phylum Arthropoda; class Insecta; order Orthoptera; family Gryllidae; genus Gryllus; species Gryllus bimaculatus. The sequence continues at coordinate 5,063,709 of BOPP01000013.1, forward strand.
TAATCTGAAACAGCTCGACCTATGGCAGATCTATGAAACATCGCCAAGCGCGCTTCTCGGTGCTGTGAATTTCAGCCTTCAAGAGCTTAAATGATCGGATTTTTAGGGTATGCGCACAACCCAAATTCTTATATCTTGCCTGACGTCATCAAATTTTCTCAATCAAAACAGCATTTGTCAGACTAGAGACTTACTGAACATACGTGCGTAGATGTGTGAGTTAAAAAACTCAAAGTCCATCTCTGATTGTTAAGATCTTCACCAGCATTTTGATCAGTGATTAAATAAAAAACTCCGACAATTTACATAATGCAATTGTTTTATTTATTAGAGAGAATGGCTATTGTGCTGCAGCACAGCAATACTTACGGACAAACCACCACTGACAACTAGATGGTATTTTAAAATGGTCGATGATTTTTTCCCATGTTCGCAGAAGGAGATATGTAAATAGTTTCCTATAACAGATACGGAGCTCAACAATTTTTTGTGTTAGTGCCATAAAGTAATGATAAATTATTACTACTCACATATTAAAAAAATTGATTATAAACTCATATTTACAATAAAGACGCATAATTGGAGCGTATTTCAAACACACTGTGATCAGATCTCAAAAGTCTCACAAGCGTTATGAATGTGAGGTCGCCAAGGCTGAAATAGAAACAATTGTTCATTGTGTTGTACTCGAATAATATTTAATGGTATATGTATTTTGCGTGGATGATAGGCGGAAGGAAACAAGTAATTGTACCTGATCAGAGACTACTGATTTCTAAATTGTCAAGATATCAACAAATTTGAAGTAATATTTTACATGAAAGAAAATTAGTAGAAGTGATTGTTAATGTTTTTCAGGTTAATTGATCAAGATATGTTTTATGGAGCTTTAAATATGGTTTAGAGACTGTAAATTGGTTTTACATCCGAAATTGTTGAAATCTGAGTGTTCGAATTCAATTTTAATTGTTATTCTAAATGGTGAATACATTTAATTTTCAGATGAATCGTCACAAATTATTGGCTTCAAGTAAAAGACCAGATACTTTCTGTTTATATGTGAAAAACATGAATTTCTCCGCTCGATGTAGAGGTCTTGTTCCCTTTGTCACAAAATCCGTAAAAGTAAAATTATGGCCTGTACGTCCTTGTTGATTTCACTGATGGAAGCAGGTAGGACTTACGTAATGTAATACATTTCGGAGAGTGGCTCACAGTTTAGGGTACTGTTTTGATATCCACGTGAAATAGATAAAAAAGACTGATTGGAGCAGTCGTCTTCTAAATATCTGTTATATTGAATGGCGATGACTGGTCCAACTATTTACCTTCTTTTGAAAATTCTCCATCAACAAGACTTAAAATTAGATCCATCCATCCATCCATCTCTAGATGAAGCTGCGGACTCACCGATTACTTCCAGTTTGCACTCGGCAGACTCGTACATTAAAACCACAACACTTTGCCCATCTGAATATAAAAAAAACATATTTCTTCGTGAGAGTTGACGGAGACCTGATCAGGGTCTGCCCCATTTTCGCAGGTCCAGGATTTTGCCACTATCATTGTTGCAACATGAACCAAGGACATTTCCATCTACAAAACATAACTTTTAAAACTCGCCAACGCAGACTTAAATAACCAATCAATATCCCATACCAACCACTCATTCCAAAAAATGAATACAGTTTTATCATCACTATTCATCCTAACGGGGATTAGAGCGCCAGGGGCGAGTTTGATACAAGGGGGTGGTCCAAACAGCAACAAGATGGAAAAGGTCCAAACAGAGAGCGAGAAGTGCGGCCCTTTGGATAAGACACTGTTTCCGCTTCGATCTCAAATAGATCTGAAAAATCCTGCGAGGCGATCTCCGCGATTAATGAGTCTCAACTTAAGAATAAAACATTCAAATTGAGATCAAACTCTTTGTTTGATTGATTAGCGATTCCGGGCGTATCAACTGCTAAGATCACGAGTCCCGTAAATGCAGTGTATATTTTTCTTGCGGGAGGGGGTGGTGATCTTCCCCGGTGGAAAGCAAGATACGGCGCCGACCTATCTGATAAGCTATTGTGGAAAATCCTACCAACGTCGGGAACCTGACCCATCAGAGACACTGCAGTGGGCGGGTTTGAGCGGGACATCAATTGAGGCCCTGATCCACCATTCCTGGTCAAACTCTTTCAGACTGGTTTCATTTTGAGGATTACATGGTAAAGATTTCTCATCTAAACAGTGCCATCCGCTTTAAATAATATATTTAGTTACTCTGCAAAATCCGGCGTCATCGGAACTCGCACCTTCGACTTCGCTGTCAACGGAGCACTACTTGCAGAGTCAGAAAAAAACTATGCTAACGCAGCACCAACACCTTGTTCGAACTGCACATGTTCAATTATGTATGCACACGTCATCAGCGCTCAGCCTGTCCAAAGCGCTCCCCAGAGCTGGCGGCGCCGGAGGGGCCCTGCGGTGCGAAAGGGCAACAGAAAGTGCGCGGGGAGTCCACACGGGGCGTTAGCGCTGCGCCGCCGTCTCCGGGGAGTCCCCGATCCAGGCGCAGCGCAGCCTGGGGACGCGCCAGCCCTGCCGGTTTGGCCCTCCGGAGGGGTAGGGGTACGGGGAGGAGCGGGAGACGGCAAAGTGATAAAGGGAGAGCAGGTGGGGCGGAGGCGGAGCTAGGCGGGGTGTGTTCTACCTAGGCGTCTGTGTGACAGTTTTTAATGAAGTTGCAAAAGGGGGATGAGTTTAGGTATATTTCGAAAAATGGCAAATGGATGAGTGAAGTTTTATTTTATGAGAAGTTGAACTAATTTTCAGTGTACACTTGTAATAATTTTGGCTGTGGCTTGAAGTACAGTAAACAATTAGGGTGAACGACTCCTTAATTGAACTGCACTCTCTACGTTAAAACCATGCCAACTAAATAATTGCGATTACCCTATTTCAAATTGATGGCACTAACTCTATATTACTGAAAACTGCAAAAACGTGTTTCAGTCAAAATAAAATACATTTTTACTGTGACTGGTAGAATATAGTTACCAGTATTGTTTACTAACCATTTGAAATATTGTAATATGGTTACCTTGTAGTACTGAAACTCCGTGCATGTCTGACAGGTCGCACATGTCTTTGGAGAGAGAAAGAAGAAACAAAATGAAGATGGAGCTTGGTATCGGGAAGTGTAGGCGAGGTAATAACGTAAGTAGGTCTGTTGACTTATGATTAATGTTCAGGAAGGTATTGCAAGGAAAATCTTGTGTCTTGCCTTGTCAAAACAGTCTTAGCATCCGATATTCTATTAATTATCCGTCCAAGACATTTTTACAACGTTATTCTAGCGACTATATTGTATATCGACATTTCCTTTGTCCCAGCTTTTGAAGAGTCTGTCCTTTGATTAAGTTACGGTACGCTTAGTCCCGACGGTGGAGGATTATCTGTGTTAAGTGAATCATAAGATAATATTATGAAGTGAGCACGTAAATAAAATAATTTGCTATTCTATCAGGAACGCGCAGAAGAAGGTTGTGAAAAAATCTGTGGCCTACAAGTCGTAGTGCTAAGCTCGGTTCTGCGCCAGCCGGGTGGAGGGCACGGCAGCGCCGCGCAGCGGTGGCGCTTGAAATTACACCCCGTGCCGCCCGGCCGGCGCTCTTCATCCGTTACGCTGGTAAATATTAAAGGCGCGGCAGAACAACAGACCGGGAGCGACCAGAGCTGCGCCGCAGCTCGCTACCCTACGCTGGCCGGCGCCCCTGGCAAATATTTTCGCGCCTTACGATGGCGCTTTCAGCAATTTAACAGCCGCATACAAAAGGTGTGTGTTGAGGGAGGGGTAACGCTCAAAGGACCCTAGCCTGGTATATTTGCTACATACTTAGTTGGTGATTTAGAGTGTAATATTTTTTTTTGAAACTTTTTAAACATTAAATAATAGTTTCTTTTTCAAAGTTTATCGAATGCTGCTAAAAGAAACCGTCATGATGCGAAATAGCTTCGAGGAGGAAATTCCGACGTTCTCTTACCGACAGGCCTGTCCATTAACACTTTAAATTTTAATATCACAATTATTCATCAATTTATCATCCGTAGGTACATAATGTAACTTGAAATAGTTTTTCAAAAAGAGGATATGTCTCTCTGTGTACCCGCGGAAGGATCCCAAGAACAGAAAATGTTCAAAGCATATGCCCCTACTACCCCTAAACAATTAAAATATTTTAACATTAATTTTTGGAGAATGTATCTAATGATGTTGCTAATAATGTAGTTTTAGTTCTTAAATAAATAGATAAATAAATACATTTTTCTTTCAATTATTATCTAATTTATTATAGCCACCGCGGTTGACAACACATTGATGTTCTCCGGTATCGAAATGGTATTGGATGATCGCAGGGTATCAGTGAATCCCTGATCGTGACTTTCCGTAATGCAGGTGCGACAAAATGACACCAAGAAAGATTCCATATGCAACATATAAGTGTAACAATTCTTTTCCGCTCAGGTTTTCCATCCCTTTTAAAGACGTGAAGTTCATCCCATGTAGTTTGTCCTATGTCTACGGCGAAAATTTACAACCTAATCCAATGGTTCTCCAATGTGTTGATCCTTCTTATTATGAATACGAAGGCGAAATAAATTTTTCTACAATTTTGGTTATAATAATATGCATGTTGGCCAAAATTAATAAATCTCTAACACAAATTTAAGTGTTTTTCGATTATTAGGGTTGAATATGCTAAACACAATAACAAAAATATTACTTTTACGAATTTAATGGAGAGATAGTTAAATACATCAATTAATGCCGAAACACTGAATATTGTCAAAAGAGTAGGACAATTAATGAAACATTTAATGCTGTTTAAATGTTAGATTATTATTGACATAATATTACTATAATATTAGTATTATTAATATTACTTAAAATAATATTTTATTACAAGGTGACATTAAAAATTGAAACAAAAATGTTCTTGCTGTCTGTCCTAAAATCTGTTCAGAACAAAAATTAAACCGTGCAACCGAGGGTTTGAAATTTAAACGAGAATGTTAAAACAAGAATTCGTGCTTTTTAAACTTTTGAGCGCAACATTTTTTCACAATGTTTTGACAAGAAAATGTGTTTCTTTTAATATTTCGGGTCTCTGAAGGCAAATCCAATGAGCCAAAAATTGAATTAATTAAAAAAAAATAGAAAGCTGAAAACTTAGCATCTGATATCAAATTTTACTTTTTAAAATTTGGTCAGACGATGCAATTCCGAATGGAAAATGGTGCAAGTCGCCCGCAGGTCGCTCGCATCTGGGCGCCGCGCTGAAGCGTCCCGGCGATTAGGTCGCTGCCTGGCGTGGCGCCTGTTGCGCGAGAAGCTGTCATCAATCACCGTTGGACTCCGCCACCCGCCGGGCACAGGCGTCATGGGGGTTGCCTGCCGACAAGGCGCTGCGGCGCGATGCGGCGCCGTGTGGTGCGGTGTGGCGGCGGACGCTTCTCTCTCCATGCAATGTGTGGTCGCCGCACGTGTTTGGTCCTTGCCTCGATATGCCAAAAATTACGTTCTGTTAATGGGTACCTGAATTATTTCCTACTTAAAAAGAGAAACTTTTTAAATACTTAAAATTCACTTTTTTAAATATAGTAATTAGCGAAAATGGTTAAGAAGGGAATAATTACATTAGTGGTATATTCTAGAAAACTAGCGCGATAAGAGAGAATGTTCATATTTATAATAAGTGCAGTTATACTCCTTTTTCTACCTGCTATGTTCGATATTTTCCCTTTTCATTTAAAGATTTTGAGAAATATAAACACATCTTTAGCCTTCCAGGAATACATTCGATGACATCATCATCGTCCTGAACGAGGCAAACGTGCTGAACAAAACTCATTTCAATTGACCTTGTATTGTGTGTGTCTTACACACAGTGATTCAGAGGACACGAAAACGCCATTAAAATGGAAGATATTGATCGTATTCAAGGGCAAATATTTCACGAAACTGTGAAACCAATGCCAATACTATTTCCTAGCAAAAGTGAAGACACATAGGAGAGATAATAAATTATTAATAAATCTTAGAAAATGAAAAGTGAGTCACTTCTGATTCGGGAGAGATTTTGCTTACGTACTTTTTACGATGGGTAAATACAACTGATGTTTTCGTCTTTTTTATAATTGAAATACGCTTACACCGAATATGTTTTTAAAACTTTTAATTTATTCATGTTAAATATTTTGCGTCGTTTCATTAGTCAGCTTGTGTCAATCCAACGCTTGTGGTTGTACTTATCCACTCCAAAAATTCAGATGAAGCGCCCGAGAGCACAATACACACGACTGACGATCTCTTACCAAAGCGCGATTCCACTGAACAGTTAATGACCGATTAGGGTGGAACAGATACCTCGCGATGTGTTTATACGAAATTCGTATGATTTATTCGCTGCTACGAAATTAATGCCCTATGCAAATGAGGCAGTGAAAACTGTGAAATAAATTGTTTTTCTAAAGATGAAAGTATGTGTATTTTTTTACAAAAACGCCTGAACCACTGAAGCGATTTCTATAAAATGTTGCACAAACATTTGCAAGGCTGAGAAAGAACTAGGGGGCTTACCATCACAAAATACGATCCCAAAATTTTGAAGTGAACTATGAAATGTTACTAGAAATTATGCTTCTCGAAGTGCATATAGGAGGTATCGTTGCCGGACATTCCCGGGCTTTGCGAGGCGTGACGAATGGGCCATGCGGCGCGACTTAATTGATAACTAAAGATAATAGTGATAAATATATGCCTCAACAACGCCGGCTGGGTTATCGGCTGCATTTTTATGGTAAATGTGGTATTACGTCTGGAGTAAAACGATTCGCTGCCGATAATGGTTGGGAAGCACTGGTTCCGTTGTTCATACACCCTCTAAATGAGTTCACAGCATAAAAGTTCAATATAATAAAAAAATAATTCACAATAATAAAAAAATTGATAATTCATAGCTATGCAAATTAGGAGGTTGGTTTAGTATGTACTGTCTGTAAGCGAACGAAGCATATCACTCGCGACACGAGGTCACTGTAATAAATAATTCATAAAAAAACTAGCCAAATCATTACACTGGTTCACTAAGCACTATCTGCACAGGAACGAAGCATAGCACTCACGATACGGGGTCAATATGATAATCAATAAAAGAGCTAGCCAAATCAGTAGACTGGTTCAGTCACCACTGTCTGCACACGAATAAAGCAGAATACTCGTGATCGAGTTCACTGCCATAAAATAATTAATAAACCGCGGCTCAGATCAATAGACTCGTTCAGTAAGCACTGTTTTCACATGAACATAGCGTAGTTATTCGCCATACGACCTGCGTCGCCTGAAGGGCACGACTTCTCGGAGCGCACTGGTCGAATGGTTTTGCGCACCCAGAAGCCTGGCGCTCTATTTGCGACGTACGTGTCCCATGCATAAATCCAGGTCTGATGGGAAGCAATTCTCAGAATCCGCTTGACACGCTCCCCCCGTGAATGTTCACAAATTAATCGGGTGCAGAGGTGGAAGCCAGGGAAACGGGAAACGCTCTTTCTCCCCCACACATTCCACATAGTCCGAACGGAATTTGAACATTGCTAACTATAGATAAATGTGACGACTGTCAGCCGCGTAGTTAAATCATCTGACCTCGCCCAGGCGCACTTTCTTATGGCCCTGTCCCTGAATTTTCCGCCAAACCTGAAGTGCATAAATATGATAATTATGAATTATTGGTTTCGATGACTGATGATAATGGTACGATTCGATTGATAATGATGTATTGGTAAGAATGAGACACAAAGACAACGAGAGAACCTTTAGAAAACCCATCAAGTCCGCTCTATTCACATCAAATTCTAATTGAATCGATCGGATTTTGTAACCCAATACTCAGAAGTAGGTATTATTTCTGGCCACTGCAACACTGATGGCCCCCTTCAGGTACAGCTGAAGAGTTCTTATAGCGAAATAGCTGACCATTGTCAGCAGCGAGTTTAAATTATTTGATCTGGACCAGGTGCACTTTCGTATGGTCATCAGTCCCTGAATTTTCCACCAAATCTGAAGTAAATAAATATAATAATTATGAATAATTGGATTCGATGATGATGATGATGAAAATTATATGATTTGATTGATAATGATGAATTGGTAAGAATGAGACACAAAGACAACGAGCGAACCTTTAGAAAACAACACAAGTCCGATATGTTCACGTCAAATTCCATGTAGATCCACCGGATTTTGTTAGACGATAGTCAGAAGTAGAAGGTGATCCTTCTGGCCAATGCAACACTGATGACTCGGCACCCTTAAAATGCTGTTGGAGAGAGCTTATAGCGAAATGGCTAGAACATACGCCAGTCACTATTAATAATAGTAACAATAATACATTTTATTGTTTTTCACAAATATAGCAAGTGTTTCCCGATGAGCAAATACTTGCGCTGGGGTGCAATTTATGAACGCTTAAAAACAATACCATCAATTGGCACAATGGGATAAAGTGTGCTCTTTGCATGTTTTCAAGAGGGTTTTCTCGCTTCATCTGCCTCTTATTCCATCACTTCATAATTTACCTAGGCACCAATATCGCTAACATCTACTCAACACGTTTTTTTATTCAGTCATATTTAGCTTAAAACAAATACTCATTACCCGAATCCGATTTCACACAAGCAGTACTGGGACATGACATACCTCGCTACGCCTTCTTTGTAGCCTGCTTCATAGCCGACGATACTTCTTCCAACGATCCGTTCCTGTTAAAATTCATCGTTTCCATGCGCTGGCACAACGCAATTTCTTTCTCACGTGGTTAGTGTCTTTTGAATAGACCGCTCGTGTGGCAACATAGCGCGCGCTATATACTTTATAGGTTAACAGTGAAGTCGCGAAGCCTCAGAGACCATGCAATCACGACACGAGAGGGATAGCCAGTGATCCAGCCAGAGTTACATTGATTGGTGTGTTGTGCTCGGTTTGTAATTACATTGTGCCTCGATAGCCCCCGGGATTAGAATTGCAGTATTAATTGGAAACAATGCTAAGGGACATCTAAGGTAATGTCGAAAGCCATTGGAGAGGTTTTATTGACTCGGCTATTTGGGAGACTTGGCTTGTAACGTTACATTCTCTGATGACGGTTGAATGTACGGTATATGTTGTGTTAACAACTGTTTAAACAATTTCTTCTATCTGTTTATTTTGCTTTAAGCATTTAGTTTCTCATTTTTTTAAAAAGTGATATCATTTGTTTTGAATTGTTTTGCTACGATACGTATTATTCTTATCTTGTTTTGTTTTCATTGCTTTAAACAACCGTTTCAAATTTGCATTCTTAATGCAGACCACACTATACTACTTAGATTGCAACATTTCTTGCATTTAAATGTTTGCATTGTTTTACATACACCTACATCTGTTTAATCTTTCAAATAGCATTATGAGTTTTTAAGTAGTTTTGTTTCATTATGGTGCTTAATTTTTCCATTTGCCAATTGTGAAACGATAATTTGGACTCTGAAAAATTCTTTGTTATAGCCTTTTAATATGCATATGGTAAATGCTTCGCTTTCCACACAATGGAATTAGGAACTGGTGAAATGGAAGTAAGAAAAATTGTGGCTAACTTACATATTTTCGTTTATCGGAGAAGGGAATTGTTGTCATGACGAAACGTGCGTTGCTTTTGTTAATAACGATTAGGATAACATGGAAAGTTTTAACTGAAGAAACAAAAATATAAACGAAATTTACAATTTTCTAGGTTGTTTCGCAACTTCAAAGTTTCGTTTGGCGAGTAGTGCTTCGTCTTCAAATAAAGACACTTTAATCGTAGACGACTGGTGGGCTTCAGGAGCCGAGTAACACTAGAGTAGCTTTCGACAGCTTTTAATTTCAAGTTCGAACCTCTAAAAATAACCCCAATATTAGTGATGCTTTACCATACATTTCTCCTTGGTTCTGCACCTATAATTTTTTGTTTGAGACAAATGTCATCTTATTTATTGCTGGAAAAATAACGCTGGAATTCCGTGTGACTTGTAACTCAATACACTACTCGCTTGAGAGCATGTCGTCGATTTGCGTGAGATCGCAAAAAGAGCGGATGCAGCGAGGCAAACGCGTCGCCTTCGCTCAGGGCTTGGCCGGTGCCCCCTCCCCCACCCGCGCCGCCTCGAGATGCTGCTCCGCCAGGTGTAGAGGGCGTCTTCATTAGGGGGCGCCGGGTCAGGTTCGAGGCGTCTTGGGCCGCGCCCGAAGGCGCTGGAGGGCTCTCGCGGTCGCGCCGTAACAAGCAACTCGACCCCTCGACGCGCCCTCCAACCCCTTCCCTCGCCACGCTCCCCCCCCCCCCCCACCAGCCCACCCCACTCCGCGCCGCATCCCGCGAGCAGCTCCTCGTTGTACCCGCCCCGCCTATCTGCACACCTTCACCGCTCGCACACCCACCCGAACACCTCTCACCGGCAACACCACCAGTCCACCTCTCCGTACACCCACCTGAGAACTTCTCCCTCGCCGCCACGCCGTCCTAGCACACAATCTCACACTCACACCCCCACCCCACCACCTCCCCCGCTCTATCACGTTCACTTGGCACCTTCCCCACTCCCCATAACACTTGCGTCTCACGGCGCCTCGCACGGCCATCAAGGCACCCTTCCCGCCTCACACCCACACACCCATCCCAGTACTTGTCACCCTGTCACGCCATGCTAGCCTCACATCCTCCTGATGGATGTCCACTCAACCACCTTCTTCGCCCTCCCAACGATTTCCTTCCATATCCATTTATCTTGATACTCACTCCCACCCCGCTACACCTGAGACCATGTTATTGGACGCTTCACGCAATTCGAGATCTTGCCCCGCACACCCCAATAGCACACCACTGTCCCGCTACGCGCCAACACAAGATCCCCCACCCCGCCACTCTCGCTTGCAATCCCCTCACTGGCCCGCCCAGCACCGTTAGTCCCGACCCCATCCGCGCCTTCCCCGCTCAACACCGCGCCCACTCCAGCACTGGCCCACACGCTCCGTCCAAAATCTGTCCCATTTGGCGCAAGCACACACAAACGAGCTGCCCCTTTTGCCACACACTACTCCTGGACTCACCCCGCACCGCCCATCGTTCCATTTCGACCATCGCTCTTCGAGCCCAATGTCAGCTCCGCGCTGTTCCCGCGTCGCCCACGCCCCTTACCCATTATTCCCACTTCTCCTGATCTACAGGCTGAGTTTAGCTGGGAGCTATTTCCTATGGTCGGAGATTTTCAATACTGGATGGATGACTACGTCGAATACAGCTGATGTCTGGAGGAGAATTCTAATCAGTAGTGTAACGCGATTTCTCCAATCAATACCAGGCGAATGCCGGAGGAGCACCCCAACAAACAGGCCACGGACCGCGGGTCTTCTTTCTTGGCCTACCCTCTTCTCTTACTCTTACATGCACTACCCTACCAAAAATGTCTGGGAACTTAGGGCTTGTCTCGGCTGGCAAGCTACCCCGCCGGGGGCGGTATTATATTCGCACGTTTGCTTAAGCCCCGGAATATCTACCCCCACTCCGTTCCCAACATCTGTTGAATTAAGAATACATGATAGAAACGAGCGTGTTAGATTAAATCTGGTAACAGGATGTGTTCACTCCCGTGTATTAAAAACTATTTTGCATTGAAAAATGAACTATAAATTCGTCGAAAATGTTCTATTGTCATAATAACCAAACTCCCCATTCCTCTCGCTAGCTCTCAGCTTCCTCTCTCCTCATCCATCGAACTAAGCGAGCACTCAAGAAAACGTTGCGCGGATAATACATGGATGGAGAGTTAGTTGACGTGTTGGTCGGTTTCGGATCTCACCAGTCAGTGAGGATGATCACTGCCCCCTCCAGAGATAAATCATTCATTATACCAACGCTACTAATGGCCATAGTATTTGATTTGTCCGGATACAATCAGTCCTCCCGATCGCTGACTCCATTCCGTCAAGTCGTTTATCTCAATTTCGCCCTACAAATCGCTTACTGGCAGATAAATGATTTGACATTTTCGGTACGTTTCTTAAGGGTTAATAATACACACGTGTTGATACAGAACTCTTCACCGCCTGCGGGTAAATTATTTGAACTGTTAAATACAATTCAATAACTCGTCGATATTAAAACAATTTCCGCCTAGTGCTTTCAAATAAATTGCTTACTGATTGCTGATTCTACATTTATTGAATAATGTAATAATGAAATAATGTAATTTATGTGATGTGAATTGAAGCACAAAAAAGTTAAAATGAATAAAAAACAAAATTAATGGAAAGTATCCAATGTTTCAGACAACATGCATATGTGTACATTATTCAAAAGGGGATCGACTATATTTTATTTTACATAGTAGCAACACTTAATACAGAAAGGTCTAACGGGAGTACATGTAAGAAAATTTGGAATGATTCTCTTAGTACTAGTTCTGAGAGAGACTTCTCAAATATTTTATTACAGGGAATATAGGAGTATATATGTCGCAGCTTAAGCCAGGATTAAAGCTAATTTGCGATTTAGCTGGTTGTTTAAGACGGTTTGGATAAAGTTAAATGAAACTAATTAATGACTGTTTTCGGACATCATTTGGATAACGTTAGTATTAGCCATAGAGTGTTGGATAAAAAGAGTGTGAGTGCGAGACGAGAAATGTTTTAGGGTAAAAATGTGTTGGAAATTATGCGTTACACAAACTGAAGATGATAGTTTTATGCAGTAAATTGCAAAGGACAAAGGCTGAAACCTCGTCGACCAAACTGGGAAATATAACCGAAGAATTAATTGGAATATACAATGAAGTTAGGTTAGGCTAGTTTGTATCGTAAAGATAAAATTCTGCAGAGAGACAGGGGAACTTAAAATTACATTTGGACCACCTAGTCTCTCAGTAGGTATAGACATTTTCTACTTGCATTCTGATTCCTGTACATCCACAGTATCTGCTTCCTCATCCTCATAACGGACTTCTACCCTAGCCACTTTATGTGTGCTTCGTCCGGCTAAAATTCGAAATATTTATCGAAACATTTTGGATAATGTTAACACTAAACAGCTATTTCGCTAATTATACAAATTAGACATTGCATCACCCTGAATTTTAGTTAATGTGGTATTAAATTTTGTGCCCATTTTAAAAAAAAATTATTTAACGTCAAGGAGCAGTAAAAATTGTACGCGTGGTATGGAATAACGAAGAGAATACAACATGAAATGTACTGATGACTAAGGTAACCAAATTCATCGACTGGTAAGAATCTAAAAAACACTATATTTAAACACAAATTAACAATACTAATTATTTATGATACAATGTTTGTTGCATTCACACAGTTTTTTCCGAACATCTGAGCATCATCTCAATTTTAGCACTATAGTAATAAATTGAACTTTTAACACTCTTTACATGCCTTACATTTATTGCTTTTACGTACTAGTGAAGGTATAAAAAACTGGTATGTCACACGCAGTGATACTTTGTTGGTGAGAGCCCTAGCAACAAACGTAATGTTGGTAGCACGAACTGCAGCTTGTAACAAGAGAACACGTACATAAAAAGTGTATTCATCACAATCATAAGAGATACAGGAAGTGTTGCCCCTTAACTTGTTTCCCACTGATCTCGTTATTACCATCACAGCTTAGTGCGAGACTTTTCTGGCCAACTATACTAGGAAGGATATGTATCTTATATTGGTGGAAAATTTGAAACATGAAATATACGAGAAATAACTATACCATTTTGGAAAATCTCGTACGAGATTACATATTATTCGACTGGGTATTTTGCTAAAGCTTGTGTGAATGCGGATTCGCTTGGGGCAAATACCACCACAACCGGCCCTACTGCATTATGATCTACGTGCTTACATGAGCAATTACATGTATTTATAATATACTCTGAAATTGAATGCGCGTTGACAGACCTATTGAGAACAAACTAGAATAGCATTATCGAATTTAGCGTACACGATTGCTGTAAGTGAATATTATATGATTTCTGATGCATCGGCTCAGCGTCCTTTCAAAATTAGTAACAATATTATTATTACAGTACAGTACAGTTTTGTAACTAATGCCATTTTGATAATCTATTATTACACGTGCCTCCAAAAAGTGTTTAATAGTCCTGAAATAGTTCATTCTAATATGCACCCTACGTACTGGAAGTCTGGTTCTCAACGTGTAACGAAATTCGTTATTCGGGGCCATGATTAGATCGAGCGGTGGTCGAGTCTTCTCCCACAGGCTGACGAGAAAAGAGCGATATCTCATTTCAAGGCGAGGCGCTCGGGGCCGAGTTCTCAGTGTATCGCGTAATTGGAGGCTGGGCCCAGCTGGGACCTGCACTGCTCGCAGGCGGGGCTGCGAGTGGGAGGGGATGGGAGGGCGCAAGCGGCAGGAAGAGGCTGCGAAGGCGTGTGATTCTGGAGGTGGGAGGGGGTGGCGCTCGCAGGGAGGTCGCGGAGAAGCAGGTTGTCGAAACGGCGGTGGGAGTGGGGGCGGGGGCGGAGATGGGTCGGACAGGGACAATGACATTGTATTTTATTTGACTTAGTAAAATAGAAATGAATCAGGCTGAAGATATAATTTCTCTACAAGGAGAAGGTGTTACTTGAGGAATTACATTTGTATAATTGAAATAAGATTTATTAAATAAAAACAAATAAGATTGAAATAAAATACTTCGTAAATAACTATCATTACCGTGCGTAATATAATTTTATTTTTTATATATTTATATTATATTTTTTTATATCCAGGTGCTGAGGAGGCCAAGCACTGGAAGGAGACGGCGGGACGCCCACGCCAGAAAATAAATAGTTAAAATAAACGTCGGATAGATTAGTATGTATTCGGCTTCTGACGGCAGGTTTTTCCCCCTTCAGGGTTTTTTTCCTGAGCCGTACCTTATGGTCTCTTTTCCGCGTCTTTGATGCGATGGAGAGACCATTTGGGGTGAATACCAGAATTCGAAAGATTAGAACGCGAAAGGATGTAGGTATTGTAATGGCTCAAAGGCCTTCGGCCTAGCTACATAGGATCAAATAAGCTAATTTGTCTGTAATAATTACCTATTAAATAAATAATAATAATATTTTTTATATCATCTTTATTTGAGTAAAATAGGAGAGGCAAAAAACATTACGTTATGATACGTCAGGGTAAATAGTTCCCGGTGCTGACGCAAGTATTGCGAACGAGAGTAGTTCGACTCCCGGGCCGGCAAAGGCGGCCCTCAACCAATAACGCTGCAGTACCTGAGACTGGGAGGTCTCAGGGTTCTAGTCCCGACGGCGACTGGATTTTCGACACTAGCGTCTCCGCTAGGTCGAAATCTGCTGCTGTCTGGGGGAAAAATCTAACAGCTGGCTACTCCGATCGGTAGTTTACCATTGTTTCTCCGATCAACACCAGGCGAATGCCGGAGTAGTACTCTAACAAACGGGATCTTTCCTTCCTCCTCTTTGTCCTTTCTTCGCCCCTTGCTTCCACACCTTTACACTCACCTGCTCTACACAACCACGCTTGTCGGGAGACCGCTCGGGAGCTAAGAGAGTGTCCCGGCTGGGGTGGTTTCACGCTGGAGGGAGATACCTGGTTGAAGAAAACCCCGCTAGCCGACGTAGGTCGGCGCCGGATCTCGCCAGCAAGCGGAAGATCATTTAACGCGATAAAACATACGATACACTTACGGAACAATGACCTTAGCTGTTGCTGCGCTCGGAATCTACTTCCGGAGCGCCCACAAAAGTAATTAATATTTTTGTCTCATCCACAGATGAAGATGTTCTCATCCACAGACGAAGATGTTAATATATGATTGAAATTAAGAAGCACCTTTAATCTTTTAAATAAAATTTATCTTTTAAATAAACTTATTTCATAATGCTAAAATTCAATTTCTAAATTTTGGGAAATATCCCATTTGGAGAAATCTTTTATAATGAAAAAGTTCTCGAAATGCATATTAAATGTTTCAAGCATGGTAGTGAACCGAGGTATAACTAATACGATTGAAGTATAATACTGGGACGATTATAGATGGGACATTATTGTACGTACGTATTGTACGTAAACTTAAATAACTGACTAAAATAATGAGATGAAGCGTGGTCTATATTGTAGCATTACGTATTTATTTGTTTATTAAAAATAATTACACACACACACACACACACACCACACACATATATATATATATATATATATATATATATATTATAATATATATTATATATAATATTATATATATATATATTATATTAAGAATGTAAACAGTAACACTGATACGCTAAAGTTTCTATTAACGTTCCACTCAGAAGTTTAAAAGAGATGTTAAGAAGCAACATCACATCCACATTACATTCCACATCACTGCATGAGACATAAAAATAGAGGGAAAAGTATTTTATTAAAACGCGAAAAGTAGACTTACTGGAGGAAAATATTTTCAACTTTGTTTCCTTCAAATGTTGTTAAATGCAAGAAGAAGGTGAAGGAAAAATATCAGAAACGTAATTGAGGAGGAAGATCTAGACCGAGATGTAATGTATGACACGAAAATCATGAGAAGTAACAAAATATTGGAAATTATGTTTTTTCTGTATTAGATTACAAGTATCTGTATTTAATGTTTTATTAAAATAATAAGGGATTTCTACCAAGATAACTTTGGCTTGGAGGCGCCACAGCAAAATGTAGCGTAGGCTTAGGCAAAGCGTAGGCTTAGGAGTAGTCGATTAGCAAGCACAAGTAACTATCACGGAGCAAACCTGGGGAACAATCTTCAAAGAAAACAATTTCTTCACTCAATGATCATGAACACATTTGATAGCGACGGAATTGAAAAAATGAATGATGTTTATCTACTTGTATATAAGTGTTCGAAATTTTTGGGTCGAATGCCCGCCTTTGCCGGCTAGCTAACGGTGACCCCATGCTCGAGAGTAATTCAATTCACTCCCTTGGGTCGTAAGAGGGACATGTGGCAAACACGACGGTTTCCCTTCAACGTAACTTGCGAACTCCGCCTGCCTGAGTTCTCTTGTCACACAGATAGAGACACTGAGATGATTTTAAAGGAAACATTATCTCTATTTTTCTCTCAACCGCGAATCCAGCAGGTAAGGCTATAACACCATAGAGGTTATGATGTTAAAACATATTTAGATATGAAACGAAAACAAATGAAAACAATGAAATATTTAACGTAAGCATGAGACATACATAAGTTGACAAAATGGTAATATTAGGAAGTAAGAAAGATAGTTTCTATAATATTTTTTCAAACTGAATTGATCTTGTAGAAATGGGAAAAAAAGAATTAATTTTGTGGAAGAAAGAATCATACGAACTGTTCGGAACATGACTAAACAAAAAGTAGAGAAAGCTGTGATTATTACAAAATGCCACACGAATCGTAAAGAAACCCACAGAATACAAAAACAAGCGACGGGAAGGCGGAAAGCGCGCATCAGCGTTAATAACCGGAGGCGGAAGAGGCGAGTAAACAAATGGGGGAGGCGCGAATGGGCTCAAGGGCTCAAGAGGGAAAGATGAGGCGAGGCGAAGCGGTTTAGCTGGACTTAAGCGCCGGGAGGGAACGCACCGCTATGATGGAGTGGGCGCACGCAGGGTGCGTGCTCAGCCAAGGCGGGCGACGGGAAATGGGCGATGGAAGACGGGCAATGGACGACGGAGGTTAGGCGATGTAGGACGGGCGATGTAGGACGGGCGATGTAGGACGAGCAACGGAGGACGGGCGATGGAGGACGAGCGATGGAAGACTGGCGATGAAGGACGGGCTGCGACCACTGTCAATGGACAGATGATAGGCGATGGGTGATTGAATGGGATAGGCCGGCGAGGGGTCCACATTAGGTGTGTATTAGAAGGGGAATAAAGAGGACGGAAGGCAGCCAGTCAGTTTCAGGGAGAAAAGTTCCAAAAATTAGGGGCTAGAAGCCGAGTATAAGGGGAAGAAAGGAGGGATAAGAGGCAGTTTACAGAAGTGAAAGAGCTGAAGAGGAATCGCGAAGAGAGGGAAGAATAGGAAAGAAGGGGCCGATATGCTAGTCGTGGTTGAGAGGTTGATCCGAGGGAGGTGGCAAAAAGGACGAATAAGAAGAGAATGGCTGTCCTGAAGCCGGATGTGTGAGTTCTAAACTGAGCGCGAGAGATATCGTGTTTCGTTGCTAGATGGCGAAAGGGACGTATCGAAATTTACATGCCCAGGAGGACGAGCAGGGCTGATGGTGTCAGCCTCTCCACGTAAATAAGGCATAAATTGAATTAGAATTAAAGTGAGTTAGGAGAATGTGAGGCGGTGAACATCAGAGTGAAGAAAGTCGATACGGAAAGTTCGAGGCTGTTAGGGCGTGGCTGTAAAGTCTGAGCGCGGAAGGGTGAAAAAGGTAACAACGAAGTTCGAGGGAGGAGATCGGGTGTATAGCGGATCGAGAAGCGTAGTTAAATGCAGGTAGAGCAAGTCGAGTTGAACGAAGCAAATAGAACTTTGGAGAACTGTGAAGCCGGTAGGACGACGCGGTTAGATCGAGATGGAATGAGGAGGAGAGGATGTGACAGATGGAAGGTGGTGGCCTAATGTAGAGGCAGGCATGTGATGGAGGGAAGACTAAGGTGGGGAGTCAGAGGATAGGCGCAGAGTCAGGTGGTGTGGTTCGAGACATATTTAATTGAATAATTGCTTGATGTTTCCGGGTAGGTTATGCTCTGGTCATTAGTGCTGTAAATGTAGAACGGTAGTTCCGGTAGTAAATGATGAATGCTTCGTTCTGGCTGTGAAGGTTTTTGTTCCGGCAGGTGTCGAGGATTCCCCGTAGGGTGGTGAGATCCGGTGCCGACGGAGACGTGGGCATGAAGGGCGCAGTGGGACACCGCCTCAGGTGGGTCAAGCTCTAAGCTGCAGGCTCCTCTTCCGATATGTTTGTGAGTGTGCTGCATGTCAGTAAGAGTGAGTGTCAGGGAAGTAGATAGGAAGAGGAAGGCAAGATTGCTCGTTGTCCGTGGGGGGGATGGTAAAGGTATTGTTCTGGCATTTGCTTGATATTGACTGAGAAACCGGTCAGAGCATCCGACTGCTAGAATGCTCCTCCAGAATTCGATCTAGCTGTGAAGCTACTATCGAAATTCCTGCTACTATCGAGACTCGAAACCTAGGACCTCCCAGTTAGAGACGCTGCGGGAACAGCAATGCTTTGAGCCGAACTCCTCCTCTGATGAAGGCACAGTGGTCGAGATGCAAAAGCGTGGGCGTGGGCGGGGATGGGGCTGGTTAGGCGCGAGCGCGAGCCGGTGCGCGGCGTGGGGTTCAGAGAATGTGGCGGGGCCCGAGGCGCTGAGGTTCCGGAAATGGGCCTCAAATTGGCTGAATTAGCGGCATCAAGGCCACAGGAGCGCCTTCTCCCCTCACCCCTCGCCTAGCTCCCTCGCACACCGCCTCTACTCCTCTCTCCCTCCACTGCCCATTGCCACCAGCCTATCACCATCCAAAGCGATGCCTTCTCTTGGTAATGTCTTACCTACATTACGCAATTCGTATGTGATGTTTGGGGGTTGGGCACTGCGTTGTACTGTATGAATATGTGTTGTGGTATCAATAATAATATCTGTAATTTTGAATAATTTGGAGGTCTTTTATGAGGTTGAGGACGTAGCCCTGTCTACATGCTAAGTCAACTCGAGAACGGATAACGATAACAACGATAAATGGATAAAAATCGTGATAATTCGACTATTAAGGCTTGTATCTCTGTATAAAAGCACTGTTTCACATTGAATTGAACAAAAAGTGAAAGGTCAGTTCTCATTATTTACCCGGACGACTGAATCTCCCTTCCCAACTTATCCACTCCTCCCCACTCACATCATCTAGAGCTGTGTCTATCATCGCCATTCATTGCTTCATTAACATCACTTACTGTTCCATTACCCTTACCAACACCAATAAACACGATAACGTCACAGTGACTGTTGCCTTTGGCCTTTCCTTTACCCTCATCTTCCTTAACCTCTGCTTCAGCTCCCCGCTCTTTCGCTGGCTCAGCCGGTCCCCTGCGCTCGAAGGGGCGAGCCTGGTTCTATCTCCAAGGAAGACGACGAGAGAGGGGCGGGGCTGGGACCACAGTCGGGGCTTCTGGGAGCGGAATATTAGGCGCGAACCACGCGGTATTACCCGCGGCCCCAACACGACGGGGACCCGACGCCGCAGACGCACAGTGGGCAGCAGGACCAGAGACACAGACCAGGTTTCAAATCGCGGGCAATGAGGCATAAACACAGAACACAATTCGAGTTGTGGGCAACAAGGTATAGGCATCTAGCATACATTTCAAATGGTCACGAACAAGGCATAGTGACCTAGTGCACATTTAAAGTTGTGAATAACAAAGCAAGAAACTTAGCGCTCATTTAAAACCTTGAAGATCAAGATGTAGGGATAGCGCACGTTCCCATCGTGGAGAACAGGGTATTCAAATTTAATGCACACATGGATGACAATGGATGATAAACATATGAATTCTAAACAGAAAGAAAGAGTGTGTGTGTAAGAGAGAGAGGGAAGAAGAGCGAGAGAGCGAAAGAGAAAGAGAGAGAGACAGAGAGAGAGTGACATTGAGAGAGAGAAAGAGAGAGAGAAAGAGAGAGAAAGAGAGAGAGAAAGAGAGAGAGAAAGAGAGAGAGAAAGAGAGAGAGAATAAATAGAAATTAGGGGTTTATTTCAAATCATTGAGGATCAATCGAAAATATATTACAAAGATGACTTTGGTTTTCTCAACTGTCGCGTCCAAATCTTGGCCTGGCCACAAGGCGTCTCTTCCGAGGCAGGGTTGCGAACATATTGTTAAAATTATGCCTTATTTACGTGACCGTCATACAACTACTATCTTCGGGACAAATGCGCGAGGTTTGATACACGTTTCACTTTTTATGCTACTAACTGATCGACTTTGGTGGTTCAGGTCATTAATTGATGTCACGCACTTCCTCTGTCGGGAGTTTTTGGGATTCAAGCCCAGACTGGGACAGGATTTTCAACACTACTAGACAGCTCGGTCGAATTTATTCGCTACCGGGAGGAGAATTTCTTCTATTGGTCTCTGATCAGTTTATTTTCCGAGGTTTCCATGGTGTTCAACATCTATAAATTAAACATTATCTTATTTGGCGACCCGCAATTATGTATTTAAAAATGTCTTGCCTGATCTGCAATTTTTTGATAAAGCTTACTGTGACTTTTGTGAAAGGGAGCAAAATATTTCAACTAACATTCCGGATTCGATTTAGTCCGATGAAATACGTTCAGACTTGAGTTTATGTTTCTTTTTATATAACAAAACGTTTAATTGGTACTTTGTTTTGGTACTTTGTTTCAAGAAAATATGACCAATGTGTGGGAGTAAGATTTGTCGAATTTTTACATGAATTCTTGAGCAGTGTACTGAAAAGTCACAAAGGCAGTCTATTATGAGTCGGAGGAATGCCTCAAAGATAATACCTCGTCTTTTTTGAAATACATTAAACATTTCCTAAATCTTATTTACTTGTTGCTTTCACTGAGAGTCACTTTTTGAGACTAAGCCAGCATAACAAGTTGCCAGACATTTTAAAAATCTAAAAAAAGAACGGAATCCAAACAGTATAATTTAGTTACAGGTCCATTAATACATTTTACGAAAGAATAACGGTTACAGTTTTCGGCTCACTATTGAAACTCACAATCAAACGGTACGGGTTTTTAACGGTTTCTGTTTAATGTCAGGAAAATAACCAATTTTTTCGAAGATAATAAAGCCACACTTTTTCATTGCCATCGTCACTCAAGTTACAACACTTCGTACATTTTAAAAATATTATTTTATCATTATCAGAATGTACATCAAAAATAAAGTGAATGGGAAAACTCATCGAGACCGCCAGAGAATCACTGGCATATAATATGAAATGCTAAAGTTATGTCTTATTAATATAAGTCAGAGAAGCATTTTAGGAAGGAATGCAGTAGGTATCTGTTTTTTGTTCTCAGGAACAAAGGGCTGTTTGCAACGAAGTTGTAAAAGAATTGTCCGGTTATGTTAGGTATGTGGAATAATAAATTGTGGAAGATCGTAACTTTTTTATTTATTTATGGTCGCTTTTTAACTGCTTGGTCATGTAATAGTGACTACTGTGATTTTTAACATTAGGGCAACTTGAAGGGGGACGCACGATGACAACTTGAACACATACAAACTTCCATGCCCGGGGCGGGATACAAACTGCGAGCCTTCGAACCGCGACAGTCGTAGCCCTTCACCCTTAGCGAGCTCGACAATCCAGGCCGGCGAGGTCGTAACGTTCTCCTCGTTCCTTTCGCGGTATTTCCTCCACGGACTTCACTGCGCCGACGCACTGTCCTGAGGCACGGCCAAGGGTAGGGGTGCGCTCTCCAGATTCCAAGGCCCTCTGTGTAATCGAATTTGCGCTTTCACATCGCGTGGGTGACTATCGATTAGTGGGCTTTGGAAATGCGGCGCCTTTGAGACGCGAATGGAGGAGGCACTCCGAGTAATACGCAGATAATAGCGCGAGAACGCGCGATTCGTGTTCTCCGAAAGTGGGTTCGGAAAAATGTTTGGAATGAGGGGTTCAATGCACGATTTGTGCAAGTATGCTAAGAATTGGATTCTGTCTGTCACCTCCAATAGGTAAGAATAGGTTTAGTGTAGTCAGGTATTTCTTTTGTTTTTATTTAAACTAGTATTATTTTCTTATCATGATGTAGGTAAGTACTGTATAATTAATGAAATGTGTTATGCTGGAATATAATTATGGTGAAATGTTAACGATTTAGGAAGTTACGATTTTTTGGGGGATTGTAATTTTTTTGCGAAAAATCTTCGGAGCTCTTCCATTAAATTGTTGGTTGTTGGGGAAGTTTGCTCTTGGGTACCACTAGTTATTTAAAACTGCTTATTTTCATCTGGCAAGAATGCCACTGATCTATAAGCTGCTGTAAAATTTTCGAAAATGTTTTGTGATAAAACACCACTAAATTTTTAAATTTGAAACTTAATATCCAGGCGGTAGTTGGAATAGTATATATGTTGAAATTAAGTTAAGTACAGAAAATGTGTTTCTGATATCACCGTGGATACTAACGCTTTGAACAATTTGATTTACTAATTACACGAGTTCCTGAATAAGGTCCCTCTGTGCATGGTAAGTACTGTACCGAACATTAATTTCAATTTTTCTGTCATACCAACAAGGTTATAATGTGGTGACTTATCGCTTACCAAGCCGCTGTGGTGAGAAACAAGTTACGGGTTGCAAGGCATCGTAGGCTTTTACGGCCGAAGTAAATATATAAGAAACATTGTCTCGGCTGGTAAGCCGTGGTCCAGTTGGCATTGAAGGGCCAATTTTTTCTTCCACGTATGCGGTGTGGGCGTATGCATATGCCGTATGCTTCAGTGGCGGCAGGGTCGCGAGCGTAGAGTTCGGGGCGGCGGCTGGCTGGCGACGATCAAACTTCTCTTATAAGGTAAAGGGTTATTCGTAGGCAAAGTGTTCTTAGTATTGCCCAGTCGTCAGACGTTTATTGGTTCAAACATCTGAGCGCCAGATAGGAGACCCGTGTTGATTACCGGTCGATTCTATTATATTAACAACTTTATTCGCTATTTATGTTGCATCGGATAAATTGTTTGTGTAAGGAAGACCCTAAAACCTTTTTTGCTTCGTTTGAACTATTAATTAACCCAGGAGACCAAAGTAACCTAATATAAAGCTATTGAGGGAATAATTTCGCCGTTTTCCTAAAGAAGCGTAGAAATCCAACGCCAAGCAACAAAATACCCGATAATTCAAGAATTATGCTGGAATATAATATAATGATATATTTTATTTACATTATGTAACCATGGACATCGCCATTAAGTACGAAACTTTTGATTCCGTATCCGCATGAAAACGATCTGGAAAACTCTCCTCTGAGGCGAAAAGTTTCACTGGGGATGATGAAGTGAAATGCGGCACGTACGTAAAATGCTGTGGAAGTTCTGAAACTCTGCTATATTTGCCTCTGTGAGCGTCTGGTTAGTTCAGGAAAGTTTTCCTACTTTCTCTCTCTTCTCTTTTTCCTCGAGTCTCTGAACCGATGTTCCGGCTTGTTTATAAATGTTGAGAAGGAACGCTTCTGAGATGAAATCAGATTATTATATCAAGTGAGATTATAAATAATTATTACTAATGTACATATTTATTACAATAGATTAAGCTAGTGATAAAAATAGCACGTTTAAACGTTTGAATGAAGTAACATTCTTGGATTAAAACAGGACGTTCTTTGAAGGTCACGTGATAGCAGGAGAGGGGGACACTATCACCCAATCGGGAGCTTAATTTCTTTTAAAAAAAATCACGAACGATTTAATAAACAAACTTTTAATAAACGAATATTACGAATTAAATGTTTGAAATTGAAGTTCCCGATTTGAATAGAGTGTCTCCCTCTTTTTTCACCTCGTCAACTTGAAAGGACTCCCTATATTAAACGGAGTTTAAGTCACTTATAGTTGGCGTTACGCTTCGCCATTCCCTCCCCACCTACTTTCGTTGTTTCTTTCCTATCTTCCCGACCTTCCGCTTCTCATGCCGCTGTCCCGCTTCCCTCTGTCGTCGGCATCGCCCTCGTCGCCTCCGTCGACTTCGTCGTTGTTCTAATGGAAGTATACGGCAGGGTCACCGCTACGAGCAGCCCGTACGTTGCCTGCCTCTCGCCGCGCCGCACACCATGGGGAAGGACGTCACCGGTGCGGGGGCGCCGCGGAAGAGCTGGCGGACGCGGTCCCCCGGGGCGCCTCTTGCATTTGCGTTCGCGTCGTCATATTTCACAACGTCGCCATTAGCGCAGAGGGTGGACAGGGTCGGGGCGAGGCAAGGAGGAAGGGGCGGGGAGGAGTGGGACGGGGAGATTGGATGGTAGGGTCGGCCGATGAGATGGGTGAAACCGAGAGAGATGGGTGAGGGGGGAAGGAGAGCGGAATGGAGCAGGAAAATAGTGGACTGTTTAGAGCAAGCGGGATGGAATAGTCGGGCTGACAGTTACTGCGAATTTTGCAGAGACGAGAGAAGCGGCGGCGGGGAGAAGAAGAGGAGATGAGAAGGGGGTCGCGGTTTCGGAGAGTGATGCGTGGTGATTTGGTGAGAGCAAGAGGAAAAACTGAGATTCTGTGATGCTAAGACTAGGTGGTAAGAGTAGTTAACATGGATGTCTATCCGTCTTGACGTCCATGATACTCACCACTACCACAGGACACAGAGCTTTCGTATAACAAATATATTTATTAACAAGGAAAACAAAACAAATATATACACTTAATAATCTACTAAAACCCTAGCTTGATAGGACCTACTATCCCCTGATCGCGGAGCGATCCAAAAACCCGATTTGAAGGTGGTTTTAGTGGCATTCGCCATCCTACTTGAAGCGCCACCAAAAGCCAGCTTCCGCTGACCGGATGTCACGCTGGGACACAAAGCCGTTCTGGCGCACCAACGGCTGGTTGCCTCAATCGCAGGAGCGATCTTATCCGATTGAGAATCGCGTGAATCGAGCACTCAACCACTCTCACTCGGAGCACGCACACAGGCCATCGCTCCCCCGGACCGCAAGTCACCCAAGACATAAAGTCCGCAGGCTTCGTCAACTAAGACTCCAGCCTCTGCGAGCTGGCTCGCATATGCCACCGGTCTCGGCGCCCAAGTTTGTGCACACGCACGAGTTCTGAATGGAGCCAGGACGTCTTTTACTAATTGTTATGATTTATGACTTTTAACAATATGAATCACTTAATTGTATATCTTGAGTTGTTTCAGTAAATTTTCATTTTGTCCTTTTTTGTTTATTTTAACCTATTTTTTTACTTTGACTTTTTATGATTTTTCTACTTTTTTCGTCATTATTTTTCTCTTTTTGTCCTGTAACCGATCTTGATGAAGCTGGAAATGTACCTACAAGCATGGACAACAGGAAGGAAGGTCGCTTTTTCTCTTTCTGTGGAAACGAAGGCTCCAAGTCGGGTAAAGTTAAAAATATAAATGAAAAAGAAAGATAATACCAGTCAAGATATTTTATTTTTTCATTGATGCCGATAGGCTTTATTCACTGACGAGGAATTTCATTCTACTTTTGAGTCTGGCTTCCGATCCCTTTTGAAAACAGGAATCTTTGTACCCTTCTTAGGATATTTCACAAGTACGAAGAACAGAAAATATAATTCTTTTTCAATTATTCATTTCAAGATTCAAAAGGAAGTCATCGACAATATTATTTCGAAAACAGCGTTGCGAGAAAAACAAATTTGTGGTCATGTGGAATCAAGATTAACAAGAAAAGTTTGTTTACTTACACGTAAGTGGAAATGCAAGTGAACATTTTAGAGTTAGAATAAAAGTGAGAATCATTTTAATTTTTAATTTTTTGTGTACTTCCTTTTAAATGTTAGTTTTCATTGTTCACGAACTTTTGTGCAATCTCACTGTTTGCCGAATAAATGCTTTTTTGCCTACATATATTACTGAAAATAAATGCCGTTTTGCCTACCTATTTTAGGTAAAATAAATACATGAACTTCCGGACTATAGTGATAAGTCGACGTACGAAAACAATGTGTTCGATATTATTATATTTATGTAGTTCTAAAATACAGAGACATCTTTCCTTAATTTCACCTATTGCCGAAACTTCACTTTTAATTCTTCTCTTTATCCGGTTCAACCATAACAACCTCTCCCATGATTCTACATTTCTCTTTACTTTTACTTCTTTCACTCTTCGCGTTCTCAAGGATTTCTTGTGCCCTTTGCTTTCTCTGCCGCCTTTGTTATCATTACCTTCCATGGCCTCGCCTTTTGGTCAGCAGCGTCTTGGGCGGCTGAGGGTAGCAACGCGCGAGCACATACCGCAAGGCAATGGCGTGGGGGGGGAGTTGGGGAGGGAAACGCTTCTGAAGAACAACGGAGCAGGGAGCGTCAAGCTCAGAAGGCGTCTTCTGAAGTCTAAACGGATATGAATAATTATACTGAGTGATTTTATGACTGATTGATTGGTATTTCCGAGCACCACAACTGCTTTGGTAATTAATCCGTGAGAGTTGTGAATGTTTTAACCCGAGAGGAGGCAGTGATTCGCCCCCTGCTGGATGGAGAGATCCGGCGCTGACCTGCACGTTGGCTTGCGGCTGATTTCCCCATCCAGGTATCTTGCCTTAGCAGGACGAGCTCTAGGCTCCCGACCGGTCTCCCGACATGTGTGGTAGTGCAGTGCAACACATATAAAAGTAAATGGAGAAGCGACAGGAAAAGGCCAAGGGCGAACAGATTCGCCTTGGCTTGCGGTTCATGGCTCGTTTGTTAGGTGCTGATGTAATCCTGGTATTGATCTAAGAAACCACAGAAGGTGTTTATCTAAGAAACCACGGAAAACTACCTATCAGAGAAATCAGCCGCTCGAATTCTCCGCCAGTCAGCGGCTAAATTCGACCAACCTAGGGTCGAAAATCCTATACCGTTGGTACTCAAACTCTATGACTTCCCGGCTATGACAGCAGCTGGCTTTGAGGTAAACTCAGCCGATGGTAATGGGACGAACAACGGACAATTTTGGAGTTGATAAACGAGTTTGAGAGAAACGACATGAAGTTCGTTTTCGTTTCCCGACTGACGTCAAAATGAACTTATTGTTTAATTTATGATTACACATTCGACTTTTGTGACAGCCTATACCGAAACGTATTTTGTCTACAACGTGCAAATTCGCTGACTGCAAAAATTCTTTCCCTCTCTCTCTCTCTCTTAACGATGCGATCACAGCATTTCATTCATAGCAATTATCCCTGTATTGAAATTTTCAGAAATAGAGGATTGGCAATCAAAGGTGGAAATTTTGTCGTGGTGAGATATGCAAATGAGAATTCTGTCGCGCATAAAACAAAAGAGCGAACGATGGACGGTCAAAGAGAGTCGTTAAGAGAAAGACTGACATATGCAGAGAAGAGTGAGGATAGAGCTGGAGGGGTTAAAAATAGATGCAGTGGTCTTGTAACTGGCATTCTACTAAAAAAAGATACCCATATGAATGATGGAATTAGGTGCAGGACATTTAAAACGACAAGACAATGGAGAGGGAGAGAGATAGATAGATAGATAGATAGATAGATAGATAGATAGAGAGAGAGAGAGAAAGAGAGAGAGAGAGAGAGAGAGAGAGAAAGAGAGAGAGGGAGAGAGGGTTGATCATTACTTGGAGGGAGGACAGTGCAATGGAAGTGAAAAATTAAAAATGTAAAAACGGAGGAAGTTGAAGAAATCGAGGATTGGTTTTGGAATATTTGCACTTCTCTGTGGATTGTGTCACCGGGAACTCACATATTGTGAGCCTACCCAATAAGATAAGAGTAGTAGAGCAGGGTAAAAGTATAGAAGAGAGGTGATATGATACGTTATGTTCATAGAAATCATCCGTAAACCAGTATGAAGTCAAACGATACAACCCTATTGCTACAGCGATTGCCACATGACACGGCGAGACATTACTAACTGTAAAACAGCTTGTGAAGTCCAATCATAATACCAATTGTGCAGTTACCATTAGTTGTAATCAGGATTTAAGATCGTTAAGTGAATATGTAAAAATGTATAGAAGTGTTCAATGAAAACTACATTTAGTTGAAGTTGTTCCTTTAAGCTATCTTAAAGGTAAAGCAGGTATGGTAGACAAAGACCGTTGAGAGACTAAAGATATAGACGGGGACTTGTGAAGGAGACCTGGCATTGAAGGACAGAAAATTATAAATTCTTGAAAGCCTCTGAATGACAATAATTAGACGTGAATTGGACGAGGGTGTTGAGGTTTATAGAGTCGTGAGTGACAAGATGTTACAACCACGTCTTAGGAAAAAAGGAGCTTATTGATAACAATAGTGGTTCGATGGTATTTTATTTCATAGAGAAGTGAAACTAAGAAGAAGATGTCCATGCAAAAGGGGAAAGTAATGTATAGGCAGTAGAGGAGGACTGTGGCGGAGGGTTGAATGTGATGAGACGAACAAGGCTTGTGGGGGTAACAATAACAACAGTAGGGTTGTAAATGAGATCGGAATAGCAGTGAATAGAAAAGTTAAAAAAAACGATATCTCAAAACATAAGATTAAATGTAATCGCGAAGGGAAGCGATGATTTTTAGGATGGTGAATGACTTGAATTTGTCGCCAAAATATGTTCGGTGATACAGACATGAAAACAGAATTTAATCAAGCGCAAGTAGGGGGTGAGGGTCAATGGGCAATCATACGGAACCCATGAAGAAGGAGTTGAGTATTGCATTAGGTTACAACGCAAGATGCAGGCGTGCAAAAGAAACTTGGTTAGCAATGACGTGACGAATATAAAAGGATATAGAGAAAATGCCGATCCCTCAACACCTCTGGATGACCATAATGACGAAGAGGGGTGATTATATTTACAGATGTGAATACACGACAGCAGAGAAATGACTTTGAAGAAGGAGACTTCGAAACAAAAGCGGAGATATAATGTGTCTGGCGTAATCAGGAGTGAAAATGAATGGTAGGCTATGAACCAAACGGGAGAAGACTGGATGTGCAGTCACGGGGAAAACCCCTGGTTACTATGGTGAGGGCAAGTGCAGGGTTGGGTGGGGGGTAACACCGCCCGTGCATGACCAGGGTGGCAGTGAAGAGGCAAATCGAAAACCAAGCCAGGAGGAGTTGCGGTCCCTCAGGGCCTCACGATGCCAGTGACGGCAGGCTGGCGGCGGCGTTTATTTTTACGGCCGAAGGTAATTTTCTTATCCGAGGGAAAAGTGAATTCGCTGGATCCTCAGCACCGAGGGGCCTTCCACAGCTCCAGGGCGGAGC